>CM076581.1:51589867-52189867 GCA_034641835.2 Pinus albicaulis | reverse complement strand
AATAGTGGGATGAACTCAAGATAGACTATGAGATACTTCAGACAATTATTATTTTACTTTCTTGTTCTGATGGTGATGGTTATAGTCTATTGATATGGTATTGAGTTATGGTGATCTATGATTTTGGCATTGATGATTATCTAACTTGTGAAGATGCTTTGGTGTATGAGTTGATATAATCAGTGAATAGGTAGCATAGGTTCAGGGGGAGCATTAGCCTTGTTGGTTATAATGCATTGTTGGCATTATGTTTGCTTAAGATGTTGCTGAAGATACTCATATGGTTCATTGATGATACATATATGAAGACCTTTCTACAACTACTTGATAATGATGTTGTTTTCAAATGCTCATTTGATGATCTCTCACTATTGAGGTCTTTTGGTCTTGGTTATTAATGTCATATTAGTTTCTTGATGTAAAGGTCGTGAAGAGACCTATGATGTAATCATTAGAATATTTAGTCATGTTTGGACTATTGAAGGTCAAGTCATTTATGTATGTAAACCCATGATGGGAAGATGATGTTATATAACCCCACTTGGTTGGGTGATTGATTCAAATATGTAATCCCAATTGGTTTGGTGATTGATGTAAGTATGAGTTCATGGCAATAGGAAAGGTCATACTCAGTTGAGTTATAGAGTCATGTACTTCACTGAAAATATTTCAAAAGATTCAGCATGTGCTCCAGGGGATCATGGTTAGTATAGGGCAGATCAGATCTACAGAGCTCTTGTATCTACAAGGAAAGTGAAACCTTGTTTCAGCATTGGTTTTCCCTTTTCCCTTAATTTCAAAGGGGGAGAATAACTTGGTGTTTGAATAATGCTTATATTGATGTGTCTCCAAGTATCTACAGATTGTGGTGATCAAACATCAATGTGGTTGCCATCAAGTCCAAAGGGGACGATTGTTGGCATTATAATGTATGTGTTGTCCTTGATGGAAACCCATTTATAGAAAGATATGTGTTTACATGATGGTAACAGGATGAGTACATAGGCCAGTTCAGTTGTGACAGAGAAATAAATACCAGTCTGTGATAGAGGAATGATGAAGGTAAAGTTTGATAAATATACATCTGTTATTTTAAGAAAAATCGTGTACATATGCAGGTTTGATGAAGGGAAGTCGCGTATACACAGGTTCAATGAAGCCAAGTCATGTGCGTACGTAGGTTTGATGAAGTGAATTTGTGTATGTGTAACTTTGGTGAAGCAAAGTCGCGTACACACATGGGTATGAAGAATAAAAGGCTCGTACATTTTGCGCACTATGGTTGAATAAATACCAAGGGTCCTTACCATGGGATTAGCCCATAGTAATGAGCATGTCAACAGATATTTGATCCCATCAAAGAATATCATCAGCATTATTTTGGTTTTGGCTCACGGTATTGGCTAAGGCTCAAACTATATAAGGAGGTGAAGATCAAAGGGTCAAATTGTGCATGAGTGACGATGATTAATGAATACTTTAGTCTGAATTATATTTGCATGGTATGGAATATAGTTGATTGGTTGATCTGAAATAATTATGCACAATTGAATACAATAATGGGTCAGGATCATTAGACCTGAAATGACTACGTATTGCATGATTTTTTTATGGGTTTTTTAGATCTATGGTTTGGCTCATGTTTGTTACAGTGAATGTTATGATCTGATTATGTCTGAAGTTCTTAATTCTTACACAATCACGAATAGTTGCAAATTTTTACATGAGTTCAAAACAGGCAAAGCACATACACACACAAGTTTTGTTCTGAAAATTAGTGTATGTATTCTGAAGTATGTTGAGATCTGTACGTTAATTTGGTTCTAGATAAGCATGTATACACGTGGAAATTTTTTGTGGAAAGAGCATATGGAAACCCTAGTTTCTACTGAAGAATATGTCTGATCAGTTTTGTTGTGTTTCTGATGTCTGTCAATGAAGTATTCATATAGATTTGGGTTGTTTGAGTATTGATAATGCTGCTAGTTGGTTGTGACTAAAGATCAGTGATTGGTTGGTTGATTGGTGATTCAGTTATTGGTTGAATGATTTGGTACATTGATATGCTTCATTTTTTATGAATGGTATTGGGCTTGAGTAAGTATAGTGGGTTCATTCTGAAAATTTGATGAAAAGTAGCCTACAAGTTATGATGTGTTGAATTAGGTGGATCCAGTGTGAAAAATTATGAAACGTGGTCCAAAGTGGTGCTGAGGATTGGAGCCTTCAGTGAGGGGCTCGTAGCTCCCTTCCATTAGGTGCTAGTAAACGAGATCAGGGGGTCGTAGCTCCCTTCCAATGGGTGTTGGTAAATGAGATCAGGTGGTCATATCTCCCTTCCAATGGGTGTTGGTAAACGAGATCAGGGGGTTGGATCCCCCTTCCAGTAGGAGCTAGAAGACAAGTGAAGGTTGTATCCTTCTACATGTGGGTGCCTGCATGCTAGTATGAGTCTGTGCTAGTACAATATTGTAAGAAGTTTTATATATAATAAATATTGAAGATAGAAACAACAACAACGGTGGTTTTCTCCCACATTGGGTTTCAACCTTAAATTCCAGTGTTCATGTGGGTGCCTTAAGTGTGATGTTTTACTCTGTTCTTATTGCACATTTTTACTACTTATTAATGTCGGATGAATCAATGATGCACTGGTTTAAATCAAGTAATTCAAGATTTATTTGAATTCTAATTTTTATGGGTATAGGCTAGTTTCCTTAATAACAGTCATGTACATATGCTAGTTTGCTTCAGTCAAGTCGCGTACATAACTTAGAAAAGAAAAGTAAAATTTTGTGTGAGTTCTAAATATTGATTCACCCCCCCCCCCCCCCCACTCAGTATTTTTCCCAACAATTGGTATCAGAGCAAGTCCTTCAGAAGAAGCTTGATCGCTTGAAGGAGATTCGTCACGGAGGTGTATTTTCTATCAGGACACCACTATTCAATGGAAGTAATCTAATCTTTTAGAAGATACAAACAAGAGATTATGGATCATATGTATGTGTAATCGTAGAAGGAGGTTATCAATATCCAACAATCGTTCCTACAGATGCAGCAGGAAAGAAGAGATATGAAACCAATGCAAAAGTTGTCAATGTCTTGTTTGGAATCCTAACCAAATCAGAATTTGTCAAAGTCATGCAACTAAATTCAGCAAAGGAAATATGGGACAAGATCATCCAGAGCTATGAAGATGATGAATGGGTAAAAAGTGTTAAACTTCAAACTCTTAGAATTCAATATGAAACTCTCAGAATGCATAATGATGAAAGTATTGCAAATTTATTCCTGAGAATAGATGAGATTGTGAATTCTATGAGAAATATGGGTGAAGATATAAAATATTCAACTTTAGTAAAGAAAATATTTAGATCTCCAACTCCAAAATTCGAGTCAAAAGTGTCTTTCATTGAATAAAAGCAGGATCTACAGAACCTTACTATTGTACAACTACATAGGATTCTAATGGCCTTTAAAATCAGAAAAGGATGTCCTTTGGATATCAAAGAAGTTTCATTTAAAGCTTCTGCAAAAGGAAAAGAAAAGGAATTTCTCAAGGAATCAAGTTATATATTAGAAGAAGATGAGGCAAACTTTTTGAGGAAACTCCAACCAGGAAATGGAAGGTTCATAGGTGAGCTTCCCTTCAAGTGTTTTGCTTGTGGTAGAGTTGGTCATTATGCTGCTAAGTGTCCTTATAAATAAAATCATGAAAAGGGGAAACGGTTTGAAAATAGGAGAAGCTATTATACAAATGAAGATAGTAATGGTTTATCAATTGGAGAAGAGGGAGAGTCTGATCAAGATCTTCAAGTACTTATGGAATTTAGTATTAATGAATCTGATGATAATTTAATAAATTCCCTAGAAGAGAAGGATCCTTTTATTAAATAATCTCCTAGATCATGGCAGAAAGGATGGTTTCATGGATGTTTTTACTCTTGTAACTCTTTTAGGCATAAGGCCACTGATTGCAGGTTAAGTATGTTGAACAAATTGGGAGATTGGATAAGTTCCAACACATAATAATAAATTTCAAGCAAATTTAGAGAAAGAAGAAACACAGGTCATAAACATAGGGAATATTGACCCTAATGCAGTCATGTGTTTCTAAAGTCTATTTCTCTTAGTGATTGCAGGAGTGACGTGAGATACATTATCGAGATCAGTAATGTACCATCACAAGGGGAGAAATATATGGTGATTCTCATGGTGGGTTTGTCAATTCTGGTTGTTTACATTTCTGACAGTGCATCTGATGTGATAACAAAAGACATGTACAGATTGTACAAGCTGAGGGGGAGTTGAATCTGTGAAATTTCATAATTTCACTTTCTGTACGCAGATTTTATGAAAGACAGTCGCGTATGTACGTGAGTTCCTAAAACAGACAATAGCGTATGTTTTTCTCTGACAAAAAAATAGTGGGACATACTCAAGAAATACTCTAAGATACTTCAGACAGTTATTATTTGACTTTCTTGTTCTCATGGTGATGGTTACAGTCTATTGATGTGGTATTGAGTTATGATGATCTATGATTTTGACATTGATGATTATCTAACTTGTGAAGATTCTCTAATGTATAGGTTGATATAATCAGTGAATAGGTAGGATAGGTTCAGGGGGAGCATTAGCCTTGTTGGTTATAATGCATTGTTGGAATTATGTTTGTTTAAGATGTTGTTTAAGATGCTCATATGGTTCATTGATGATGCATATATGAAGACCTTTCTATGATTACTTGACGGTGATGTTGATGTCAAATTCTTATTTGATGATCTCTCACTATTGAGGTCTTTTGGTCTTGGTTATGAATGTCATATTAGTGTCTTGATGTAAAGTTCATGAAGAGACCTGTGATGTAATCATTAGAATATTTAGTCATATTTGGACTATTGAAGGTCAAGTAATTTATGTATGCAATCCCATGATGGGAAGATGATTTTATGTAACCCCACTTGTTTGGGTGAATATTGAGTCAAATATGTAATCCCACTTGGTTGGGTAATTGATGTAAGTATGAGTCCTTAGTGATAGGAAAGTTCATTCTCAATTGATCTATAGAGTCATGTAATTCATTGAAAATTGTTCTGAAGATTTAGCGCGTGCTCAGGGGGAGCATGGTCAGTATAGTGCAAATCAGATCTACAGAGCTCTTGTATCTACAAGGAAAGAGAAACCTTGTTTCAACATTGGTCTGCCATTTTCCCTTGATTTCAAAGGGGGAGAGTAACTTGGTTTTTGAATAATACTTAGATTGATGTGTCTTCAGGTACCTACAGATTGTGGTGATCAAACACCAACGTGGTTTCCATCAAGTCCAAAGGGGGATATTGTTGGCATTATGATATATATGTTGTCCTTGATAGCAACCCACTTATAGCAAGATAAGTATGTGTTGACATGATGGTAACAGGATTAGTACACAGGCCAGTTCTATTGTTACAGAAATAAATACCAATTTATGATAGAGGAATGAAAGTAAATTTTGAGAAATATACACAGGTTTTGTGAAGCAAAGTTGTGTACATATGCAGGTTTAATGAAGGGAAGTCATGTATATGTAGGTTCAATGAAGCCAAGTCAGGTACATACACAGTTTTTATGAAGCGAAGTTGTGTATACGTAGGTTTGGTGAAGCAAATTCGTGTACACATGCGGGTATGAATAATAAAAGGCGTGCACATTCAATGAAATGTGGTTTACTAAATACCAAGGGTTCTTACCATGGTATTAGCCCATAGTAATGAGCCTGTCAATGGATTTATCCCGTCAAAGAATACCATCGGCATTAGTGTGGTTTTAGCTCATGGTATTGGGTAAGGCTCAAACTAAATAAGGAGGTAAAGATAAAAGTGTCAAAGTGAACATGAGTGAGGGTGATTAATGAATACTTCAATCTGAAGTATATTTGCATGGTATGGGATAATTTGATTGGTTGATCTGAAATAATTATGCACCCATGAATACAATGATGGATCAGGATCATTAGACCTAAAATGACTATGTATTGCATGATTTGTTTATGGGTTGTTTAGAGTTGTGGTTTGGCGCATGTTTTTTACAGTGAATGTTATGATCTAAGTATGTCTAAAGTTCTAAAGTATTATGTAGTCATAAATAGTTGTATGTATGTAGACGGGTTCAACACAGGAAAAGCGCGTACACACGCGGTTTCTGTTTTGCAGAGTAGCATATGTATTCTGACGTATGTTGAGATATGTATGCGGGTTTAGTTTTGGATTAGCGCGTATACACACGGAAATGTTTTATGGAAAGCGCGTATGGAAACTAGGTTTTCTGCTGAAGAAAATGTCTGATCAGTTTTGTTGTGTTTCTGTTGTTTGTCAATGAAGTCTTCATATAGATCTGGGTTGTTTGAGTATTGATAATGTGGCTAGTTGATTGTGATTAAATATCAGTGATTGGTTGGTTGATCGATGATTCACTGATTGGTTGATCGATGATTCACTGATTGGTTGAATGATTTGATATTGTGATATGTTTCAGTTTTTATGAATGGTAATTAGCTTAAATGAGTATAGTGGGTTCAGTCTGAAAATTTGATCAAAAGTAGCCTACAATTTATGATGTGTTGAAAGAGTTTAACCCAATGTGAAAATTTATGAAACGTGGTCCACGATGGTTTTGAAGTTTGGGGCCTTCAGTTAGGGGGTCGTAGCTCCCTTTTAGTGGGTGTGGGTAAACGAGATCAGGGGGTCGTAGATCCATTCCAGTGGGTTTTGGTAAACATAATGAGGGGACCGTAGCTCCCTTCCAGTGGGTGTTGGTAAACGACATTAGGGGATTGGAGCTCCCTTCCAGTAGGAGCTGGGGAATGAGTGAAAGTTGTAGCATTCTGTAGGTGGGTGCCTCTGTGCTAGTATGAGTCTACGCCAACACAAGATTGTAAGCATTTTTATATATAATAAATATTGAATACATAGACAACAGCAACGGTGGTTTTCTCCCTCGTTGGGTTTCCACCTTAAATCCTAGAGTTCATGTGTGTGGCTTATGTGTGATGGTTTACTTTTTTATTACTACACATATTTACTACTTATTAATGTCTGATGAATCAATGATGCACTGATTTAAATCAAGTAATTGAAGATTTATCTGAATTATAAGTTTTTTTGGTATGGGTTATTTTCCTTATATTCCCTTTTTTGAGTTAAAATTGCAACTATCATTTCATCAAATGTGAAGGTATAAATAATGAAATCCTTTGAATGATTTGGGCTAACTAGTATTAGGGTTGTAGTTGTTTCCTTTTTAATGGTGTTAAATTCCATTTGTTGCTCATTTTTCCATTCAAAATTGTCATCCTTCTTAATAAATTTGTTGATAGGTTTGATAATAGATGCATAATATGGTACAAATATTATAACAAAATTAATCTTCACAAAGAATGATTGTGCTCCTTTGTGATTGGTTGGGGCCTTAAACTCAATTATGGCTATAATCCTCTCGGGATCAATATATATCCATTTTTGGCTTACAATGTGGCCTAGGAGTTTCTCTTTTGATACAACTAACAAGCATTTAGTAGAATTCAGTGATATTGTGTATTATCTACATCTCTAAAGGACTTGTAGATGTACCCAATGAGAGGCTCTCAACTCGAAAAAATTGTTAAATCATCTAGATAACATGATAGAACTTTCCAAAAATGTGAATGCATGGTCCACAACTCTCTGAAATGTTTCATCAACATTCTTCAATCCAAAGAGCATGCAAGAATATGTTTATGTTCCCCATGGTGTGATAAATATTTTTTATGCCTTTCATTTTCAAGAACTAAAACTTTCATTATATCCATAACAATCATCTAACATCGACATCATTTTTTGATCTAGTAATTGATTGAAGCAAATGTTCCATGTTCGATAGCCGACAATTTCCCTTAAGTGAGGCCTTATTAAGTTCATGAAAATCAATATAGATCCTTATCTCTCCATTCTTATTTTGAACTATTACATTATTTTATCAGAATGTCGTATTTGGAAGATGATTATGGCCATTTCTATTTTGTCAAACTTTTTCTTAACCAAATGATTGAGCTTCAAACTGATTATTTGTGATTTCTGTATGAGTAACATTTTCTTTCAATGGAATAACATATATTGAATGACCTCTTTATCATATTATTTAAATTCTTGATATATCCATGCAAAAACATTTTGAAATTTTTTGAATACAACTGAAGACTAATCAATTTCACTTTATGAGCAATCAGCTCCAACATTTAACCATTTTATACTTTCTAGAATTTTGATATATATTTTTTTGGTCTTATGAACCCCTTTTAAAAATATTTTTTTCGTAAGTTGAGACATTTGTAGTTAATGATTTCCGCTGAATAGCGATTCAAGTGATATCAACATTTCAATATCAATGGGATTTTCCTTATTCTCCTCATCATTATCAACTGCAAAATTAAATAATAGGTTCTTCATTGTTTTTTTTGTTGATCAAAAGAGTTTTATTAATTCACAAAAATTCTACAAAATATAGACAAGATGGCCCCTACTCTCCCGACCTCACTCCAAATGGATTTGTTGGCCATGAAAGGCCAGAAAAACAGAGATAATGAGAATACAATCGGTATCCATCAAGGGACAAGAGGTAAATCAGGGGCATGATCAACTCGGCGAGCCTTATTTCAGCTGCCATAGGCCCATTAATGGGCCTATGGCAGCTGAAATAAGGCTCGCCTGACCAACTCCATGTGTATATTGGGGACGAGGATCACCATGAGTGTGAAACCCCACATGTGCTAGATGTCCCTACAATTGATCTGGAAATCAATGGTACAACGCTGGCTCCTTCGGATGGACCCCAAGCGGTCTAAGATATCCCATTGGTTCTGTTGCAGATCATTCGGGAAGGAGATGAATTCATTATCGTTATCATTTATTTTTTTGTCGCATTTCCTCCTACATTTCTGGAATATGCCTCATCTAAGAGTCCAATTTTTCTAGAGTGGGAGGTCGGGGAAAGGTTTCGGACCTGAACCAATTCTCCACCAAACTCAGGCCTCGCACCCCCTTCGTCCGCCATCGCTCCTCTGTGTCCTGCATGTTGGCCTCGCAACCCCATCCCCCGCAGAGCCCAACCCCTATGCTTGAGAATTGCTACAGGAACACCAGACCACCAGAAGAGAAAACATGCAACAATGCAGGCACAGGCCTCGTTCCATTAACTCCAGACCAGTTGACCCCAACAACAGGCTTGATAGCACTACTCTCCATGAGAACTCGCGTCACTATAACATGCAGCCTTCCTCGCCCTACCCAACAACAACAAACACCGAAATTCACCACACCCTACCAGAAAAGACAATAAATTCAGCACCAAAAAAAATGCTTGGGAATGGGACCAAAACCAACAACATAGGGAAACCAGACCGCAAATACATACTTACATAGAGCACTGTACAGGTATTAGAGCACGTACACTACGAGCACAATTGATTAGCCCCGCAACACTAATAATTCAAGCATTTTCTCTCACCGTGATTCCAAATTCTATGTCGCGGATTTGCCCCAAGACTATCTAGAAAGTCTTGCCTCCCCCTGCAATAGCTTCCCACAGAGAATGCATAGTACCAAGCATGCATAGTTTGGTAGCTTGTTTATTATCAACGACCTTTTTCCACCCTTTTGTTCTCCCATACCACAAAACCACCAACAAAGGAACCAAACCATCATCCAAGGCTTATAAGCCCGAGCCCGCTTCGCAATGTTTCCAAATGTCCCTCAACAAGTGTCCTGGTAAGTCTTTTCAACATTGTCACTTTTCATCGAATGGGATCCCCTCCATGCTTCCTTTTTCTTCCACCCCCATAAGGGGATATGTTCTTCATGGTTGAAAAACTATTAATACTCTTAATTTTCAAGAATAATTGATCCAAATAACATTTCTACTTGAAAGGAATCAAATTTTGAATTAGGGTCAAAAAGTGAGGCAGAAATAGCTAAAGAATCATCCCTATGATTTAGATCTTGTGGGATAAATGGTATTTCAAATGAAACATTTATTTTTGATCAAATCCCAAAAGCTTTTCATGTAAACTTTCAATATTTCATTTTTCTTATTATACCTTTTTGTTGACATGATTGATGATTAATTTAGAGTTTTCCACAACTAAAATATTTATAATTCCCTTTTTATCAGATAATAGTAGACCTTGAATTAATGCTTCATATTTTGCTTCATTAGTTTTATAAGAAAATTGCAAAGAAAAGGTACTTGGAATATTTTCACCTTGTGGTCCTTCTTGAATTACTCATGGTCCCGATCCAATCTTAGATATAGATCCATAAAAGAACATCTTCCAAGTAATTGAAAATGAATCCTAATCATTATTTTGTACAATATCTACATTATTGAGAATGACATAATTGCCCAAACATGTGTCAATGTATTCAATTGTAGCATTAATTTGTTTCTTCTCAAATAAGATGGGATTCTTGGGTTCTTTTCGTATTCTTGTTAATTGACCATATTTTCTTAGAAGAATCATGAAAATTCCATCATTCAACAAATATCCCCACAATAGGGATGCTCCATTCAATCCCTAGAACCAGTCCATATGTGACAAGTAAATCAACCACAACTATCATGAAAATAGTTGTAATATGAGGGGTTGATTGTATCATTGCACAAAAAACATTTATATCTCCATAAGTAGGCACCTTCCTCAAGACTATCGTACATATGCTTTATCCTACTCATAAGGCTTGGTGCAATCCAATCCTATTGCATTCATAATATGAAGTGGCATAATGTTATTGGTAGCACCATTATCAATCAAACAATTATGCAACACAAATTCTAATTCTCAAGCAATATATAAAAAGGAGGAACCTTTCCACATGCCTTGTTTTGGATTAGAGGATTCCTTTGTGGACAATTAATAATAGTAACTTATATTCTCATATTTGAGGATTCTTCATATTTGAGAGCTTGGAAAAGAATTTCTCTTTGTTGGGGAATCTTGACGACTTCTAAAAAGGGAAAAGTAATATTAGTCTATGCAAGTCATCCACCATATTGTATATCATTCTTATGGCACCTTAATTTTTGTCTTGAAATGGAATGGTAATGTATTAAGGCATGTTCCTTTGAACTATTTTTTCCCTTTGATATTTAGTAGGATGGCCCATCAAAGCCTTACCCTTTTCTTTATTTAATTTTTCTCGAGTCTAATTTATGTTCTCTTGTTGCACAAATTCTTCATCTTCTTATGGAAATTATTCTTCTTCAAAGGAGAATATTTGATTATCTCCCACTTCCATTTATTCAAGAATATATTTACTCTCTTGAGTAAAATATTCAAGTGCTTGAGGAGGATCTACCTTTTCATATTATTGATCGTCTATGGTAAGGGAACTTGGATTATGATCTCTTGGGGGTTTACGTCCCTTGGTAACATATTTCCAACATTTTGATTCCTAAGAACATAACTAGATGATCCAACATTTATTTATTTTTGTGGTTTATATTGATTGGCTTGTCTTAGTCTAAATATCTTGTTTTGCATATGCTTCATCATTCTATTTAACTAGTAAATCTCATAATTGACCTTTGAATTAGATGTTTCTACAAGAGTAGACACATTTCTTACATTCCGAAAAATGCCATCGAAATTACCTCTTCCAACAACAGTTTCTTGGGGATTTCAAGGATGAAGTGACCTCTTTGCTTCTGAAAGATTAAGGGAAGACATTTCCCACTAATCCCTTCCCAAAATAATTTCAGCATTTTCATTTCTCTACAACATATCTTCTTCAATTTCTTAGGATTTTTTCGTAGATCCTTCCAGAGTTTCTATATGGCTAGATTTTACAACATGGTTAACACTATAAGGCATGGCATTCATATAACTCACAAAGAACACAGGCTCAGTGGGACAATATTCCTGGAACATTAGTTACGAGGCTTGGGAAAATATGAGGTTAAAGTCCCTAATATTTTCATCTCTTTGACATTGGATTTATGAGAACTAAGTAATGTATGATATCCTACAGGTTGAGCATATTTTCCTATAAAAACATTTTATGTATCATCAAAAGAGGTAATAGAACCAGCAAGTAAAGATAAGTACTAATCATAAGCAGGTCCAACCAAAGTCTGAAGAAATACTCTTACAATCACATCTTCATGCACAATCCCATGGATATCACAAATCGCCAAAAATTGGTCCATGTATTTATCAAAATTTGTGGCACCATATCCATTAAAAACAAGTAAAACACCAACTGACAACATGGGAAGGGGGTTTTTCTCCCCTTGCAAGGAAAGTGGACTTACTTTTAGTCTTCTCAAATTTCTCCCTTTTGGTAGTTATCTTATTTCTTCTCTCCTTTCTTCCATCTCATCATCACTAGGGGGGATAAAAGAAATACTTCTTTATCTGAGGAAGTATGGGCTTCCTTTATAACTTTTTTACTTCATTATGTTTTTATTGGGCCTTGAGAGGTCCCTGATTTCTTCGGTTTAACTTTTCTTTATTGGATTTTCCTATCTATATTTCATGGTGTGGGTCTTTTTTGAGTTAGAACATTCCAAGATATTTCCAACTATTATTTTTTTCTCTTGTTGACTATAACACAAAGATCATATAATTGATGCAAGATAATTCTTCGTTCAATCAATGCAATGAAAATATGTGGCTGAATTGGGTCTAGATGGGTAATGTACTAGGAAATTTATATTGGATTATTCAAAATCCTAGTATGTTCATCAAAAATGTTGATATGTTTTATTGTCAAGAAAAAAGTCAACCTCCTAGGACCTAGATATAAGTCCTTCTATTTTTTTAGGTGGTACTCATATTTAAATCCACACTCATATTTTCAATATGTACCACGAAATAATATACATTCAAATCATGCACTTGTGAGTGGTTAAGGTGTGGTAACGAGAAAAGATAATAAAAACAAATATATCAAAGTTTAATTAATCATGTCCATTCCATTAATCATTTGAGATAAGCATCATTGAAGCAAGACAAGAGATAAATACAAAATAATAATGGTGCGGATGCTTGGAGAGATATAAAATAATTGCATGCATCAAAATCATAAAGGGCATAGGAAAACATTCACGGAATTCATACTTCTTTTAAAAATAAGTCTCGAAATCACGAATGAATCGCTTTCCTAAAAGGGAGCTCTCTATGATAGTCAAGAAATAATTTTACAATTCAAAGTTTTGGAAAAGTTAAGTGCCTAAATCACTATTCAAAATCCTGATATACAAAATTGTAAATGTAAATTCATTGTTAGGAGATTGTGACACATAGGAAATAGCTAAGAATAACTTAGTCTAGTGTAGAGTTAGGTAAAGTGTGTTCCTTTACTATGTACATATGTAACTTATAATCTGACGGTCACAATTTGTAACATTTTCTTTCTTTCAATGGAATAACATTTTCTTTCTTTCTTTCAATGGAATAACATTTTCTTTCTTTCAAATGGCTGAATTGGGTCTAGATGGGTAATGTACTAGGAAATTTATATTGGATTATTCAAATTCCTAGTATGGTCATCAAAAATGTTGATATGTTTTATTGTCAAGGAAAAAGTCAACCTCCTAGGACCTAGATATAAGTCCTTCTATTTTTTTAGGTGGTACTCATATTTAAATCCACACTCAGATTTTCAATATGTACCAAGAAATAATATACATTCAAATCATGCACTTGTGAGTGGTTAAGGTGTGGTAACGAGAATAGATAATAATAAAAAATATATCAAAGTTTAATTAATCATGTCCATTCCATTAATCATTTGAGATAAGCACCATTGAAGCAAGACAAGAGATAAATAAAAAATAATAATGGTGCGGATGCTTGGAGAGATATAAAATAATTGCATGCATCAAAATCATAACGGGCATAGGAAAACATTCATGGAATTCGTACTTCTTTTAAAAATAAGTCTCGAAATCACGAATGAATCGCTTTCCTAAAAGGGAGCTCTCTATGATAGTCAAGAAATAATTTTACAATTCAAAGTTTTGGAAAAGTTAAGTGCCTAAATCACTCTTCAAAATCCTGATATACAAAATTGTAAATGTAAATTCATTGTTAGGAGATTCTAACACATATGAAATAGCTAAGAATAACTTAGTCTAGTGTAGAGTTAGGTAAAGTGTGTTTCTTTACTATGTACATGTGTAACTTATAATCTGACGGTCACGATTTGTAGTGATCCAACGGTTCACTCTCTCCTCGGTATTAACGACACTTGATCTGTGGCTTAACACCCGATTGTTCCATGATCTCTATTTAAAAAGCATGGAGGGTCATTTGTCTGGAAACCGTTTATGAGAGAAACATATGTAACTTTTCTTTTTATATTAATAAATTGCCTGAAGTGGCCGTGTTGGCTCAGGCTGTGGACTGTTTCCCTCTTCGAGGGTTTTAACCACGTGATAATATTGGTGTACTGATTTGTGATCTGTTTGTGAGCGGTGACCTTTAGTTTTTTATCTAAGAAACTTACCCTATAAATTCCTACATGGTATTGGAGCTATTTTGAGAGCTGCATCCGTTGTTGATCAAAATCCGGAGCCGATTTGACTGCATGCGACTATTGTTTTGTATATCTATTATTTCTGAACATTTTTGGGCTTGGAGAACTACTCTGTTGTATCCGAAGTGTCTGTTACAGTGATGAAATCCTTTCGTTTCATATGAAAATGTTTTCGGTTGCCCAAGTTATGACAGTTTAGATCTGGAAGTATAAAGTATATGTTTTGCAGTTATATTTGTTAATAGTTCTACTTATTTCGATTCCCTCTGTTTATTTTCGGTTTTTATGTTTTATTTAATTTCCAGATCTATACCCTCTTCTCTATTTATGCTCTTTGCTCTGTGCTGTGTGCGATATCGGCAAATCAGAAACAGGAAAAGGGGTTTTTTTTACTATGTATGCTCTTTCCCCACGTCTTTGTGCGATCACGAGAAATCAGAAATAGTGAAAAAATAGATAGTTTCCGGTAAGGCTAACCGAAAATATAACATTCTGCCATAAGGCTTGCATTTCATTTTTTTTTTTTTTTGCTCAGTCTTTTTTGCGCAGGAAAAGGCACGCACACCGAAGAGTAAAAAAAAACCTCTTCCTCCTTTCAAACATTTATAGAATCCTAAGGAGTTATTTTATGAGAATATAGGTATTGGGTTCAAGTCTCTCTCTCAAGCTTCTTTTTGTAAAAATATTTTGTTAAAGGGGCAGGGTTTTTTTTTTTAAGTTGAACTTCATCACCAAATTTCAAACCGTTCTCGTAACTATTCGGCATCTACAACTCAGTTTTTTCAAAAGGCATAACTTCTTCATTAGGAAGTCGTTTCTCAAGCCGTTTTTTTTTAAACAACCTAATTTTTCAAGATCTTTCCATTGGAGCAGTTAGTTTCAGCTTTTCTCAGCTTCATTTTTGTTTAAATGGAAAGTGCACGCACGATTATTCTTAACAGCACCAATTATTTCCAATGGCTACCTCATATGGTAGATATACTTAGAAGTAAAGGGCTTTATAGAATATACACAAGACAAAAAGCTAAACTTTCCGATGATGATAAAGTCGCTAAATGGAAAAATAAACAAGATCAAGCACGAGGGTTGATAGGAATGTCCATTGCTCAAGATATTCGATTTCATATCCTTGAAATTGACACCCCTCAGGAAGCCCTGGACAAGCTAAATACTTTCTTTCGCATTCAAAATAAAATCAGGGCCCACCAGCTTGAAAATGAGTTGCTTACTTTGGACCCTAATAATTTCTCCTTTATTGAATATTTTTTGTCCAAATTCAAGACCCTTAGAGTTCTTTTAGAAGGTTTTAAGGTCAAAAAGGAAGATGGTAGCCTCATCTATTGCATTCTTGCTAAGCTTGGCCCTGCATACTCTATATTTTTTTTCGCCTTCCATTCCACTAGAGAAGCCATCATTTCTTCAGGAACCACCTACAAGAACCCATCTTTTGATGCCTTTTGTGATTCTTTGATAAGAGAAAAATAAAAACTCTTACACCTTGGTCTTATCACTTCCGGAAATGCTTCTAAGAAAGCCTTAACAGCCCAACAGCAATCATTTCAAAATAATCCCAAGAAGCAGTATCCTAAAAAGTATGGTCTGAAACCAAACAAGGGTCCTAAGCAATTTCAGCAGAAAACTGAAAAAGTAACTCACCAAAATTATAAGGCAAATAAAAACAAAGGAAAGAAGATAGATATACATTCCAACTTTTGCAATCGTGATGGCCATGTAGATTTTGTTAGCACTCACAATGAACCCCAAGGCTGAGAACAAGCAACTCTGAGGTAACCACAGGCCAAGCTTTCGATCTGGCATCTAGCCCTGCCAGACCAAAGAGGGCTCTCTCTTTGCCAACAAAACGTGGCTGCAATAACTGACTCTTAGGCTAGCTATGAAGAATAAGGGTTTGGTTGAAAATTGTGGGTTGAAAATAGCAAGAGAAGGGACTATTGGGCTATGAATTTGGGGCTAGTTTCTGCCGGCAAACTTGGGGAAAAGTAAGCGCAATGTACAACCAGATTAAAGATGTAATGAGAGAAGAAAATATGGAAAAGACCGCTGCCCTATAGGCATCAATCAGGGGATGGATCTACAGTGACAACTTTAGAAGAAAGAGAAGCACGGGGTTACTCAACAGAGCATCTAACAGAGGATAGATTCTGAAAAGATAACCACTAAATCAAACAACATAATCATTGTGAAAGGATCATCGTGCATGGATGGATTCCTAACACTTCCCTTAGAGAATGTTGTAACCAAATTAGACAAAAAAAAACAAAAAATGGAAATGAATTTACAAGAAAAACATGCTACACATTAAACACCGTGATGAATCCCAAATTTAAAGAGCAGAAAAAGCTTTATTAAAATAATATTCAAGGAAAAATTTACGCAATCCAATAGCAGCCTCCCTCTACTACAAAAATCCAACCCTTACACTCTTAAATTCATAAAATATATACAATTTTCTAATCCTTGTATTAAGGAATTGAGCTCAACCATCTTCTTCAAAATAGAATTAGTTACATTAAATTTGGACCGAATTGCTAAAATTAGGTTTCAAATATGAACTCGTATATCCCGAACCATAGCACCTGTTACAAAACTGAAAGAGGTTTTTGTATATAAGGTCATTTTGGAGAAAAAACTCTCTCAAATTTTTGAAATTCATTTCCAGTTTATCTAAATCTGTGCCATAAAATCATCTCTAAAACAGAAAATCATTAAAAATTTAAATCTGTAAAAATGAGTTGTAAAGATCTAGTCAAATATTCCAATTCACAACACCTGTGAATAAACTGAAAGAATTTTTTGTTATATGTCTCGTGGTTAACAAAAAATTCTTTGGGTTTCTCAAAATTACTTTCCATAGATTGTAACATGGCACCGCACTAAAATGACTAAAACATTAAAATAACTGCAAAATTTGTTTTGTTTTAATGTAGGCTTCAAATATCACTTCATATCTCCCACATAGTAACATTTGTGCATAAAATGAAGGAGGTTTTTGTTATTTGGTATGTGATGGACAAAAACCTCTTTCACTTTTGTAAAATTCCTATCCAAACTGATTTTGTAGTAAACTTGTCCCTGTGTGCAGCAACTAACCTCAAAACATGCATAACCAAGAATCAATCATTCATTTCGATCATATCTTCTGATCAAGAAACCAATTATGGGAGTGTGATATACCGTTGGAAATATTTTTCCGATCTCCTTCTGATGGACACATTTATGACATGTTTTGCACTGAAGATCATGTGAAAAAAATCTAACAAAACTAGACATAGTAAGAGCCCATTTTGATCCCTGGTGATAGGCTGCGAAGACTGGAACTAACATCGGCCTTATTAGGGATGGCAGCTTCTTGGAGGTGTCAATAACACCGTAGACCAAGTGCCTCATCCATTGGGAAATACGATCGGCAAACCTCTGTAAACCCAAAAAACTCATACCAATCCAAAAACATATACATACTGCAATATGTACATAAACCAATACTGAAAGCTGAAATGTTGCCTTGGGAACTTATTTATCCACAAACCTACCCTACTTTGCAGAAAAATTGATAGATCAAGTAATTTTGTAATGCTAGACCAACCAATCAAGTAATTGTGACAAGGATTCTTCTTAGAAGTGCTTGAACCAGGACACAACTGGAAATGCTGACAGCCATACATGCACAAAAGGAGTTTGGTTGTATAAAAGGAAATCTGGATTGTTATTCAAACTAAATTTTTTTCCCATATATGCTGGAACAGGATCAAAGAAACCAGACTTTGTTTTCTGCCCCAACTCCTCAATACATGCTTCCAGTTGCAAATTATTAATGCAAACATCCAAGGGCAGCCTTACCTTTCCTTCCTTCTACTGGAAAAGGTCCCCAAAGAATGGGACTTGACAGTCCAGATCCTGGGACTGTATTTGGGTCTCCAATTCAGTTAGATCTTCTTCAATTTTGATGGCAAAATCTTGCAAAAAATTGAGCTTAACTTCATGGCTACATCGACAAGACTTCAAATAAGAAGAAATAGATGAAGCAAATTTCTCATCTACCTCATCATCTGTGCACATATCTTCCCATTCTCTAAAGCCTTGAATAGAGGGCACCTCTATTTTGAATTCTTCCTCTTTATGCTTCCATGTTTCCAGAAAGATACGCCACAACTCTACAAATGACTTAATAGATCTGACAGACAAATTTTCAATTCATTGTCTACATTTGCCTTGAAAGGAATCATAGAACAATCTGACAAAAACATCCTCTTTTTTTACTCTAAGAGATTCTACAAATGTTGTAAAATTTGCTACATGTTCAAGAGTCAAAGCTAGATATTCCCCATTGAATTTAGAGCCATTACTCAAAATATATGCACCCTTTGGTAATTGATTAGGAAAACCAGGAAGATTAGAAAAATCAATACATGAATACCTTGAACAAATAGAAGCAACAGTTGAGTCCTTCATTTAGCCAGTGGAGCCACCATCAATACTTTAAAACTCAGGATTTCGAACAATGAATTCATAAGGTAGATTGTTCAGCCTTCATATGTCTCTGACTACTGTCCACCTTCAGCAATCAGATCTACAACTTGAACAATCTTTCCCGGAGAAGATCTATCACCTCGTCCCCGGCAACAGCGCCAAAATGTTAGCACTCAGAATGAACCCCAAGGCTGAGAAGAGGCAGCTCTGAGGTAACTACAGACCAAGCTTTCGATCTAGCATCTAGCCCTGCCAGACTAGAGAGGGCTCTCTCTTTGCAAAAAAAACGTGGTTGCAATAACTGACTCTTAGGCTAGCTATGAAGAATAAGGATTTGGTTGAAAATTGTGGGTTGAAAACAGCAAGAGAAGGGACTATTGGGCTATGAATTTGGGGCTAGTTTCTGCCAGAAAACTTGGGGCAAAGTAAGTGCAATGTATAACTAGATTAAAGATGTAATGAGAGAAGAAAAGAGGGAAAATACCATTGCCCTGTAGGCAACAATCAGGGGATGGATCTATAGTGACAACTTTAGAAGAAAGAGAAGCACAGGGTTACTCAACAGAGCATCTAACAGAGGATTGATTCTGAAAAGATAACCACTACATAAAACAACATAATCATTGTGAAAGGAGCATCGTGCATGGATGGATTCCTAACACTTCCCTTAGAGAATGTTGAAACCAAATTAGCAGAAAAAAAAAAACATGGAAATGAATTTACAAGAAAAACATGCTACACATTAAACACCGTGATGAATCCCAGTTCAAGTAAATGCACCTTTCCAGCAGTGGGGAGTTGATTTTATAGGGTAAATCCATCCCACATCATCAGCACATCATCGATGGATCTTGACAGCTATCGATTATTTCACCAAATGGATTGAGGCCATTCCAGCAAGGTAGGCCACAAATACGGTAATTATTCAATTTTTAGAATCAAATATCTTGTCTCATTTTTGTTTCCCTCACAAGATCATAACAGATAATGCAGTGGCGTTTAAATCCAAGAAGATGGTGGAGTTCTGCCATAAGTACAATATTATACTGGGTCATTCGACAGCATACTACCCGCAGGGGAACTGATTAGCAGAATCATCAAATAAGATTTTGGTGAATATAATCAAGAAAATGTTGGAAGCGAATAAAAGGAATTGGAATCAAAAACTTGTTAACGCATTATGGGCTGACAGAGTTAGCAGCAAGAAATCCATAGGTATGTCACCATTTGAATTAGTTTATGGCACTGTCTCTGTATTTCCTACATCACTTATAGTTCTGGTCATGATATTACTACAAGAAGCTGGCAGCGAAGAGGATGATAATCAGTGAAGGATCAATCAAATGATCCACCTTCAGCAAACAAGGGAAGAAGTTTCTCAGAGCACTATCTGGTTGTAGGAAAAAATAAAGAAAATCTATGACCGCAAAACCATAGCAGAAAAATTTCAGTTAGAAGATGTGGTGTTGAGATGGGATGCACGAAATGAGGAAAAAGGAAAGCATGGTAAGTTCGATAACCTGTGGAAAGGACCGTATAATATTTCAGCATACAGAGGACAGAACGCTTTTCTGCTCAAAAAAATGGATGGTCAAGATTCCCCAGGAGGGCCGGTGAATGGTAGGCTCTTGAAGCACTACTACTTTTAAGATGATTCTCTGAAATTATGTCACAGTCGTTGTACATGCCATATTCATTTTTGGTGATATTTCAAGTGCACAGTCATTGAAGCTTGGGGCCCGAAGCGAAGGCTATAAAACTTGAATCGTATGTGTAAGGTTTGTTGGTTTTGATTTAGTTTAACAGTCATGGTTTGAGTCATGAGTCAGTCTGCATTGTGTCAGTTTTCAATCTTTGAAGTATTTTGACCATATTTCCCAATGGATAAGGCTACTAGGTCTACGGTGTTCTTGGCACCTCCAAGGAGCGACCATCCCCATTGGAGCCAATGTTATTGTCAGTCTTGTCATACTGCTATCAGTGATCAAAATCTGCTCCTTCTCATTTGCATAGCATGAGTCTCATACTATAACTTTTTATCACTCCATTAGGTCATGGATTCACTGATGGTTGAGGTCACTTCATCATTTTTCCCTCATGAAAATACTTGTTGGTTCTCCTCTCTATGGTCTTCAGTCATGATTCATTTTCACTCTGCAGTTCATTTTATTAGGTCATAGGGTTGGTCTCATTAGGTTTTAGGGTTCCACCATAGTCAAATTAATGAGCAAAGTGTCAATAAATATCAGCAAGGACATGAGGATGGCAAATAAACTCAAAAGCATGGTATCTGGAAAAGTCAAAGAGTTCTTCTTTTAAGCTTGATGTAATTTTCACCTCAAAACATGTTTTGAGGTGAAAACAGGGTACTTTGTTTTTATTATCATTTCTTATGTAATTTTATGTTTCCATATGTAATAAGTGGAACTTCAGAAGTTGTTGTCTCCATAAAGCCAAAGGGGATTTTCCCTGCCTGGGTTACAAAGGTGTTCTTCACATGATCTTCAGTGCAAAACAAGTTTTAAATGTGTTCATCAGAAGGAGCTCGGAAAAATATTTCCAATGGTATATTACACTCCCAAAATCACTTTCTGCATCGGAAAATATGCCCAAATGAATAAATGGCCCAAAGCACAAACTCTGCCCCTTTTTTTCCATTTTTCCGCTGCCCCTTCAACTTTACAATTTTTACCTTTTATATGATTTTTTCCCTTTTACCACAAAGTCCCTTTTTCTTTTGAAATTTACGTCTCCTACAATCCCGATGCGATGGCTCATCACCGATACAATCGCCATTGCACCATTGTGTCGCAACGTCTCATTCCTCCAGTGCTAACCCCGCACTCCCGACTTCCGCCGATGCGATAGACCTTCATCGCATTGTGTGATCGCAACATTCCCCGGCGCTTAACTTCACACATTTGCCTTCTGCCGATGTGATCTCATCGCTCATCGCATCGCGCGATCTCTCCCTGCAGCATCGAACCCTGCCATCTCGCTATCGCTGCATCGCTCCATCCACCATCGCATATCGCAACTTTTTCTGCCAAAGTATTCCCGCTCCTTCCACTTGCGATTGCGATTGCGATTTCCGGGCCCACCAAATTCCTTCCGCTCCTTTCAAAGAAAAATGGATTTTCTCTGTTTTAATGAGGCGCATTCAATTTTATTAGTTTAAAGGGTTTTCTTAAGCACTCCCTCATCGCATCGGCTTATCCTCCATCGCTCCCTCATCGCTTTGGACCATTCCACCATTCCTCCATTCCTCCATCACTCCATCGCTCATCGCATATCAAAATTTCCTCCGCTCAAAGTAATCCCGCTACTCTTCCGATTTGCGATTGCGATTCCCGGTCCCACCACTTCCTTCCGCTCTTCTCAAAGAAAAAGGGGCTTTTCTCTATTTGATGAGGCACATTTGGTTTTATTGGTTTAAAAGGGTTTTTCTTCGGGTTAAAGAAAAAGAGCACTCTGTAAAAAACATGAGCCAATTGTGAATACACAGATCATTACAGCATTAACCATGAGATGGCAGCAAACGATAAATGATGGGGGCAGGGTTCTGAATCTGTTTTCTTTCATTTGCAGGGATGAATTGTACTTCTAGATGGTCAAATATACAGTCTCCTCTCTTTTAGGAGCATATTGTTGGGTTTTTCTATCTTCAGGTTTTTGTTTGGGGGCAGGTGAAACAACTCCTCTTTCTACGGATTCGTCCCCTGAGGCTTGTCTAGTTAATGTAATTTTTCAGTTGGTTGGAAAGAGTTGGAATCACTCAAGCGTTCTAAGCTTGATTGTACATATTTGTAACCAGTGTGGCAAGAAATTAATAAATATTTGCAGCTATTTTTATGGGATCCCTGTGGTATGGAATTTTAGCACAGTTTCTTCTCTTGTATTCATTTGTTAAATGTTATGTATGCCATAGTTCATTCCATTAATTTATGTTGAATGTTTTCAAGTTAGATAGGTAGAATCCATTGTTATAATTCTCTGCGTTGGGAAATCATTCAATATTTTATGTTTTCTACTGTTTGAGAACGATTCATCTCATATGCCCTCCTCAGCTCCTCACCAATCTTAAAACACTTCACAATCATAAACCCAAAGGTGTTAAATTCCATGCCTACCTTTCCCCATAGAATACCCTGCATTTCTGATTTAATTTCCCAAACTTAAACTGCCCAGCTCCATCTGATCCAACAAACAACACCAGGAAATCTATCAAAACCTTTCAAGCTACTATACCTAGCCTAAAATCATTTTTGTAGTCATCCTTGACTGAGATTCCTTACGGAGAGAGCCCTCTCCCTGCCTTGTAGGGTTAGCTACAAGGTTAGGCATGGTTTGTGGTTACCCTGGCTTGCCTTCCTTCAACCTGAGGTCAAACTAGGTGATAATAGAGTCCAAATGTTTTAAGAAGATGGAAGCCTTAGAAGTAGCAATGAATAATCACAACATCAATTTGGAGCACTCTTCACCTTCATCTTCAGGAATGGCACTTTATGCTTGCAGTTGTTAAGCATCAAGATCTGGTTATGCATTAAATGTATCTTCTTCTTCTCACTCTCATGAGTGACTCGTTGATTCTGGAGCTTCTTACCACATGGAAAAAAATCAAGCCATGTTTTCTTCTTTAAATGATTGTAATGTTAGTCATCAGTAATTTTTAGAGTGGTTGATGACTAAATGATTATCCAAAGATTTCTAGAAACAAAGTTCATAAACATTGTGAGTTCTAGAAATCTCACTACCTTCATTATCCTCAAGATAATTTTTCACTATTTCATCATTCCATAATGTCTAGCTTTGCTTACCAATCTCGGAAAACCCATTAGGAGCCCATGTCACTCATCTTGTGTATATGTTGTCATCTTTGGCCCAAATCCTCTATTTTTATTTGCCTAAAACCCCACTGCTACATAAGGCCAACAAATCAAACAACTTTGTTGTGTCTCCCAAAATACTCCCAAACACTGATAGTCTCAAACTATCTCTATAGGCTCTTTAGATAAATCAAGTACATTGGATTTTGAATCTTAAATACATCAGTTTATCATAAACTCTATCTTACACTTGATGATCCCAAATTCTAGGTTTCAATCCAAAAGCCAAGTCCAAGGAATCTTCCACTAGGTCACCTAGGGTTTCATAAAGTCATACGGTGGATTTGGTATCCTAAAATATTTTTTTTTCCTGTATGAAAAAACTGTATTCAAATAAGAACGGGATAAGTGATTTTGTCCAAAAAACTGTTCAAAAAGGTCATTCAAGGAAGGCTTTTTGGCCTAAAGCACAAATCTTGCAAGGGGACGGCCGCCCCTTGCTCACATTTCTGCAAAAGAATCAAATTTCCATCAACCTAGCAAGAGGTAAGGTAATGGGAAAAGACCATTCACAGCAAAAAAGAAGGCAGTAGGTATATGTTTGAAAAGAATCAAGGTTTGTGACAGTGTTGACCAAACAAGGAATCAGTACTAGGTCTACAAGGAAAAAGGTCACATCCACTCCATCAGTGCACAATTGAATATTATTTAGAAATGATAAATGAATTTTGATAAGTTTTAGAGAACTTAAAAGACAACACTATTTACTTTTTTCTAAGAAACCCTAAAACCTAGGAGTTTGGGAAGAATGACAAAACTGGTCAAATGATGACAAAGAGCCTCCTTCATAACAGCAGATGGCATGTCAAAGGTTTCAAGCTGCCCTCTAGGTTTTTGCAAGGAAGCATTGTTTCCACCTCACCAAAGGTACAAAAAGGCAAAGAGTATTAGTACAAAGGTATGACTTTTCAAAAGGTAAAATCAGAGGTCTTAAAAAGATCAAAGGAGGCAGACAAGAAGAAATGTATCCCAATTCACCAAAGGGACAAAAAGGGCCAGCCATATCAGTGCAAGGATTTGGTTTCTCAAAAGAATGGTCAGAGGCATTTTCAAATGGTCAAAGGAGGAAATCATGAAGTAAAATTTCCCAAGGAGGTAACTATGACAAGCATAGGTTCATTGTTGATAAAATGAGTTGTCCAACTCCAAAAGAGACAGTGATCAAAATGCGTAAGTTGTGTAGGCACCTACAAAAACAAAAGTGGCCAGGAACGACACAAAAAATGGTTTAAATAGCTCACCTCCCTCACCAGACATACATCATTTTCAAAGTGGTCTATGGAACAAATATACCATTGGTTTAAAGCAGAACAGTAAAACCTCCAACAAAGGTCTCCTTATCAAAGGTATATTCTCCAAGATATAGATTAGCCATGAATGACATTTCTGCAGAATTGTCAAGGATGGCTACCTACAGGAAAATTGGTAAGGACAAACAAACCCAATGTTTTTCACAATGATGGCCCACATGCAGACTAAAGGGATTTTTGATTCTTGCTACTAAGGGTTTTCACACTAGGAGGTTTTTCAATGTTTCAAAGAGAAAACATGATAGCATATCAGTTGAAAGAAGGCAAAACTCTTCTGTCAATCTATCCACCAAGCAAAGTAAAGGCATCAAAAATACATGACTAAGGTTCCAAGGTGAAAGTATCAAGATGATCACAAATTTGCTATGTACAGGCTTTGAAGTTCATAAAAAGGAATATAGTGAAGAAAACCTCCAAAACATAACACTAATGTCACTGAAGAACCTTTTTATCAATCACTTGTCAAACTGCCACCAACAGGAGAAAAAGACCCAAAAAGGACAGTAAAAAGTAAGAAGAGAAATAAAACCTTACAAAGTGGGTTTTGGTCATGAAATACTTTTCAAAAGGGGTATAAAGTCTCATTTCCCTCTCTCCCACCTCACTTTCGTCTTTGCAAAGAAGAAGAAAGCCGTTGGAGCAATTTCTAGGGTTTCTGTGCAGGTCCAAAACCACTCACTTTTGACTAGGTTGTTTTTTCTCAGCATACAAAACCTCCAAGTCAACCTTGCAGGAGTAAATTTTGAACTCTCATATGAATCCATTGCTAAAGCCATGGGTATACCAGACATTGGTGAGAGATGGTTCAAATGAAATAAATTGTCCTTGAGCTACTATGAGCCCTTCCTCAAATCAACAAGGCTACAAAGTTGTTTTCCCCTTCTCCCTCTTGCTAGAGAGATATGCCCTACTAATGAGGCAGATCATCAAATACTTCACTTGTGAGGGGAGGTACTCCAGGGTTTATTCATATCACATAAGGCTTATGATGCACTTCACCAAGGTTAAGATGCTAAACCTACCATACTATCTCTTTTGAAGCATTGACAAGATGGCTTCAGTGGTCAAGAAAAGAATTTATGCCCATCAAATGCAAAGCCTTTTCCACCACTCCTTAATTAAGATGATTTTTTTGCACCATCTGGAGCAGCAAGGAATCCCTTGGGAAGTTTTTTTATCTCACATGATGTATTTGCAAATCCCCAAGCCTTCATTCAGCAAAATTTCCCCTCCACCTCACACTCACTTATCTCCACTCCTCTATCACCTCCTCTTATGCCTTCTACACAAGAAAACCTACCACTTTCCTCTTCTCCTGATGCATCAAGTGAAGATGATGATGGTGGTAATGATGAAAAAGAAGGTGGCAGTAGCTATGAAGAACAAACAGATGATGATAGAAATGAGGAAAACAGTGAGGCAAATACAGAGTTCAATGAGGAACAAGGAGGTGACAGCAGCACTAAGGAACAAGAAGATGATGATGAAAGTGATGAAGATAGTGGGGCAGAAATAGAGTCTGATGATGAAGAGCAGCAAGATGATGATTACAAGGAAGAGGGAGATGAACATGGCAGCCATAAAGTTAAAAACAGTGAACACTTGGATCAAGACAGTGATGGTAGTGATGACAATGAATCACTCCCAAGTACAGTAAAGGGTGATGCTAATGAGCAATATGAAGACCAAGAGGATAATGAATACAATGATGAATATGACAGTCAACAATAAAGTGCACAGGACAGCCAAGAGAAGAATGAGCATGAGCATGACAGTAACCCTAATCTTAGTGCAAACACTAAAAATATAAATGAAGATGATGAACTTGAAGAAACAGATGGAAATGATGAGGAAATAAAAAACCAAGAACATGCAGATGATGAGGCTGAATCTGATTTTGAAGAGGCAGGCAGTAACCTAGGCAGTGGCACAGATAGGACAGTCAATGAGCAAGACAACCAAGGAAATAGTCATGACAGTCATGACTGTCATGACACTAATCAGCCTCTACATGACAAAGAAAAACAAACTGACAGTGCAAGGAAGGATAAAGAAGAGGACATTGATGAAAAAAAGAGCCAAAGTGAGGCAAGTGAAGAAGGTAATGATCCATTTGAAGGCCAAAGTGATAGTGAAGAAAAAATTGAGGACTACAATGATGATGATGATGTTGAAGGTCAAAAAAGCAGTAACCCAATGGGACATGAGGTGAGACTCATGGAAGTCATGACAAAAATGAGAAGGCTTGTGACAACACCAAATATCAAGGCCATGATGGAAACACCTCCAAAACCATCACCACTCCTCTCACATACATATACCATAGAGGACAAAGAGATGTGTTTACTGCCTCAAAAAGGCAAAGGGCCATCTCTCCTCCAGCTAACAAGCCCAAGGACAAAGGCAAGGAAAAGATGGAAAGGATTGAGCAGCAAGTAAAGGTAAGGAGAAGCAAAAGAATCAAGAAGACTTCTCAAGAGCCTCAATTCATTGATCTAAACGGCGACAATGAGGATAAAGAGATGACCACTAGGTTTCTACTCTTAGACAAAGATGCACAGCTTAGAGAGTGGGAAAGAGAGTTTGAGATGGCACAACGTGTCATTCACTATTACAAAGAGGAGCATAACCATTTCAAGAAGGTAAAGGGAGGCCTTGCTCTACAAAATAAAATTACCAAGCACTATGCCAATAAAAACATGCTTTCTTGTGCCAAACTGAAGGAGGCCCTCTTGAGGGACCTCTCCACCAATTTTGAGCCAAATTGGACAAAATTTTGTTTTATGAAATTTTTAAGCCTCTGTGCACAGCACCCTAGGTGCTACACACAAATTTGGTGCATCGTCGGCTTGCCAAATTTACATTTTTGGATTCCTCACATCACCAGCAATCTGCTCACAAAATTTCAAATCATTTGGAGCATTTTTTACCCCCCAAAAAGTCAAAACACATCAACATATTGACCTTTCTACCTCATTTTCAGACCAGGTGCTGCGCACAGATCAGTGTTGGGAGAATTGGTTTTTGGATAGGCACATGGAACTCATTCAGAAAACTAAAGTTATATTTGGAAATTAGACTTCGAGACCTTTCTAACGAGCCATCAAGGAGCCTTTTTCGACATCAGGAAGGCCTCCAAATCACTGCTTCAAGAAGACCCATTTTTGTTGTCTTTGTACTACACTTCTGTGGCTGAAAAGTCAAAATGTGCATTTAGCAAGTTTTCAGAGGCTTTTTAGGGATTAAAATTCAATTTAATTGCTATAAGTGGCCGAAAAAGATATTTATTTTAGATATTTTGTGCCTTGGGCCTTGCAAGGCCTCAAGGACAATAGAGATACTTTTGTTTAACCAATGGACTTCTAGATACTCTCTTAGATCTTTTTTCTCCATGCATGATAAATAGAGCATGGAGACCCATTGTAAAATGTTGGAATTTGATGAGCTTTCAAGAGAAATACATGGTTTTTATGAGTTTGGAGAACAAATTTCTCTTGTGAAGATTGGTGAATGGCTTGCTTGGACTGGTGATGGAGAGGCTTGTTTGCAGGATTCCTTAGCTTGGTGAATGATGATGTCTTCTTAATGTGTTTATGTTTTCTTGTTCTCATTATGTTTCATCCTTCTTGGTTGCTATAAATCAAAAAAGTATAATTTGAGACATGCTCTTTGAAGCATCTCAATCCTCCTGTTTGTTATAGCCTTGATGTTTTCTTCTATTTGGTCATCTTAAGGAATTCTTGATTGCTCCTTAGGCTCACCTAAACTTGTTTGTTTCATGTATGGATAAGTATGCTAGTTTACAAGTATGATTCACGGTATGCCCTGCTTACTTGAAGCTATTCAAATTCTATCTTGAAACCTCTCTTTGGAATATTGTTTGATAGGTTAAGTCAAAGAGGTCTCGTTCGATCTTGCCCTTTTCCCATGTCTACCTACTTATTTCATAGTTCTTTATAGCTTTATTTATGATGTTTAGGAGTTCCCTCTTCATAAATTGATTTATTGTGCTATCTTATATGTTTTCCTAAATTCTGAAGGTGAATTTACTAAAGTTAGAAGCTCTTATGCTTTCTATGTTTCATTGGAATGTTTATATTGGATATTTATTAGTTTAAGTTTTGTTCATTGAACTTAATGGTTAGCCCTACCTCATGAGTTATAGCTTTTAATTATTTGTATTTAAGACCTCTTAGTTTCTCCCAAATTTGATGTTCACTCCACCTCACACATTACTCTTAAGGATCCATTTACTTTGTTGGATTGGCCCTGCAACACACTCTGATTCATCATTGATACACTCATGAATTTTATTGACTCCATAGCCCAATGGCTTTGAGAGACTCTCACTCCACCTATCCTACTTTACCATCTTACCCAACCAAAACAACAACAAAAAACCCCACACTTCACAACTAGCCTAAAATCAACCATCTAGAGTGAACAAGTTCACATCCTTTGCACAGAACAGAGAGAGCCCTCTATGAGTCCAAGAAGGCTAGGTCCTAGGACTCCAAAGACTTTTTTCATGTTACCCTGTCATTTGGTTTAGCCAATCTGCCAAATCACGGAACACTAACATTTTGGCGATCACGGTGGGACATTGAGAAAATAGCATCCTGATTCCTCCTTATAATTTCAGAAGCACTCCTGTCAAACAGTATCCATTAATCTATCGCCACCTCATCGCCACACTAACATTTTGGCTATCACGGTGGGACCTTCTGAGTATACAATTTCCTAAATACCTCTTAAGATTCTTTAGACCCTCAGTTTGACTTCGAAAATCCAATGAATTTGCCACCTCATCGCCACACTAACATTCTGGCGATCACGGTGGGACCTTTTGAGTTAGTGAAAATATAATTATTCCTTAGAGACTTCAAAAACCATTAGTAGATCATAGGAAACTCAACTGATAGCCAAGAGTAGAATCTGGTTGTTTCACCATATTAGCAAAATGATGACTCAGCTGTATGAAACTCTCGCAAACCTGAGGGCTACATGAAGGAAACTCATAAATCTCCAAAACATCCTTAGATTGCCTTTTTTTCAGTATTGGTGGTGGACCATAATATATTTTACCTTGAAAAAAGCTAAAAATTTCCACCTGGCAACTCCACTAGCCTCCAGTAGGCCTATTACTTCATTAGCACTCATTTGAATTCCTAGATTTGTTTCACACCAACCCTGAGAAGTTTTTGAGCCCACTTATATACTGTAAGAGTTTACCAACCATTAAGAGAGGTCAGCCTTTAGAAACAGTACCAATACTTTCAACCTCTCTGAATTTTGAAATTTGAAATCTAGCTTCACATAGGATTAGTACCAGATCTCATCCAAACCCAAATCCTCCCAACATAGTTGATGATCCAGAAAATATTTTGTGGCAAAATTCTAGATCTGGAAACTTAACTATTGTTAGGACCATCCATAGAACAAGCTATGTACCTGAACATCTTACAGTTTTACAAGATCCCTAGTTTGACTTGCATCACACAAAGAACCTTTTCAGAACCAAGTCATAAACTGATATTGACCAAACTGACTTTGAACCCGTAGATTTGCAGCAGAGTTCTAGTAGAGAAGCCTCTCCTTCCACACCACTTGATTATCAGTTCTCCATCACTTTAGCTCGGTACATACCAAATATGATCAAAATCATTTTACTGCTCCAAGTACTTCCACTACACCCATCCATACCCCCACTATGTAAACCACTCCATCCCATCTCACAAACATGCCTCTTGTAAATCCTCCATTAGCACCCATCATGGCAGCTTGGTATGCTCCCCTGGTTCTACCACAACCTTTGGTACCTTTACTAAATGACTACCAATCCCGAATTCCTCATTTTACCGGAGCTGAATCCATCATTGCCCAGCATCATGTAGATAGAATAAATGATGCCTTTGATTACATGGAAATAGAAGAAGAAACCATTAAAATGATAATTTTTGCACAAAGCTTAGGAGGTGAAGCCAAAAAATGGTTCAAAGCATTAACTCCTAACACTATACATGATCTCCCTTCCCTCTACCAAACTTTCATAAACAAGTGGAAAATCAAGAAAAAACCCCTCCAAGTCCTTTCCGAATATAACAATCTTAAGAGCAATGTAGGGGAAAGTGTACAAGATTATTGTACCCGGTTTAACAGTGTTTACAATGCCCTCCCACCTCATATGAAACCCCCTCAAGGCCTAGCACTAGTGAAATTTCCTGAAGGTTTTGATCCAGACATGACATATCAATTGAGAGAGAGAGATCCCATAACCTTAGAAGAAATGCAAAGGGAAACTATTAGTGTTGAAGCAAACTTAATTGAAAAGAGAGCTAGGATGAGGTCAGAAAAAAGAGTTACTTACAAAGATGAACCCATTGCCTCAACCTCCTCCTCTGATGCCAAAATGGGTAGCCTAATGAGGACAATGGAAAGAATGATAGAAAGAATAAGCTTCAATGAAAGAGCACCTCCTAGGCATAACCAAACAAATCCCCAAAATAGAAATAGAGCTCAAAACTTCAGAAGAGACATGCCTCAAATCAAACAAAGGGAAAATGACCAACAAATTAGGCCCCCTTTCCAAGACAATTATCTAGATGAAGAAGGAAGAGAGAACATAGAACATGAAGAAAGCCATGTAAAATTAATAGGTTCAGATAATGAAGATAAGGTTTTTCTCACAGAAGAAGAACAAGAATTATTTTCCTCAGATCAAACTGAAACTAGCTATGAGGATTCTGAAGACTATTGCTTGGGATTTGAAAATTCCATAATGGAAATCCATAAGCAATATGATATTAGGAGAAAAAATTACCTATATTTGGCCAAGAAAGACCAAATAGACATTGTTTTTTGGAAATTATCTGAAAACACCCCTAAGAAAACAGCAGAGAATGTCAACACCATGTCTAAGAAATCTGAAACAAACAGAGGGAAAACTAGCCAGCCAAACAATGACCTTAGTTGTCCTAGTACCTCCACTAGTGGCCCCGATAAAACTATTTTGTCTACACCCCCAAATAAAAATCAGCAAATCAAAAATGTAGAAAATTTCATGGCTGATAAAATTGATATAAGTTTGTCCAAAACCCAAGCCCCTTTCAGCTTTGAGGGAGAAATTGCTAAAATCAAGATCACCATGCCTCTCACCGAACTGGTTACTCAAGAAGTGTATAGGTCCCAGATTTTGAGAGTCTTAAACATGGGAAATGATACTAATACCTTAAACTTGACAGATGATAAACCTGAATTATTGTTTGGTCCAGAAGTAGACGGAAAGCATCAAGAAGGAGCCATTCCCTCTTTTTATGTCAGCCTAAACATACACGATAAAAATTTTCACAATTCCATGCTAGATTTTGGTGCCTCACACAACCTCATGCCTAAATTTGTGATGGATAGATTAGGCTTAGAAATGGCTAGGCCTTACAAAGACTTATACTCATTCGATTCGAGCAGAGTCAAGTGTTTGGGTCTAATCAAGGATCTTTGTGTCAATCTGGCGCAAATACCTGCCAAGAATCTAGTCATGGACATAGTGGTTGTTGACATTCCCCCGAAGTATGGTATGCTTTTATCCAGATCTTGGGGAGCCAAACTTTAGGGGAACCTCCAACTTTACATGTCCTATGCTACTATCCCTGTTTTCAACCAAGCCAGGAGGTTATACCAGGAGTCCCACATGAAGTATATGGTAAGTAGCCTAGATAGGAAAAATAACACACCTATGTATTCCATTCACTCAAATATTGATTCTTTCATCTTGTGTAATGAAGAGCATATCAATGAGCAGGTAGCTGAAGTTGAGACCGATCTAGGTACACTACAACAGTCAAACCATGGCCTCTATGACGAGCTAGACAGTCAGAACTATCACGACCCTAAGCAATCATATGATGATGAAACTGAACTTGAATTTTTGCAAATTGAAAATGAGACTTTAAAATCAAAAATCATTTTAGAATATGAAACAAATGACTCTAATGAAGGACAGATCTCAAAAACAAAACTTTTTCCTCTTGCTAATCCAGAAGTGCTAAAATACCCTCACATAACAAAAAACTTGGGAAATCTAAAACAAGGGAGTCTTATGTTTTTCCCTTATCTAGACACCTCATTATCAAAAAGTCTTGTCCGTCCGGAAAAGCTGTTGACTCTCACTGATGTTGCCATCAATCCTAAAAGGATGAATATTGAAACTAATATAGTGGGATACAACATAGGCAGCCTAAGAAGACCCAAAGTGATTGATTTATCCAAATCTTTGCCATTACACACAAAACTGAAATACTTAAGGTTGTGAAAAAAAGTTTCAAGATGCTCTTGTATATAGGAGTAAAAGCTCAAAGCCTGATAACATAGACATTGTTCAAAAGAAGCCTTTCTCCAAAAATAACTATGAAAAATTTGGGCAAATTCTATCATTGACGAACAAAGCCAAAAGGTACAGACTATGTATGGACTTTAGACACTTAGGAAAACCCTCCATGGAGTCCAAGTATCCTCTTCCCGAGATGAACCATCCTATGCCGAGAATAGGAATTTCTAACTAGGTGACATTCATTGGTAGTGTTTCAGGTTTTCATGAGATGATACCACTACAAATCAATCAACACAAAGACATTTTCAAAGTCCCTTGGAATGACTACATGCTTGACCAAATTTTTCCTGGAATAAGGGATGTTGAAGACACCTTTAAATAGGCCATGGCACCTGTTACCAACTTTTTTACTATGATATACATTGATGATATTGTCATTTGTTTGAGAGCTGATCAAGAATGCCTTCTTCACCTAAAAAAATCCTTTCACAGAAACAAGGTTTGGAAACAAAAATCCAAGAAGGTATATAAGGGAGAACTTGGCCTGTTTGAAAATTTTTGGCAGAAATCTGGTACCATGCCCTCAAAAATAGACAGCCATGTTCCTTATCTCCAAGAGTTGAATGATAAAGGGTTAGTAGATGATCCTGGGAATGACATGGTAATCAAATACCATGGTCATTTAGAATCTTAGTTTAAATTTCTCATTGATTGTATATACCACTATTTGATGAAAAGATATAAAGAGAAAAATACAAAAACAAGAAAAATTGAAAAAGAGGGCAGATTTGAAAAGAGGTAAAGCCCCATACCCAAAAAATAGAACTACTGAAAGTGTGTAAGATTATATATCACTACTAGTGCTTCAGAAGCCTTGTTTCAGTCATCTAAGCCTAATCATGGTTGAAACATGTTTTAAATTTATTATTGATAAGTTAGTGAAAGATAGTTGGTAAAAATATTGAAGCTTGGCTTGTCAAAGGATAGATTAGGGAGATATATTGGTTCCACATGCTTAAAATATAACCAAAGATAAAAATAGGGATGAATAGCAAACAATGTATCCTAGCCCTGATTTTTCTAGTCATATTTTGTACAAAAATAACATTTGTGTGCAGCTTTTTTTTATGCCACAAACCCATGGTAAGTCGGATTGTCTAATCCTGATTTAACCATGTTTTCAATTTCATGTTTATAGCTTAGTGAATGAATCCTGTCAAATAGCTTAATATTGAAAGTTGAGTAGCCTAAGTAGGGAATAAGAGGAGTTCATTACCATAATTTGAACTCCCAGAAGAAATAAGATAGAAGTAGATAGTTTGTTTTGTTTTCAAAATAAAAATGTCAAAGTTTACTAGTCCAAATGCACCTAAGGAAGAAAAAATGATAGGCAAGTACGTTGGGTAGGTAGAGATGAAGTTGAGCCAATCATTTCTTTCATATTGTTGATATCATGGCTTCAAGCAGACATCAGCAAATGATAAGAGGTAAAAATATACCCAATGGATGAAGCACTGGTCTCCATAAAGCCAGAGATCTGAAGTTCTGGACACCTCCTGAAAAGCAGCTGCCCTCCCCAAATGGAGCCATAGTTATTCATCAGCAATTTTTAGCCTTGTTAATGACTAAATGATTATCCCAATATTTCTAGAAACAAAGTTCATAAACATTGTGAGTTCTAGAAATCTCACTACCTTCATTATCCTCAAGATAATTTTTCACTATTTCATCATTCCATAATGTCTGGCTTTGCTTACTAGTCTCATAAAACCCATTAGGAGCCCATGTCACTCATCTTGTGTATATGTTGTCATCTTTGGCCCAAATCCTCTATTTTTCTTTTCCTAAAACCCCACTTATACCTAAGGCCAACAAATCAAATAGCTTTGTTGTGTCTCCCAAAACACTCCCAAACATGGATGGTCTCAAACTATCTATGTGGGCTCTTTAGATAAATCAAGTACATTGGATTTTGAATCTTCAATACATCAGTTTATCATAAACTCTATCTTACACTTGATGATCCCAAATTCTAGGTTTTAGTCCAAAATCCAAGTCCAAGGAACCTTCCACTAGGTCACCTAGGGTTTCACAAATTCATAGGGTGGATTTGGTATCCTAAAAGCTTTGTTTTTCCAGTATGAAGAAACTGCATTCAAATAAGAAAGGGATAAGTGATTTTGTCCAAAAAACTGATCAAAAAAGTCATTCAAGGAAGGTTTTTTGGCCTAAAGCACAAATCTTGCAAGGGGACAGCTGCCCCTTGCTCACATTTCTGCAAAAGAATCAAATGGCCATTAACCTATCAAGAGGTAAGGTAATGGGAAAACCATCACAAGAGGACCATTCACAGCAAAAAATAAGGCAACAGGTATATGTTTGTAAATAATCAGGGTTTGTGACAGCATTGACCAAACAAGGAATCAGTACTAGGTCTACAAGGGCAAAGGTCACCTCCACTCCATCAATGCACAATTGAATATTCTTTAGAAATGATAAACGAATTTTGATAAGTTTCAGAGAACTTAGAAGACAATATTATTTACTTTTTTCTAAGCAACCCTAAAACCTAGGAGTTTTGGAAGAATGAAAAAACAGGTCAAATGATGACAAAGAGCCTCCTTCATAACAGCAGATGGCATGTCAAAGGTTTCAAGCTTCCCTCTAGGGTTTGGCAAGGAAGCATTGTTTCCACCTCACCAAAGGTACAAAAAGGAAAAGAGTATTAGTACAAAGGTATGAGTTTTCAAAAGGTCAAATTAGAGGTCTTAAAAAGATCAAAGGAGGCAGACAAGAAGCACTGTATCCCAATTCACCAAAGGAACAAAAAGGGCCAGCCATATCAGTGCAAGGATTTGGCTTCTCAAAATAACAGTCAGAGGCATTTTCAAATAGTCAAAGGAGGCAAGCATGAAGTAAAATTTCCCAAGGAGGTAACTATGACAAGCATAGGTTCACTGTTGATAAAATGAGTTGTCCAACTCCAAAAGAGACAGTAATAAAAAGGAAAAAGTTGTGTAGGCACCTACAAAAATAGATGTGGCTAGGAAAGACACAAAAAATGGTTTAAATAGCTCACCTCCCTCACCAGACATGCATCATTGTCAAAGTGGTCTAAGGAAAAAATATACCACTGGTTTAAAGTAGAATAGTAAAACCTCCAACAAAGGTGTCCTTATCAAAGGTATATTCTGCAAGAGATATATTAGCCATGAATGACATTTCTGCAGAACTGTCAAGGTTGGCTACCTACAGGAAAATTGGTAAGGACAAACAAACCCAATGTTTTTCACAATGATGGCCCACATGCAGACTAAAGGGATTTTTGATGCTTGCTGCTAAGGGTTTTCACACTAGGAGGTTTTTCAATGTGTCAAAGAGAAAACATGATAGCATATCAGTTGAAAAAAGGCAAAATTCTTCTGTCAGTATATCCACCAAGCAAATTAAAGGCATCGAAAATACATGACTAAGGTTCCAAGGTGAAAGTATCAACATGATCACAAATTTTATATGTACAGGCTTTGAAGTTAATAAAAAGGAATATAGTGAATAAAAACTCCAAAAAAAAACACTAATGTCACTGAAGAACCTTTTTATCAATAACTTGTCAAACTGCCACCAACATGAGAAAAAGACCCAAAAAGGACATTAAAAAGTAAGAAGAGAATTAAAACCTTACAAAGTGGGTTTTAGTCATGAAATAATTTTCAAAAGGGGTATAAAGTCTCCTTTCCCTCTCTCCCACCTCACACTCGTCTTTGCAAATAAGAAGAAATTCGTTGGAGCAATTTCTAGGGTTTCTGTGCAAGTATGGTCAAAATTTCTAGGTGTTACGCACCGGCAGAGGCGTTATGCACTTGTTCGTCGGCGCTGCACACAGAGGAGGCAGCCACAATATTAATTTACACTACACTGCACACCGGGAGGGTTTCACTACGCACCCATGAAGGTGTTGCGCACAGGGTCAGACCGCTCGACTCGCCCGCCCAGTTCACCGCGCTGCGCTCCGATAGGGCCCGACAGGCCGGTTCACCACCCAAATCACCCACAGAAGGCCTCAGACATTGCGCACAGGCCTGCCAGCCCGACCCGACCTGGCGCTACGCACAGGATAGCCCAACAAGAACAGCCTGTCGAGTGGCGCTATGCACCTGCAGTTTTTACCAAAATTTTCTCAAAAGTTGGTCAAATTCAAAAAATTTGCCTCCATACCCCTACACAAAGTGTGAAAACGTTGATGTTCTTTCCTCCCTGCCCTCCAAGTGATATTTTTTCATAATCAAAGAGATTATAAAGAAAAAAACCTAAATTGGTTAAAACCCTAACCTTCATGCCAATCAAGCATTTGACCCTCTAGGGCAAGGGATTACCAAGTGAAAGGTTGTCATAGGGGTAAAGGCACTCATTGCAAACAAACCTACTTCTAAACTCTGAAGCACTCCTTTATTACTTCTTCCTGCCCTCATTTGCTAAAAATTGCCCTCACAACACTCATTTTCCCTCCCTAGACCTAAAGTCTCTCACCAAGCTAAAAATCCTTTTGTTCTAGACCAGTCACCATGTCTGAGGAAGAAATCAGTACCAGTAGTGATGGAGGCCAAAGGTCTATCAAGCCAAAACATAAGGGAGGAAGGACTAACAGGTTTGAGTCCTTGGATACCATTCAAATCACCTCTTCTCCAATTATACTTGCCTGTTTTCAAGATGTTGGATGCTATCAGTTTTGTGAGAGGGTTAAGCAAGTCCAAAACCACTCACTTTTGACTAGGTTGTTTGTTCTCAGCATACAAAACCACCAAGTCAACCTTGTAGGAGTAAATTTTGAACTCTCATCTGAATCCATTTCTAAAGCCACAGGTATACCAGACATTGGTGAGAGATGGTTCAAACAAAATAAATTGGCCTTGAGCTACTATGAGCCCTTCCTCAAACCTAGTTGTCAACAAGGTTGCAAGGTTATTTTCCCCTTCTCCCACCTGCTAGAGAGATATGCCCTACTAATGAGGCAGATCATCAAATACTTCACTTGTGAGGGGAGGTACTCTAGGGTTTATTCATATGGCATAAGGCTTCTGATGAACTTCACCAAGGTTAAGATGCTAAACCTACCATATTGTCTCTTTCGGAGCATTGACAAGATGGCTTCAGTGGTTAAGAAAATAATTTATGCCCATAAAATGCAAAGCCTTTTCCACCACTCCTTAATTAAGATGATTTTTTTGCACCAGCTGGAGCAGCAGGGAATCCCTTGGGAAGTTTTTTATCTCAATAGATGTATTTTCAAATCCCCAAGCCTTCATTCAGAAAAATTTCACCTCCACCTCACACTCACTTACCTCCACTCCTCTATCACCTCCTCCTATGCCTTCTACACAAGAAAACCTAACTCTTTCCTCTTCTCCTGATGCATCAATTGAAGATGATGTAGGTGGTAATGATGAACAAGAAGGTGGCAGTAGCTATGAAGAACAAATAGATGATGATAGAAATGTGGAAAATTGTGAGGCAAATATAGAGTTCAATGAGGAACAAGGAGGTGACAGCAGCACTAAGGAACAAGAAGATGATGATGGAAGTGATGAAGATAGTGGGGCAGAAACAGAGTCTAATGATGAAGATCAGCAAGATGATGATGACAAGGAAGAGGGAGATGAACATGGCAGCCATAAAGTTAAAAACAGTGAACACTTGGAGCAAGACAGTGATGGTAGTTGTTATCACTCTAGTAATTTCTTCAGTTGTGGGATTTGAGTTTTTAGTCCAAGAACACTAGAGGTAACCACAAACCTACTTCAAATTCTAAGATCTATACTTCCTAGAATTCAAAGAGGGCTCTCTCTTTAATATTTATCTTTGTTTTTTATTTATTTTTTAGGCTAGTTATGATAGAACAATTGGTTTTGTTTTCAAAGGTTTTGGTGGGAAAACATCACTTAGAGGTAAAATAGAGAGAAATCAACTTGTCCATTGGGATATGGAGTCTAAATCTAGCTAGCATCACTAGAAGTTAAGGCCAAAAAGGTACAAATTTATTCAGGGCAAGATAAATAACCCTTAGAGATTTGGAAAAATGTTTTTTTGGTGAAATGGTATGATCGGGATAAAGGGAAATGAAGGATCCTTTGATCCGGAAAATTGAAAAAGGAGGCAGGGGTCAAACGGGAGTAGGAGCAATCAAGGATTCCTAACACCAGAAATCGGGAGAAAACATTAAAAAGGTAACTAGTTAAAAATAGGGAGCACTTAGACTATCCTGCAGTAATATTCCTAGTTGCACATTCAGATAGAACAAACATATAATGAATTGCTTGAAACTCAGAAAAGAAAACAATGAAAAGAAGGTAGTACTTCACTCATCAGCTTATCACAGGGATCCTGAATTATGATGCCATTTTAGCTTTGTCCGGTCTTTTACTTTGAAATCAACACACAATAGCCTCCAATGTTCAGCAAAAAGTCTATAGTAAGTCCAGCAATTTTATTCCACACTAAATACTTCTAATGTAGAAGTATTTATACAAAATGTAGTTACAAATATCCTAGGAGAAATCTAGGAATATCTTTAGGAATAGAAAATATCTTTACAAAATAAGAGGGACAGCTGCTTAACAAATTAGCAAGTTGTCCTCTTATCCAAAATAAATAGAACTACTTTATCTAACAAGGAGCATTTGAGTGATTATCTGTCCTGCTTTGTTGCCTGCTAGAAAATATATTCATTTGAGTTGCCTTAGATGAAACTCTTTCATCTGATACTCTTTAACACTTCTCTTTAACGCTAATACACTTTTGACTGATATTTTCATTGTTTACTGTTGTAAAAATATATCTTTTTGCATTAAAAATTAGTAGACTACCCTTTTATTTTACTGTTTTTCAAGGTAATTTTCTTCACTGTTTTACCTCTCATTGTTACATTAAATCTGTAAATGTTTGCCATTTTTCTTCATTAGAAATTTTGACATTCTTTAAGTATCTAAAATTCTCATCAGCCTTCGTGTATTTAGAAAAAGTGGGCTTGAACACAAAGAGATGTTTAATCTCATGTTGTAGAATGAATAAATCTTCAAAATGCTGAAGGAGGACTTTTCCTGTGGGAGTGCCTTGTGGCAATGGTTTTTTGACTTGCTCCTTGGCAAATTCCCTAATATTTTTATCATAATCCTTCTGGGGCATCAGTTTTTCATTAAAAACATGGATGTCTGGCAAGCCCCTCTGTCTTAAGTTTGTGTATTTTACCATAAACGTTGTTATGGTAATGTTCATTGATTCACATTTCTCTTCCAGGTAGTTCATCAAATTCTTCTTAGTTACAACCTTTTTAATCTGTAAGATTGTTTCTGTTCTGTCTAATACCTGTACTTCCTCCAATTTTACTTTGTTCTTGTTGTTCAAGAATGTGATGAGTTTTAAAGCTTGAGTTGGATTATCAGTTAACTCATCCTTGGTCTTTTGAATCTTTGTCTGAGATGCTAATAATAAGTCTCTCTGCTCATATATAACCTGAATTGAAGGCCATTGAGTGTGAATGGCTTCAATTATGTTTGTCCATAGATGATTTTTTACAAATGAAATTTTTTCAGTGAAAGTTAGCTCCTTTTGTAAGCCCTTGATTTGTTCTCCAAGTCTGACTACCTTTTGTTCATGGGTTTAGCATTTATCAGAGCTAACTTATTTGTAGCTTCAAGGTTATCAATCATCTTCTTTAGACTGTTGATTTCATTATTTTTCAAAGACAATTCCTCCATAGCTTTTACAATCTAACCTGCTCCATCTATTTGTTGAACCTGTGTTGTAGAAGAACTTATGGTTGAAGTATTAGTTGAACTCACTGGCACTGCAGTTTCCAGTGGTTCTTTTGGTGCTATTTTTTCTCCTAATGTGGAAGCTACTGTTGTGGTAATCACTGGCCTAACTGAAGGAATGATAGGAGTGTCAGTGTCTTTCACAGTTTCCTTCTCTTGGACAAGTTGGTCCATTTGGGATTCCATTTCTTTGATCTGAGCAGTTAATTTGAGGATGAGCTTCATCATCTCTTCTTTTTCACTTTTCTCTTGAAGGATTTCTTTGGTTTGTGGATGCTCGCTTTGAAGAAGCTTAAGCTGTTTCCTCAAAGCTGCAATATCATCATTCTTTTTCTTTATCAAAAATTATGCTGCTTGAATATTTGAGGGATCATATCCCACCTGTAAAATTGAATCCTCTAAGGCTTTAATACTTAGGTCTTTTGCATACAAAGATCCCTTGTCTAGCTTCATTTGATCCTGCATATTAAGAATAGTATTCTGCAAATTGGTAGCACTCATTTCCTTTGTCACCACAGTTGAATACAACATTTCAGATCTATGTCTATGAAATTCAATTTGGTCCAGCTCATGAACATTTTCAGTGTCTACCTCAAACTCCACCTTTTTATAATCTGCCACTGTTTTTGGTGTGGATGTAGTTGGTTGCAAAAATGACATAATCATCTTATTTGTAGAATAATCAAAGGTTGTAAGTAGCCTATTTTGATTCCCAGGTTTTTGTATGAGGAATTGAGAATAAATCTCTGATTTGATTTCCTCATTCTTCTGCTTTATCTGCTTATATTTCTCTTTAATATCTAAATCCTTTTCCTCGACTGTTTTTGAGGAAGAGGCCTCCATATTATGTGGCTTTTCAATCATTTGAGTATCATTTTTACCTTTTTTTTTGCTCTTTTTCAATCTCTACAAGAGTTTCATTGATTATCACTGTAGCTTCATCATTATTTACCTTTGGCTCATTTGTGTCTTCAATGTCAATTACTTTTTCTTTCCCAATTGAACTGAATTTAAGCCTTTTATTATAAATCAGTTTGAATTTAGTTTATGAATTTGTTTCTACTGTGTATGCTCCTTATTCTCTGTTTCTTTTGGCTGAAGACTCTGGCTGCTTTACAACTTCAAGGGCTTGTGTTGTAACCATTTTTCCTGTTGTATCTGTATTAGTAGCTATATCTATAAGTGGGTTCTCCACCCATTCTGCTTGATTGGAAAAATTCTCAATCTTTGGCTTAAGCTCGTGTATAAAGGGTGTTATTTTAAATTTTACCCTTAAATTTCTCAAGATCCCTTGAGGATCATAGTTCCATGGAAAAATTTCTTGAAATTTAAATTCTGCTAGTCTCTTTGTGATTTATTTTTCTGCCTCTCTGTTGTTTATGATGAAATGACCCACCTGATTTTTTAGCTTGAATTGAGTCTTTTTCCTGGCAGCTAAGAAGTTAATAGAGTCATAATTGAGAATCTGTCTTAAATAATCCAATGCAAAAATTCTCATGTTCATATATTTTTTCAACTTATAAGGTATTAATTTGGATCCAAAAATTCTTATCTCTGTATGCTTTTCATAAAGAAACTAGTCTCCCATTTTATTCTGTTTTGATAGTTGCAAGATTATTTTCATTTCTTCATTGACTTTGGGCTGCTCTTCTTTGTACAAAATTTTCATTGCTGGATGTAGAAAGAGGTCTGAAAAATCTGTGTAGGTGAACTCACTACCCTCTTTCCTGAGTAAGGAAGTCCAAAAGATAATGGATAAAGGCTTACCCTCCAAGTCCATCTTTTGCAATGCAATTGGAAAGTTATCAGCTTGGAAGAATAAAAATAAGTGAAACAAGTAGGATGAGTATCTGAAAACCCCTTCAGTGGGTAGTTTGGTCAGTTGATGATGAATACTATCTGTTATGAATCTGGCATAATCAAAAATGATTACTGGAGGTTGGCCTGGAGATATGGTGGATAGAAAGCCAAGAATGGATTCATTAGTGAATCTATCTGTAAAGTATCCCAGTATAAAAGATAGCATTGAGATAATATGTCTAGACCCTTTAGGAAATTTGGCAGTGGAATAAGGAGGACTTAACTTAGGAATGTCAACATGTGTAATATTCCAAAATTTGCACACAGCAATTTGGAATATTAGATTTTGTTGCTTTCACCTAGGAAAGGAATAAATGGTTAAGGGGGCCCATGAACAATAAAAATATGAATAATTTCCACCTTATTAAGGAAGGGGATCACCTTAGGAGTTGTATTTTACACTTTCAGGTGTGAACAAGGGCAAAATAGATGTGGACATAGTTAAGTTTGACTAAGTAAACATGCATTCTTGAGGAGGAAGAGATCACCCAAGTAAACTAGCTCAATGTGAACAAGGATCAGCCTAGACACACATATGAGAACTGGATTGAAGATCCCTTAGTGTGAAAAGAGGCATTGTAGGTGGATTAGTCCCAGTTTACCAAGTCAACAGAGCTGCTACAAGAGGGAGGGAATCCAACAAGGATAGCGCAGTTTTGGAGGAGGAATCTTCACTAGGAAGTCACCTCAAAAATGTGTGGGGTCCGCGGTGAGGAGGCTCACCAAAGATAAAAAGGAGGGCATAGCATCAAGAAGATCATTCAGTATACAGCTATCTTTTTTCTTTTGACTACTTGCATGCTTCAGTTGTTTAGCTGTAGTTGCAACACTGCTTAGTGCAAAGAATTCCCATGCGGGAATTCCATCCTTTCCTTGGATCAGCTTGCTTAAGGGATCAAAGGGAAGGATCTGAGCTTCAATTTCATCATGTTGCTTAGTTCCAATCATTCATATTCATCTACAGTGCAGTTCCCTTCAGAAACTGCGTCATTTATGCAGGGGCAGCAGCAGCAGGGTTGCACACTTAGATTTTGTGCTAGTCTTTGAGGAGGACGTGTTTATTTCCCTCCTGGAGATCTAATAAGAAGGGCCTTTGGCTAATTTTTGCATTGATCAGCTATTTAATGTTGTATTCAGTTATTTTTAATACATATTTGTGGTGGACTGCATTATTTTCTGCAGTACTGCTCTTCATACATATGTAATGTCGGAAACCCTTGCCGGGTGTCTCATTTCTGCTGTAAAAGAGGTTAAACCTCCATTTCTTTGCTATATGATTAATATAAACCTCTAATAAGTCTTATTTCATCATTTTTTGTAGAAAACCTCAAGGTAATTACGCTCTAATATTCTTCAGAAATGTTGCAGTTGAAAGTCATGGGATCGGGGTGTTTTTGAGCTATCTCTAGCTGGGGAGATATGTTTAACTTAGCTAGAATGATTTGTTTAAGCTCAAATTTGATATGGAAGTTGTATAATGTATAAACCATGGTATCCAAGTGCCATTTCCCATAGTTATTACGTTATTTTTTGAAAGTGATGTTTTATGCTCCAGAATGTTGCATTCCCTCATTCTGAGAGAGAATAGTGAGGCAGATTTCTGCTACTGATCATCCATTTGCTGGTTAAATGTTCCTTGTACATATTATGAACTGATATACATTTTTATGTCCAAGATTTTTTGAAGCCCTAACTTTAGAATATCTTTAGATATTCTATTTGTTGCATAAGAGCCCTATTTTGGGATATTTTAGTGGTATCAGAGCTGCCATCTTGGCTCAGCCTGTGGATTTCAGATCCAATCAGAAAATAAGAAGAAGAGTAGAATATTCTCATAGAAGAGAGAAGTTTTGCAGAGGAAACCAAGACATGACTCCATTACTTGGAGGAATGACGAAAGAGGATATCTCCTTGCTTCTTTTCCAAACCTTGGGAGGTATTGAAGAAGATCTCAAAAATATGGAAGGCAAGGAATGAAGAAGATTTATAAGAGGGTATAAAGCAAGCCCTAGCTATTCACATGATGGTTGTGAGCATTCAGCCACACATGCAGATCCACAGCGCAGTCTATTGCCCACATTGACTGTAAGAAGGATGGAGGGAGAAGGTGCACCAAGGGAGGAGACCTTGAGTGACTACCTTCGGGAGTATGAATCTCAGTCATGGAGATTCAAAGATCACTTAGACTTCCAATTGTTTTGAAAACTCAAGGAGGCAAGATCCCCATTTCCTGAAAAGCCCTCTTCTATTTGTGAAGCCATGGAGTCCTTTCCTTCAAGGGATGACCGAGATCAAGGGTCTCTCATTGAGGATGAGACATTCTTATGCATGGAATAAGAGGAGGAGGATCAACATCGAGGGATGAGGAGCATTCACCCTTACCTATTTCTGAAGGTTTCTGCACATAAGGAGGAGTCCTCTTCTCCATTGGAGGATACTTGTACCAACACTGTCACAGCCATGGGGGAGCAGCCCTCATCATCATCAGTTGGAGCAGTAATTACATTGGAGGGAGGATCCCTTGTAGCACTACAAGAGGTTCCTGAATCTCACCAAGGTATGGGAAGATTTCCACTTCTATTTACTGCAAAAAATCCTTCTTAAGGTTGTGCAAATTTGTCTTCATATGACCCAGGATCAAACATTATTGTTGAGGTAGAGCAGCAGGATTGCACTGCGCTGTGCAAGCTTGAAAGGTTCAGGGAACAAATGAACCATCATTCTCATGGACCCCTCTTGAGTTGCACACAACACTTAAGGTTGGAGTGTGATCTTTTGGAGGGATTCATGAACTTTGAGATGGAGTATGAGGCAGCAACTATATCATGGGAGAGGCTATCAACGCTGTCAAACAATAGCAGTGAGGGGGCTTTGCCTTTATCCCCTTTGGATCTTAATGGATTCAAGATGGATATGGACATGAAATATTCTCTAAGAGATCTCTAAGAAAATGCATTTCAGCACTTCATGACATGAAGAGAAGAGCTAGTTGTGGAGGATGATAGCCCGCATGGGAATAATTCCAAGGTGAAGAATGACAGGAGGCATCCACATGGGGTTGAGTGTATGTGGGGGAAGAGCAAGAGGCTGGTGAGCCACTTGAAAATTTTGATACAGGGCAGCAAGAGGCAAAGTTGCATTGGCTACTCTTGAGAGAGTTTGGCCATCATGAGACATATCCTTTTTCCAAGGGTATGTGGATAGAAGGGACTTGGCAAGGTACCTGCATCATGGAACACCAAGGAGTTTGGATGCATTATGATGATATGGTCATTATGTTTTCACCACATGAGTTGTATGATGGAGGTATGATGAGGCAGCAAAGACATTTGTTGCTTTGGAGGATTAAGAGAGAGCAAGGGAAGATTTTCTCTCACACTTGGCATGATGCTGCAGGAGTAGGGGATGGCACTATCATAGTGCAAGGAGGCTACTCCTTAGCCTTAGATGATCTGGAAGTACTTCCACCTTGGAAGGAACTTCTTGTATGCAACAGCATTATGGGAGGAGTCTTTGACATGGGGCATGTCAAAGAATGGATTTATGAGTTGGCAGGAGCCTATTTTCATAGGCCAACAGCGCTGTCACTTTGGATTAGGAACTTTTTGGTGGAGTGTTCCCAGGATCACATCATATTTGATCCACTTGGTGGGCATAGAAGAGGTGAGATTGGTAGAGTAGTGGATGGACTCATCTGTAATTGTGGTATGTTCTCCCTGACCTGGATTTCTAGGCATGAGAAGGGGGATTTTCATGCAGCCTGTGGTTCATTCCTATTCATATGGGTATGTCACACCACTATGGAGGATCCATCTATGGATTTTGTCCCCATCTTGCTTTCATTACATGGTAAGAATTCTGTTTTTGCACTTATTGATTGTTCAACACAATATTTGCATGCTCTTACCACTTCCTTGCAGTGCATTGCTCTACAAAGGGGCAAGTTTTTCTTTAGGCTCAATGGACCATTTTTGGCCAACTATTATGATGGAGACAACCATCTACTATATGATACAGGGCAAGTGTTTGGTCTCTCCTTGTATGCTCAGTTGATACATCCAGCCATCTACTATTTGCTAGTAGATGTGGTGACTCACACAACTAGCCATCTGTCGAGGAACAACTTACCATGCTATTGTTTGAAGCTACAGTGGGGAAGACTGCGCTGTGACCACTTGGGAGACTATTGGTACTCTCCAGCACCACATAAAACCTTCAGTATTTCTTTCATTATGATGTTGATCATGATCCTATTTTTTGATATTATTCTTGCCTTTATGAGGAGCATGATTGCAGGAGGAACACATGGGGTGGATGTGTTCTTTGAGGAGGAGGATCCCCACACTTTCTACATTACATGTTCTAAGGGGAGCGTGGGAAGAGACATGGCCTCTACAGCAAAATTTTTGTTTCTTTATGAGGAGGGCCATGAGATGAATGGTATGCCCTATGATGGTGATTTCTTATCCATCATGTATGAGATGGTTTGGGCTAGCTTGATGCACAACACTGGGAAAGGGACCTTTGGAGGTCTAGGTTCCTTCTTGCCATTTTGAGGGCAACATTATGGCAGCCCAAGATCAGAAAATTCTCTACACTTATCTTAAGTGGAGAGGAAGACAGCGTGGGGTAGGTTGTCTTGTCTACCATATTCATATTTTCATCCCACCTATTCTGCATGAGCTCAAGGTGGAAGAGATCCTTCATGAGTTTCCAACCTAGAGGGTGACTCATTTTGTTTTGTTGATAGCTTGGGGAGGAAAGATTAAAATGGGGATGATGAATCCCAATATATATCAGCCCTCATGCCTCAAGAGGCCCTTCAAACAACCCATTGTTTCCTCCATGGATGTTTCACTGTCACGTGATGTCAACTATTTGGAATGCTCACCAGAGGACAGTGTATACACTTGGGAGGGGCAGCTTGGAGATGTGTTGATGGAACAACACCTTGATCTTTGGAAGATTTCATCTTATAAGGTTGCTACAGGGGATAAGAGGATGCTCTTCAGTCCTATCCTTGCATTTTCTTGAGGACAATCAACATTTGAGAGGGGAGGACTGTAATATTCCAAAATTTGCACACAGCAATTTGGAATATTAGATTTTGTTGCATTCACCTAGGAAAGGAATAAATGGGTAAGGGGGGCCATGAACAATAAAAATATGAATAATTTCCACCTTATTAAGGAAGGGGATCACCTTAGGAGCTGGATTTTACACTTTTAGGTGTGAACAAGGGAAAAATAGATGTGGACATAGTTAAGTTTGACTAAGTCAACATGCATTCTTAAGGAGGAAGAGATCACCCAAGTAAACTAGCTCAATGTGAACAAGGATCGGCCTAGACACACATACGAGAACTGGATTGAAAATACCTTAGTGTGAAAAGAGGCATTGCAGGTGGATTAGTCCTAGTTGACCAAGTCAACAGCGCTGCTATAAGAGGGAGGGAAGCCAACAAGGACAGCGCAGTTTTGGAGGAGGAATCTTCAGTAGGAAGTCACCTCAACAATGTGTGGGGTCCGGGGTGAGGAGGCTCACCAAAGATAAAAATGAGGGCATAGAATCAATAATATCATTCATTATACAGCTATCTTTGGTATTTTTACTACTTGCATGCTTCAGCTTTTTAGCTGTAGTTGCATCACTGCTTAGTGCAAAGAATTCCCGTGCGGGAATTCCATCCTTTCTTTGGATCATCTTGCTTAAGGGAAGGATCTGAGCTTCAATTTAATCATGTGGCTTAGGGCCAATCAGTCATATTCTTCTAAAGTGCAGTTCCCTTCAGAAACTGAGTCATTTATGCAGGGGCAGCAGCAGCAAGGTTTCACACTTAGATTTTGTGCTAGTCTTTGAGGAGGAGGTGTTTATTTCCCTCCGGGAGATCTAATAAGAAGGGCCTTTGGCTAATTTTTGTATTGATCAGCTATTTAATGTTTTATTCAGTTATGTTTAATACAGATTTGCAGTGCACTGCGTTATTTTCTGCAGTACTGCTCTTCATACATATGTAATGTCGGAAACCCTTGCCGGGTGTCTCATTTACGCTGTAAAAGAGGTTAAACCTCCATATCTTTGCTATATGATTAATATAAACCTCTGATCAATATTATTTCATCATTTTCTGTAGAAACCCTTATGGTAATTACGCTCTCATAGTCTTCAGAAATGTTGCAGTTGAAAGTCATGGGATCGGAGTGTTTTTGAGTTATCTCTAGCTGGGGAGATCTATTTAACTTAGCTAGAATGAAATGTTTAAGCTCAAATTTGATATGGAAGTTGTATAATGTATAAACCACAGGATCCAAGTGCCATTTCCCATATTTATTGCATTATTTTCTAAAAGTGATGTTTTTATGGTCCAGAATGTTGCATTTCCTCATTCCGGGAGAGAATAGTGAGGCATATTTCTGCTACTGATCATCCATTTGTTGGTTAAAAATACCTTGTACATCTTATGAACTAATATACATTGTTATTTCCAAGATTTTCTGAAGCCCTAACTTTATAATATCTTTAGATATTCTATTTGTTGCAGAAGAGCCTTATTTTGGGATATTACAACATGGGAAGGCAAAAAGTTTTGAAATATCATAAACTTCTTTTGGAAATCCATGCCTAAGTACAACTGAGTCAAAGATCTTATAGATAGAGGGACTGATTGAGGATCAGGCTGTAATTGCAGCATTTGATTTATTGACTCTGTTGTGATGGTAAAAAGGATTTCTCTATCAGCATTAACAATGGCCCTTTGGTCTGGTTCATAATGTTTTTGACATAATCTAACAAGGTCTTGTCCAGGGTGGGTCAATGGAACTACATATTTGGGCAAATGAGTCTCCCAAATAGGCATTTCATCTTTGTCCAAGTATTTATCATAGCACCAATTATGTATTTCTAAGAGGTTGAATTCTACAACATGATCAACAATCTTGTAGTCCATATCAGTCAATGGAAGGGTTTCTACAGCAGCTACAGGTGGCTGGAGGGGATTTACTGACACATTAGATTTAGCAGTGAGGGCTGGAGTAGATTTAATAGCTTTAGGTGTTACATATTTAGGAGGTTTAGATCCTCTAGGCTTGGTTGGTTTAGCACCTCCAGGTTTAGTTGTGATTTGCTTTTTGGTCATTTTGGAATAACTATTGCAAGCTTAAATTGTTTGCAGGAGTTGTTTTTCTTTGTTAGAAGGTATAAACTGGAATAAGACAGAAAACGAGGGTTTCCTAAATAGATTGACTGCAAAAGGGGTTTTTAGGGTATATTCAACAAATTTAACCATGTAGGTCTCTGAGTTTGGTCTTCACGCTTCAAAAAATTGGAAATTTGGTCTTAGAAAGGCTCATAACAGGATTTTCTGGAAAAAAATGGCCAGGTTTTGGCATCTTTTTGGTATTTTTAGGTAACTTGGCTTGGTGAAATCTCCTATTTGAAATCCTGGTTCTATTACATAAGGTTTTGAATGGAATTCGCAGGCTTTAAATTGGTCAAAAAATACCTTAAACGCAGGTATTTGGCTTCTCGAAAGGTTCTGAGGAGATTGTGGTTGAATATGAAGTCTAGTCCAGATTACTGGATCAGGAAACCACTCCTGGTCAATCTTTAATGGTCGAATTCGTAAATTTTGGGTATAAGCTGACAATTGGGGAAAAATGTTCTCACACAGTTTATCAGAGCTTTTACAGTTTGAAACGCACAAATAAACATCAAAAGTGAGATATCAAAGGTTTTAACATTTGATATGAATCACCATATAATGCATTAAATGCAGGTCTTATCAAATGGCGAGAGTGGGTTTAGTTTAAAATGCAAAACCCAGCAATGGTTTTCGCGTTGAATTCAAGCAGTAAGTTGCTTTTATTGAAACGAACATGATCCTATGAGAGGATGCCACGTCACAGGGGGCGGAATTGATAAAACAACTTATTTTGTGTCTATTTGGGCTTTGGGCGAGCGATCAGTTTGTGAGAGCGATATCGTTTAAGAGCCATTGGATCTGACAAACGGGAGCGAAGGGTTGAGATCTCTTTTGGAAGGTGCGGGGACCGAAGAACTTATATACGCGTAGATGGGTAAAAAACATTTATATAAGGTTTAACTTATATATTGTTTAATGAATATGGATGTAGGGTTTATATATACGGGGCAAGGATTTTGATTTTATTAAATAAACCTTAGTTTATTTCAACAGACTTTGGGTTACAAGGTATGCAAGGGGGGGTAATATATCATTACAAAGGCTCTTTAGACAAGGTTGTTACACCTTAAACCTTGGTAAAATATAATGCGGGTTGGGTTCAATTATATGCAGTGGCAGGGTAAATGTCATGTCTTGCAAAAGTTAAAAATATGAAGCATGAGGCTTTATATAGTATGGTGGATCGACATACGGGCGAGGGTAGCATAATGTATAGTGTTTTTAAAACATTTGTGAATTGTTTTAATAAAACAAAATACGGGTGCGGTATATTATTATATAGTTTTTAAACTTCTTAAATAGTTTAAAGACCATAGGGGGCGGGGTATTTAATTAAGGTTAGTTTTAAACCAAAGGGAGTATTATTTGCGTTTTTAATTTAGTATGCAGATAATAACTTTGGTCTAAAAACTTTATAATAGTGGGTTTTTGGGGCTATTTAGATATAAAGGGATTTATATAGATAGGATAAGGTATTTTTAGGGAATTAATAGCATAAGTTAAAAGTTAATATGACAAGGGGAGATGGAATACACAAAAATACACTAAATGACCAAGTAGAGTGAATAAATAAAAGCGAAGCTTATTATTTCATCATTTCACCAATTTACTTAGGATAGAGTGTTTTCTGAGGGTTTTTGTATTCTTTATGAATGAAGAAAGTTAATTAAATGGGATTTTAGGTTTCTTTAAGTAAGAAGGATTATTTACTTATGAAAATGAATTAAATGTATGAATGAGGGATAAATAATGGTAAATGGGATTTTATCATAAGAATTCAACATTTTCCACTATCCAGTCATCGACCCTTGGGTTCGGTCCCAACAAAAGTCAGAAAAATGCTCTGAGCCTTTTTTACTAGTAGTATAGAATATTGAATACTTTACAGGGAAAGGGAAATTAGTGATTTTTTGCCCGGTGATGAATATTACAGGCTTTTTCCCACTTCCTTCCACCTACCCAACATTACTCTAACATTTTTTCTTCCTTTTGGCAGGTGCATTTAAGCTTACTACCTTGAAACATTTTATTCTTTTGAAAGCATAAAACTATCTAATTATACCTTATTTCATCTGAGGGCTCAGGTTAAACTGATGAGCTCCTCATTATTCTCTACCTGTCTACTGATTAATCAGGATTAAATTGTCTGACCAATCTTTATTCACTATCTAAAACATGGAAATTGAAAACATGACAAGTCAAGTTTAAACAGTTTAACTCATCATGGATTATGGCATTTATTGACACTCTGCAATAAAAAGTAGTGGCATTTTGACTTGCACACTTTCATGTTTTACTTTCATATTTTTTCTTTTGGGGTCTATATTTTTTGAGTCCTTTGATCTTTCTTTTAGGACTTTTTTACCCTCTTTTTTATTTTTTATTTTTTTATTTTTTTCAAAATATGGGAAAACAACTTGCAGAAAGCAAGGTATGTACATATTTTACAAGACTATCATAAGTCAATTCAAAATTATGAATCCTATATTTATAGGACCCTAACAATAGTGATGACAATGAATCACTCCCAAGTATAGTAAAGGGTGATGCTAATGAGCAAGATGAAGACCAAAAGGATAATGAAGACAATGATGAATATGACAGTCAGCAAGAAATTGCACAGGATAGCCAAGAAAAGAATGAGCATGAGCATGACAGTAATCCTAATCTTAGTGCAAACACTAAAAATATAAATGAAGATGATGAACTTGAAGAAACAAAGGGAAATGATGAGGAAATAAAAAACCAAGAACAGGCAGATGATGAGGCTGAAACTAATTTTGAAGAGGCATGCAGTAACCTAGGCAGTGGCGCAGATAGGACAATCAATGAGCAAGACAACCAAGGAAATAGTCATGACAGTCATGACTGTCATGACACTAATCAGCCTCTACATGACAAAGAAAAACAAAGTGACGGTGCAAGGAAGGATAAAGAAGATGACATTGATTAAAAACAGAGCCAAAGTGAGGCAAGTGAAGAAGGTAATGATCCATTTGAAGGCCAAAGTGACACTGAAGAAAACAGTGAGGAAGACAATGATGATGATGATGCTGAAGGTCAACAAAGCAGTAACCGAATGGGACATGAAGTGACTCATAGAAGTCATGAAAAAAATGAGAAGGCTTGTGACAACACCAAAGATCAAGGCCATGATGGAAACACCTCCAAAACCATCACCACTCCTCTCACATACACATACCACAGAGGACAAAGAGATGTGTTTGTTGCCTAAAAAAGGCAAAGGGCCATATCTCCTCTAGCTAACAAGCCCATGGACAAAGGCAAGGAAAATATGGAAAGGATTGAGCAACAGGTAAAGGTAAGGAGAAGAAAAATAATTAAGAAGACTTCTCAAGAGCCTCAATTCATTGATCTAGACAGTGACAATGAGGACAAAGAGATGACCACTAGATTGCTACTCTTAGACAAATATGCACAGCTTAGAGAGTGGGAAAGAGAATTTGATATGGCACAACTTGTCATTCACCATTACAAAGAGGAGCATAAGAATTTCAAGAAGGTAAAGAGAGGCCTTGCTCTAAAAAATAAAATGACCAAGCACTATGCGAAGAAAAACATGCTTGCTTGTGCCAAACTGAAGGAGGCCCTCATAGAGCTAGAAAACCTAAAAAGGGAAAAAGTGCATGATAGCCTTGGATTTTCGGCTGAGGATTCTCAACAGGTGTTCAAGACCTCTTGAGGGACCTCTCCACCAATTTTGAGCCAAATTGGACAAAATTTTGTTTTTTTGAAATTTTTAAGTCTCTGTGCGCAGCACCCTAGGCACTACGCACAAATTTGGTGTATCCTTAGCTTTCCAAATTTAAATTTTTGGATTCCTCACATCACCGGCAATATTTTAGGTTTCTTTAAGTAAGAAGGATTATTTACTTATGAAAATGAATTAAATGTATGAATGAGGGATAAATAATGGTAAATGGGATTTTATCATAAGAATTCAACATTTTCCACTATCCAGTCATCGACCCTTGGGTTCGGTCCCAACAAAAGTCAGAAAAATGCTCTGAGCCTTTTTTACTAGTAGTATAGAATATTGAATACTTTACAGGGAAAGGGAAATTAGTGATTTTTTGCCCGGTGATGAATATTACAGGCTTTTTCCCACTTCCTTCCACCTACCCAACATTACTCTAACATTTTTTCTTCCTTTTGGCAGGTGCATTTAAGCTTACTACCTTGAAACATTTTATTCTTTTGAAAGCATAAAACTATCTAATTATACCTTATTTCATCTGAGGGCTCAGGTTAAACTGATGAGCTCCTCATTATTCTCTACCTGTCTACTGATTAATCAGGATTAAATTGTCTGACCAATCTTTATTCACTATCTAAAACATGGAAATTGAAAACATGACAAGTCAAGTTTAAAACAACGCTTTAACTCATCATGGATTATGGCATTTATTGACACTCGCAATAAAAAGTAGTGGCATTTTGACTCGTGACACTTTCATATGCATTTTCATATTTTTTCTTTTGGGGTCTATATTTTTTGAGTCCTTTGATCTTTCTTTTAGGACTTTTTTACCCTCTTTTTATTTTTTATTTTTTATTTTTTTCAAAATATGGAAACAAAACTTGCGTAAAGCAAGGTATGTACATATTTTACAAGACTATCATAAGTCAATTCAAAATTATGAATCCTATATTTGTAGGACCTAACAATAGTGATGACAATGAATCAATTCCAAGTATAGTAAAGGTAGTGATGCTAATGAGCAAGATGAAGACCAAAAGGATAATGAAGACAATGATGAATATGACAAATAAAGAAGAAATCGCACAGATAGCAAGAAAAGAATGAGCATGAGCATGACAAGAATCCTAATCTAGTGCAAACACTAAAATATAAGTGAAGATGATGAAACTAAAGAAACAGAGGAAGATGATGAATAAGTAGAAGACCAAGAGCAGGCAGATGATGAGGTTGAAACTAATTTTGAAGAGGCAGACAGTGATAAAGACAATGACCCTGATAAGACAGTCAATGAGCAAGACAACTAAAAGGATTGTCATGACTGTCATGACACTAATCAGCCTTTACATGACCAAGAAAATCAAAGTGGCAGTGTTGATACTGAATAAGAAGAAGACATTGATGAAGGATAGAGCCAAAGTGAGGCAAGTGAAGAAGGTAATGATCCATTTGAAGGCCAAAGTAGCAGTGAAGAAAACAGTGAGGAATATAATGATGATTGTGATGCTAAAGGTCAACAAGGGAGTAAACCAATGGGACATGAGGTGACTCATGGAAGTAAAGACAAAAATGAGAAGGCTTGTAAAAACACCAAAGATCAAGGCCATGATGGAAAAACCTCCAAAACCATCATCACCCCTCTCACATGCACATACCACAGAGGAAAAAGAAATTTGTTTGCTACCTCAAAAAGGCAAAGGGCCATCTCTCCTCCAGCTAGCAAGCCCAAGGACAAAGGCAAAGAAAAGATGGAAAGGATTGAGCAGCAAATAAAGGTAAAGAGAAGAAAAAGAATCAAGAAGACTTCTCAAGATTTCAATCTTACCGATCTATGGGAGGACACCTCAGGGAGGACACCTCAGGGTCCACTAGATCGTTACCTAGACAAATATGCACAACTTTAGAGAGTGGGAAAAAGAGAATTTGATATGGCACAACTTACATTCACCATAAAGATGAGCATAAGACCAATAATAAAGAGAGGCCTTGCTCTAAATAATAAAATGACCAAGCACTATGCGAAGAAAAACATGCTTGCTTGTGCCAAACTGAAGGAGGCCCTCATAGAGCTAGAAAACCTAAAAAGGGAAAAAGTGCATGATAGCCTTGGATTTTCGGCTGAGGATTCTCAACAGGTGTTCAAGACCTCTTGAGGGACCTCTCCACCAATTTTGAGCCAAATTGGACAAAATTTTGTTTTTTTGAAATTTTTAAGTCTCTGTGCGCAGCACCCTAGGCACTACGCACAAATTTGGTGTATCCTTAGCTTTCCAAATTTAAATTTTTGGATTCCTCACATCACCGGCAATATTTTAGGTTTCTTTAAGTAAGAAGGATTATTTACTTATGAAAATGAATTAAATGTATGAATGAGGGATAAATAATGGTAAATGGGATTTTATCATAAGAATTCAACATTTTCCACTATCCAGTCATCGACCCTTGGGTTCGGTCCCAACAAAAGTCAGAAAAATGCTCTGAGCCTTTTTTACTAGTAGTATAGAATATTGAATACTTTACAGGGAAAGGGAAATTAGTGATTTTTTGCCCGGTGATGAATATTACAGGCTTTTTCCCACTTCCTTCCACCTACCCAACATTACTCTAACATTTTTTCTTCCTTTTGGCAGGTGCATTTAAGCTTACTACCTTGAAACATTTTATTCTTTTGAAAGCATAAAACTATCTAATTATACCTTATTTCATCTGAGGGCTCAGGTTAAACTGATGAGCTCCTCATTATTCTCTACCTGTCTACTGATTAATCAGGATTAAATTGTCTGACCAATCTTTATTCACTATCTAAAACATGGAAATTGAAAACATGACAAGTCAAGTTTAAACAGTTTAACTCATCATGGATTATGGCATTTATTGACACTCTGCAATAAAAAGTAGTGGCATTTTGACTTGCACACTTTCATGTTTTACTTTCATATTTTTTCTTTTGGGGTCTATATTTTTTGAGTCCTTTGATCTTTCTTTTAGGACTTTTTTACCCTCTTTTTTATTTTTTATTTTTTTATTTTTTTCAAAATATGGGAAAACAACTTGCAGAAAGCAAGGTATGTACATATTTTACAAGACTATCATAAGTCAATTCAAAATTATGAATCCTATATTTATAGGACCCTAACAATAGTGATGACAATGAATCACTCCCAAGTATAGTAAAGGGTGATGCTAATGAGCAAGATGAAGACCAAAAGGATAATGAAGACAATGATGAATATGACAGTCAGCAAGAAATTGCACAGGATAGCCAAGAAAAGAATGAGCATGAGCATGACAGTAATCCTAATCTTAGTGCAAACACTAAAAATATAAATGAAGATGATGAACTTGAAGAAACAAAGGGAAATGATGAGGAAATAAAAAACCAAGAACAGGCAGATGATGAGGCTGAAACTAATTTTGAAGAGGCATGCAGTAACCTAGGCAGTGGCGCAGATAGGACAATCAATGCAGTCAATGAGCAAGATAACTGAGGAAATAGTCAAGACAAATTTCAAGGGATCACAAGGACACTAATCGCCTACATGACAAAGAAAAAAAAGTGACTATATGAAGGATAAAGAAGATAAGATTGATAAAATGAACAAGTGAGGAAAGTATACAATGATCCATTTGGTTGAAAGTGACACCGAAGAAAACAAAGGAGGAAGACAATGATGATGATGATGTCAAGGTCAATAGCAAAGAACCCGAATGGGACATGAAGTGACTCATAGAAGTCATGAAAAATGAGAAGGCTTGTGACAACACCAAAGATCAAGGCCATGATGGAAACACCTCCAAAACCATCACCACTCCTCTCACATACACATACCACAGAGGACAAAGAGATGTGTTTGTTGCCTAAAAAAGGCAAAGGGCCATATCTCCTCTAGCTAACAAGCCCATGGACAAAGGCAAGGAAAATATGGAAAGGATTGAGCAACAGGTAAAGGTAAGGAGAAGAAAAATAATTAAGAAGACTTCTCAAGAGCCTCAATTCATTGATCTAGACAGTGACAATGAGGACAAAGAGATGACCACTAGATTGCTACTCTTAGACAAATATGCACAGCTTAGAGAGTGGGAAAGAGAATTTGATATGGCACAACTTGTCATTCACCATTACAAAGAGGAGCATAAGAATTTCAAGAAGGTAAAGAGAGGCCTTGCTCTAAAAAATAAAATGACCAAGCACTATGCGAAGAAAAACATGCTTGCTTGTGCCAAACTGAAGGAGGCCCTCATAGAGCTAGAAAACCTAAAAAGGGAAAAAGTGCATGATAGCCTTGGATTTTCGGCTGAGGATTCTCAACAGGTGTTCAAGACCTCTTGAGGGACCTCTCCACCAATTTTGAGCCAAATTGGACAAAATTTTGTTTTTTTGAAATTTTTAAGTCTCTGTGCGCAGCACCCTAGGCACTACGCACAAATTTGGTGTATCCTTAGCTTTCCAAATTTAAATTTTTGGATTCCTCACATCACCGGCAATCTGCTCACAAAATTTCAGATCATTTGGAGCAGTTTTGACCCCCCAAAAGGTCAAAAAACAACAAAATTTTGACCTTTCTGCCTCATTTTCCAACCAGGTGTTGTGCACATAGCATTGTTGGGATAATTGGTTTTTTGACAGGAAAATGGAACTCATTCAAAAAACTAAAGGTATATTTGGAAATTATACTTCAAGACCTTTCCAACGAACCATCACGGAGTCTTTTTCGACATCAGGAAGGCCTCCAAATCACTGCTTCAAGAAGACCCATTTTTGATGTCTCTATACTACACTTTTGTGGTTGAAAAGTCAAAATGTGCGTTTAGCAAGTTTTCGGAGGCTTTTCAGGGCTTAAAATTCAATTTAATTGCTATAAGTGGCCGAAAAATATATTTATTTTAGATATTTTGTGCCTTGGGCCTTGCAGGGCCTCAAGGACAATAGAGATACTTTTTTTTAACCAATCGACTTCTAGATACTCTTTTAGATCTTTTTTCTCCATGCATGATAAATAGAGCATGGAGACTCATTGTAAAATGTTGGCATTTGATGAGCTTTCAAGAGAAATACATGGTTTTTATGAGTTTGGAGAACAAATTTCTCTTGTGAAGATTGGTGAATGGCTTGCTTGGACTAATGATGGAGAGGCTTGTTTGCAGGATTCCTTAGCTTGGTGAATGGTGATGTCTTCTTAATTTGTTTATTGTTCTCATTATGTTTCATCCTTCTTGGTTGCTATAAATCATAAAGTATAGGTTGATACATGCTCTTTGAGGCACCTCAGTCCTCTTGTTTGTTATAGCCTTGATGTTTTCTTATGTTTGGTCATCTTAAGGAATTCTTGATTGCTCCTTAGGCCCACCTAAACTTGTTTGTTTCATGTATGGATTAGTATGTTAGTTTACAAGTATGATTCACGGTATGCCCTGCTTACTTGAAGCTGTTCAAATTATGTCTTGAAACCTCTCTTTGGAATATTGCTTGATAGGTTAAGTCAAAGAGGTCTCGTTTGATCTTGCCCTTTGCCCATGTCTATCTACTTATTTCAGAGTTCTTTATAGCTTTATTTATAATGTTTAGAAGTTCCCTCTTCATAAATTGAGTTATTGTGTTATCTTATATGTTTTCCTAAATTCTGAAGGTGAATTTACTAAAGTTAGAAGCTCTTATGCTTTCTATGTTTCACTGGAATGGTTATCTTGGATATTTATCAGTTTAAGTTTTGTTCATTGAGCTTAATTGTTAGCCCTACCTCATTAGTTATAGATTTTAACTATATGTATTTAAGAACTCTTAGTTTCTCCCAAATTTGATATTCACTCCACCTCACACATTACTCTAAGGATCCATTTACCTTGCTGGATTGGCCCTGCAATACACTCTGATTCATCATTGAGACACTCATGACTTTTATTGACTCCATAGCCCAATGGCTTTGACAGACTCTCACTCCACCTATCCTACTTGACCATCTTACCCAACCAAAACAACAAAACAAACCCCACACTTCACAAGTAGCCTAAAATCAACCATCTAGAGGGAACAAGTTCACATCCTTCGCACAGAACAGAGAGAGCCCTCTCTGAGTCCAGGAAGGCTAGGTCCTAGGACTCCAAAGAATGGTTTCATGTTACTCTGTCATTTGGTTTAGCTAATCTGCCAAATAACAGGACACTAACATGTAACACCAGACATATTTATGTTGGTGATGATAGATCTCTTAGTGTTGTAGGATCTGGAACCATTCATCTTGATAATGGTCAGTTTAATGATGTAATATGTGTTCCTACCTTATCATGCAACCTTCTCTCTATTTATCAGATAACTCATTCAGGTGAAGGGAAAATAGTAGAATTCTCACCTCATGATGTTGTAATCAAGGACCTCAAAGATCCTCGACATATTTTAGCTACTGGTATTGTTGATGATTCCACAAGGTTTTATAAGTTTGACAACTTTGGGTCATCTTATCTTCCCTCTATTTTTGTTGCCCATAATGATGATGTGAGCAAACTTTGGCATGAGAGATTTGGTCACTTAAACTATCGCTCTTTTCAAACTCTATGTAAGGAAAATATGGTGACGGGCCTTCCTATGGTATCTTGTAGGGATGGTGTTTGCTCCGGATGTGTACTCGGAAAAGATCATCGGGATATTTTTTACAAACGTGCCTCTTGGAACGCTTCAGCCCCTTTGCATCTTGTGCACAGTGATTTATGTGGTCCACTTCCTGTTGTTTCTTTCTCTAGTTGCAAGTACTTCTTAAATTTCATTGATGATTTTTCCAAACGCACTTGGGTATACTTCTTAAAACTCAAGAGTCAAGTTTTTAACATCTTCTTGGCATTTAAGGCCTTTGTTGAGAAACAATCTGGACATCAAATTCTTAAGTTAAGATCAGACAATGAAGGAGAATACGTTAACAACAAATTTATCAACTTTTGCACTGAGCATGGAATTCAATTGCAACATACCGTTCCATATACTCCACAAAAAAATGGTGTAGTTGAAAGGAAGAATTGCACCCTAAAAGAAATGGCTGATTGTATGCTTCAATCTAAAGGACTTGGTCTCAATTTTTGGGCAGAAGCAATTAACTGTGAAAATTACATAGTAAATCGCGCTCCTACTAAGGTTTTAAATAATATAACTCCAGAAGAAGCTTGGAGCTCAATCAAACCATATGTAAGTCACTTTCAAGTTTTTGGAAGTGATGCTTGGGCCCATATTCCAGATGTGAAACATAAAGCCTTAGAACCTAAGAGTGAAAAATTCATTTTTGTTGGATATTCTGAAGATGTCAAAGGATATATACTTCTTCAACCAAAATAAAAAAATATAATCATTAGAAGAGATGTAAAATTTGATGAAAATATATCGGCCTGCGAGCCTAGTTCGGCGGGTGTGCCACCTTTGGCCTGCGAGCCTGATTCAGCATATGTGCCACCTCTCTCTCTCTCTCTTCTATTTTTAATAGCATTCCTTCTAGTTCAGATGATGACAACGAGGATGAAAATCCTCCTCCACCTCTTTAAATTATTATTTTTACTCCATCACTTCCAAGATGGGTCCGCTCTACTCGAGATGCAGCGGGTTCTCTTGCAGGTGACCCTGCCGATCGACGACATACACGTTCTCAGTTCGAAAGAGCCTCTTCCTTATTGGCTCAAGTTCCAGAAAATCTTGATCCATAAACCTTTGAAGAAGTCTCTGGTCATCCAGATTGGAATGAAGTATGAATGAAGAATATCATTCCTTATTAGTGAATGATACTTGGGATCTTGTTCTTCCAAAAGGAATAAAACTTGTCAGATGCAGATGGGTTTACAAAACAAAGTTTGGACCAAATGGAAAAGTGGATAGACATAAATCTCATCTTGTCGCTAAATGATTTTCACAAGTTGAAGCCATTGACTATACTGAAACCTTCTCCCCTATTTCCAAAATGAATTCTATATGCCTTGTTCTTTCCCTTGTTGCCTCCTTTAAATGGGAATTCCATCAGATGGATGTTAAACTTTCCTTCTTGCATGGAGATTTACATGAAGAAATATACATGGAACAACCCCCTGGCTTTATCCAAAATGACTCTAGCCTTGTTTGTCACCTTAGGAAGTCTCTCTATGGTCTCAAACAAGCTCCTCGGGCTTGGTATGCCAAAATGGATATATTTCTATTAGATAATGGCTTTTCTAGGTGTCATTCTAACAACACTGTCTACACCAAGAAAGTGGGTAAGCCCTTCACCAGCGTTGTTCTTTATGTTGATGATATTATCCTTACTGGTAGTGATCCAAACCATATAAACCATGTGAAGTCTAGCCTCAAAAAGAAGTTTGAAATGACAAACTTACGACACTTGCATTATTTCCTTGGTCTTCAAGTATTGCGATCCAAGGAAGGCATTACCCTCTCTTAGTCCAAGTATGCCTGTGATCTTATACACCAATTTCACATGGAAGACTTTAAGCCAGCCCCTTCTCCCTTTTAGTATGGAGTCAAGCTTTCAGTCACTTGTACTACCCCTGAAATTGATGCTACCTTATATCGTCAACTTGTTGGTAAACTTCGGTATCCAACCCATACCCGTCCTGACCTTTCCTTTGTCGTTGGCCTTGTCGCTCAGTTTATGCACCAACCTCATGAAAGTCACTGGAAAGTAGCTAAAATAATACTTCGATATATTCAAGGTACAGTTCAGTTCGGGATTCATTACAATATAGGATCATCTCCATTATTGATTAGTTTCAATGATTCTGATTGCGCTGGTGACCCTGATGATCGAAAGTCTACTACAGGATATGTATTCACTCTTGGTTTAGGACCTATTACTTGGTATTGTAAGAAACAAAGTGCCATCCCTCTTTCTTCAGCAAAAGCAGAGTATCGTGGTGCAGTTGAAGCCAGCAAGGAAGCCATGTGGCTTCGTCAGATCTTGTCTGAATTTGGTCTTCATCAGCATCATCTAACTACACTTTGGTGTGATAATCAGAGTTCCATTTAGCTATGTAAAGATCCATTTTAGCATCAGCGTATGAAACACATTGAACTCCACATACACTTCATTAGAAATCTCATTCATGATCTTGTTCTTGAAGTGCAGTATTGTCCAACCAATGATCAAGTAGTTGATATCTTTACAAAGGCTCTCATAGAAGCGAAGTTTACCAAACTTCGATCCATGCTTGGAGTTCATGAAAGTTGTCATTAAGGGGGGATAGGCTCTAATGCCTCCTTCCTTCTCCTATTGTGTCACCTTTGTAAATCCTTCAATCCTATCCCAATTCGTTCTTAAGGGGGGATGTTAGGATATTTCGACACATAGGAAATAGGCTCCTTTTGTGTCACCTTTATAAATCCTTCAATCCTATCCCAAGTTGTTCTTAAGGGGGGATGTTAGGATATTCCGACACAGTCTAGTGTAGAGTTAGGTAAAGTGTATTTCTTTACTATGTACATTTGTAACTTATAATCTGACTGTCACGATTTGTAGTGATCTGACAGTTCATTCTCTCCTCGGTATTAACAACACTTGATCCATGGCTTAGCACCCGATTGGTCCATGATCTCTATTTAAAGAGAATGGAGGGTCATTTGTCCGGAAATCGTTTATGAGAGAAACATATGTAAAAAAAAAATTATATTAATAAATTTCTTGAAGTGGCCGTGTTGGCTCAAGTTGTGGACTGTTTCCCTCTTTGAGGGTTTTAACCATGTGATAATACTGGTGTATTGATTTGTGATCTATTTGTGAGTGGTGACCTTTAGTTTTTGATCTAAGGAACTTACCCTGTAAATTCCTGCATTCCTTTGTCTAGGGACTAGGATTGGGCTCCCATGGACTAGAAAATATTAAGGTACCTGAAATAAGAAAGAGTTACAGTTAGAGTTTCCTTAAATGACATAAAGATTAATAAAGAAAGTTGGATGACTAAAGACTAGGAAGAAAGAGGGGAATTTCTTCATTTATTTGGATAACCACAAAAATGATGTGGAAAGACCCCTGACTCTCTCTTCTTGAAGAATATTTTTTTTATATGGCTTGAAGGATGTCGTTAATCTAACTATTTGACAATTATTAAATATTAATGATATCTTGTAGTGATTTATTCAGCCATTCTTTGATATTTTCCTTCATCGAAGGAATTTCTATGTCATATTTGACACATCTATAAAATATTTCCTCATCAATATCTCGGGCATCTACTTGCAGCTAATGTAGTTTTAGGGAATATTTTTAGCTATTGTAAATTCATCTTCCAAGAAATTGACTAATTTGACAAATTCATAATCCATTGATGTCTTAATAACCTCTAACTCCTCTTACAATCTGTCATTGGAAATGAGCATAGAGTCTCTAATCATGTATGTGCCCTAGATGTTGTCAACAACTTGAATAGCCTTAAGAAAGGAACTTCTCCTTTTATTATCAATATTTTAATAATCAAGAATCATTGCTTCTAAAAAATGTATTTTAGCATACCAACGATCTTTGATCTAGTAAATTATTTTATGCCCTCAAATATTTTGTTGTGTCCTCTCAAATTCGTGAAGTAGGCTGATTTTGTGCACAAAATTTAACTGTTCATTACCGGCAAATCATTGATCATTTTCAAGATCCTTTTTAAGATAGTGATTAACTTCATTATTGAATTCCTCAAGCCAAATTTCTTAAGTATTGAGAAATTTCCCATAGTTCCTCATTAATTTCCATTCTCTTATTGATATTAGTTAAAATGTAAGACCTAATTTGAATTAGTAGGTGTGCCACTTTTTTTTTATTCAATGGGGTGTGTCGAGTGTACTTATCGTAGACTCGGGTGCTCTGATATCCAAGGGGGGCCATTCGATTGGGATTTTCTTAAAGATCACTTATTCTCTTTTTCATACTCATATTGTCTACCTCTTGTTCTAAATCAGAGTGGGACAGAGTTTCACCAATAGTTTGGTGTAGCTTTAGGAGTATCGTTGCTCCTACTTCAAATACATCCACTTATGTTCTTGATTAATTAAGGACCATTTTATTTTGAACTTTTTTCTACCCTTAGCTTCTTATTACTCTTGTCATAATTTGCATCTTGCATAGCCTATGGATGGTCATGAAAGGTGATCGGTTACTCTACTATCTCTTTAATCATTCTCTAATTTTTAGCCTTGCAGGATACAACCAAAACTAGTATAATAGTACTATCAAATCCATATTAAGTCGAACTTTTGCAGGTTGACCCTCTTTAGAACTTCTACTCTCCAATTATTCAACAATGTGTGACCTTTCTAAGATCTCATTAGGAGGTGGCTCCTCTCCATCTCCTCCACCAGAGGGCTTACCATTACCCACTCTTCTAGCCACATCAGTTTCCTTCCTTCTATGACTTGATGACAAACTCACACAATCCTTAGGTGTCGAAGCTAGAGGGGTGTTTGCAGCGGCCTTCTGCCTTCTTTTTTTCCTCCCGAAGTAACATTGGTTTCTTTAATAATTTCTTCAATATGGGTAGGTGTTTCTCTTTCTCTTGATAGGTCGAAGCGACTTTCTCTACTTTCTTCAATAATTCGTTTAAATAAATTTCCATATCTAACTATGGCGAGGTGTCTTGAAACCATCTATGTCAATTTATTGAATTGCCTCTCATTCAATTAAATTGAAAAGTTTTAATGATTCAAAAAATTCCACCAAGTGAATTGTGTTTCTCAAAATCTCCAGTAATAAAAGGAAAAGAAATAAATTGCTTGTTTTTCTTTCTTTAAAATAGAATTAGCCACACATGATATTTCTCGCATACTTCAGCGATGAAATTATTTTCCAATACAAACTTTAGAAACAATAGGGATTTATCCTAGAATATGTAGGTGTAAACCAGGGTGTTTTCTTCCCTCTCTTCATGTATTCCTTTTCCCTAAAGGAGATCGTGTGCTTAATTTGAACTTTTGTTTGGTTCTCACCTAGTCACTATAAAATTAATTTCTTTAACAAAACAACCTTGTACGTGACAAAAATTAAAAGGGGCCTTATGCTTCCATAACACTAGGTACCAAAACTGTATTGATTATATCTCTGGATTAAAATTGTTCGTATGTTGCAGAATATGGACGATATGACATGATACTAAGGCTATGAACGAATAGGTCGTCATGAAAAAAATCATGAGTTTTGGCCCTAGATCGGTTAGCTAGAAGGACAATTCATTAGAAATGAGGTCTACCTAGTCGAAAAAACATCTATTTTGAAAGAATAATTTAATACATAAAGAACAAACTTAAGGACATTTGAAGTAGTTTCTTGTCCCATTATTCAGGAAAAGTGTCTAAAAGGATCGAAAAATATAGAAATATCTAAGAAATAAATATCCAAATGAACCTATACAGAAGGAAAAATGAACTCCTAAATAATGTTCATTCTGCCACCTTGAGAGTCAGAAAATATCGGCTTCTGACAACTTGAGTCTTAAAGAGCATTATGAATGCTTTTGGAGTTAGATGGACCGGGTTCTTCTTGACTCCAAGCTTGATAGTTCTAGTTTTTGGATAAAAATTTCATGAGCAAAAATAAATTATTTCTTTGAAATCAAAAACTTCATGGATGCATGCAGTATTTTCCTGCCTAACTGTCCAAATCTTGTTACTTCTATTCTTATTCGGAGACAAGTTTAAGTACCACCATTATGCAGTGGACTATTGAAAAACTTTATCTAAGCGAGTGAATTGAACTTGTCATTGCAAACTAGCCCCTTCTTCCTTCTCGTAGCCATTTGTTTTTTGTACTTAGAGATATATGACTTGATCAATAAATCCCTTTTAGTGATTCTTACCTTTTAATTCCTCGTTCTTTGGTGAAATTACTAATATATCATCCCCTTGTGTGTCGGTCTATTAGACGAGAAAAAATATTAAGTAGAAGTTACTAACTCGTGATTTTGTTTTACAAGGGGCGATGGAGAGTCCATCTCGAAGTATGATTTCCATCATGTCACCTTTACCTAGAGATAGTTTTTTCTTTATTGATGCTTTAAGTGACCTTGAAATGATCAAAAAGAGTAAAGGTAGAGTAAAGATGGTGAAGTTACTTTCTAACACTTGATATCTACAAATAACGTTAAGTAATGACATGAAGCATGGATAAGAAAAAACTACATTATGAATATAAACTCTGAAGCATGTTAAATCAACATTATGTATATAAAATATGAAGCATGGATGACCAAAAGCTACATTATTTATATTAACATTAAATGGTAACCAAAAGCTACATTATGTATATAACCTATGTAAGATTTTGTGGCTCTTTCTATTTCATATATGAACTATGAAAAGTCCATTTAATTATAAATCATTATAAGTGCCTCCCTATAATGCATGTAGGATTAATATGACAAATTTATAAATTAAAGGCCAAGATTCACTTAAATCATGTCAACAATGGTTGAGTCACCATCTTTCAGAGGTTATAACTTGAATTCCCAATGTCTGAATTTGGAAAATGAGAACTTCTTGAAAAGTTAGAAACATGAAGAACATGTTAAATATGGTTGAAATGGTATAGGTCATTTCGAGAAAATTAAAATGCATTTGTAACTATTCCTAACTTGGTAAGAACTTATTTTGAAAAGAAAAAAAAAACGAATTCTAAAAGTAAAACCAATTTTGGAAAATAAATAACTAAGTTCATGATTTAATGAAATTAATACAAATAGGAAAAACTTGATTGTTTAACATTTGCAAAGATGAAGAAAATATTATAAACGAAGAAAATATACAAAAAATCAACTAGGGAGGTTTTGTTGAAGACGAGTTTTTATCTTTCCAGAAGATCTTGTGAATGAGCATATTCAACTTTTCCTCCCATTTATTCCCTTACATTTTTATTTCCATTAGGTTTTCCATGTGCTCTCAACAACAACAAAATATATAGATTTGATGTCTTCTCATCTCTTCCAAGCACTTCACATTGTATTTCAGGTCCAAGGGAGTGTTGGAAATACACATTGATACTAATATGGAGGGTGAAACAATATCACATGGATTTAAATTATTTTCTTAAAATTGAAATCTTATCACATAATCAATCGAAAAAAAAAAAATGAATGAACACAAAGATTAAAGTGGAAATCCAAAATTGAATAAAAAACACTTGAAAGTTATTCTAACAGTCTTCCAATTTATTACAATCACTTGTGAGGACACCAATCCTATGTAAACACCAACTTGCAAAATTGCAACCTCCAACCTATGAAGAAGATGAGGACACCAATCCTTAGTAAGCACCAACTTAAAATTGTTCATTGTTCAAGGGTCAATATTTAGGCTTAGTATATGTCCCAAAAAAAAATGTTTTCCTTCCTATTAGCTTATACCCAACATGGTTGTAGAGCTAGCCATCACCCTCTATCCAGGACTTGGCCTCTAACCAGAACTCAGTCTAGAACCCATCCTCTAACCAAGATCCAACCTCCAACCATAAAAGGCTAGAACTTGGCCTACAACAACTTCCAACAGAACTTGGCCTTCAACAAAACTCAACCTCGGCCTTCAACAAAAATATGGTCAACTATAACTCAACCTACAACTGGCCCTCAAAAAAAATTTGAAAAATGTTCCCCAAAAAATGTGCCAAAAGACCTTCATACAACTCAAGTAGGGTAGCAAATATGTCACAAAAGAAAATTCTCCAACTTGGCTTCACTTCACTTCTTAATGGTTCATGGGTATGAACCTCATACATGCCCCTTTTGCTACCCTAAAATAAAGTCGAATTGATGCTTGAGCGATGGTTAAAACTCTCCTCCTCAACACATATTTATAGTGATTTGGACGCTAGGTTAGGGCCATCTTGAGAAAAGGCAATATATTTAAATACATATAAATGACTACATTCAAAAAATCATTTATCCTCAACCGTGAGGAGTTAAAAGGTGTACCACCTATTGTCGAAAAGGCCTCGATATGTGTTATTTGACTGTCATTTTCTCTTTCATTTGGATTGCCTTTGACATAAATAAGAAATTGTTTTCAACGAGGAAAATATCTACTTGCATCAAAACAAATGCAATTCAATTTTCATTTCTTTGTTCATGTAAAAGCTATCTCAATTTTTAAGACAATGTTAAACGTGTCATATCGAAATATTCATGTTACTTTGTCCAAGAAAAGGACTATTCAAGTTTCATGTTGCAGGCATGAGTCTATATGATGATGTATCATTGGAATCTTACACAATTGAAGCTTTTAAAACTCATTTGATTTTAACATATCCAATCTTTTAAAGTTCTTTAGCAACCTATCCATATTTTTTTATTTCATATAAAGTCACAGTTGATTCTGGATTCACGCTATTTTAAAGAGGAAAGAAAATACTTGTTGAAGGTAGACCCCAACAACAAGGGGAAAGAAACAAGTATTTTTTATGATCCATGTGGATATCGGTGATCATCCGCCTACTCCACTGGCTCATAGCACATTTCTCCATCTTTTCAATTTTTCTACAATTTTTTCAGGTCCTCAACTTTTAGGGTTGTCTTGAAGAAATAAACAACATTGTTTAGACATTACACCCTATTATAATGTCTAATTCTTGGGCAGGCCTTTCCAAGTGGTTACCGAGCGCATGAAACGAAGATCGTATGCAAAAGTTACGACCGTAGGAAATTGATGTGTCAACTAATCCTAACGAGGCTCGTAAACGTTTTAGCATTTCACCTTCTACGATTAGGATTTTGGACTTGTAGGGTTTTTTGTTCATACATAGCTACCACCATTCTAGACAAATTTTGTGTTATGGTATTTTGTATTTCATTTATTAAAAGAATTTAGATTTTCACCACATTATTGTAATGCATTATGTTTTCTATGTGTGTTCCATGTTCAAATTCAAAAAGAAAATGCACCACATACTAGTGTGGGATTCCAGTCACACATTGGTGAGGAATTCAGTTACACATTTGTGCTAAATGTGGGCATCTAATTTATTTTCCCTTTAAATAAATTGGACAATAAATTGTAATTTCATCTCATAACAACTTGTATCAATTAACTAAGTCAAAAAGACTAAGTTAGCTCAAAAATTTCAAGTTGAAGGTCTAAGATGAGGCATGTAGAGTGATTCTAATATTTTGGGCGTCCAGTTGCAGTTGTAGCACTAGTGTGGTGTGAGTGTAATCAGTTAACTCAAATTAATTGAGTTAAAATCATTTTAACTAGTTCTAATTGAGTGATGAATTAGTGAGAGGTCCAGTGAATAAAATTAGATTTAATTCACAAGTAGTGATCAATCAGATAACTGATGATTCACTATTAATAGATGCATGCATGTCAATTCTGATGAAGAACAAGTTGAGACAGAGGTTAAAGGGAACATAACTATTAGTTGTATTATTAGCAAATTTCACAGGTGCAATTATAAAGTCACATGAATGCCTTGATGGATTGCGCAATCAAGGAAGATTGAATATCCTATTTAATAGGGGTTTATTTCTCTATGAATTGCATGAGAAAGGCAGGCTGGAGGAAAGCAACGAATTGGCATGTTTGTCCAATTTTGCCTAGATCAGTGTGAGACGATTGGTAGAGTGCAGGAGATTCTTGTGAGAAAGAATGCATTGTATTGTTTCATGATTCCTTGACTTTATACAATATATGATAAAGGGGTTTTGACCAATTTCTTTCCCCAATAATATCTTGTGTTGTGCGGTTGATTTACTTATTTCTCTTACTTGCATGTGATTGAGCAATTGTTTTTTATATTCAGCGAATATTGTAGAAGGATTCAGTATCTTGTTTTATTACATCACAAGATCGGATTGAATCGATTAGTATAATTTCTACATGGTATCGGAGCGCCAAGAATCACAATAGAAGAGAAGAAATTGAGTTTGTGTTGAACAGGATTCAAATTTGCATATTCATTCTTTGGTACCTAGCAGCGGACCCAAATTTCTTTCACCGAATATCCACTCGAGGGAAATTCAAACTATATTGCATGGAAGACGGGATGCAGGCAGTATTGGAGGATAATGGGCTTAAGGAATTCATTGACACTGATATTCATGAACTCTCTCAGACAGATGTTGTGCAGTATGAAGCATTGAAGAAGAATGTTACAAAGGCAAGGAGGATCTTATTAGAGGGAGTTCGAGATCATATTGTCTCGAGTCTCCATGGCAAGGAAACTCCATATGCTATGTGGAAAGCCTTGATAGGTCTGTTTCAAAGCAGCAATGACCACAAGAAATTGGCACTCAAGGACAAGCTCAAGAAAATCAAAATGTAGAAGGACGACATAATCCAGAAATAATTGACCAAGTTCACTCAATGTCAAGATGAGCTTGGAAGTGTTTGGATTATTGTGGTTGATGATGACTTGGTGAGCCTAGCACTTCTAGGCCTTCCCAAGAGTTGGCATAGTTACCAAGACTCTATGAATAGGAGGGAGCAGTTACTAAAGTGGGGGCGACTATGGTCAGATTTGGTATAAGAATAGTTTCGGTGAACTACTAGGGATGGATCCTCATCCAAGACTGATGATGACGAAAATTGTGCCTTAGCTGGCAAGGCAAAGAAGGGGAAAGGGAAGAAGTTCCATTCCAAATCCGAGACGGACAAAGAAGGCAAGAAATGAGACATTTCAAAGGTGAAATGTTTCAACTGTCATGATCATGAACACTATGCCACAAATTGTCCACAAAAGAAGAACAACAAGAAGAAGGCTCTGGGCGTTGCAGCGAGTGAAGCTTTGGCCTTACAGTTTGAGTTGGACTTCTCTCTCATCGCATGCATGGTGTCAACTATGATGGAATCTATTGGGTATTTGGATAGTGGAGCATCTTTCCACGTGACTGGAAACAAAGAACTCTTTAGTAGCTTGGAGGATAAGCATCTTTTTATTCACATCGAGATGGGTGATGACGAGAGGTATAGCGCTACCATGATTAATACAGTTACTTTCCAGAGAGAGTCAAGTAAACCTTTCATATTAAAATATGTCATGCATGTACTAGGTTTGAAAATTAATTTAGTTTCAGTTGTTATGTTGGAGGATCTTGGATATGATGTGGTTTTCAATGAAGGAAACGTGTTCCTTCGTCACAAAGCCACAGGACAGGTAAAGAAGATTGGGATCAGTGTGAATAACCTCTACAAACATGATGTAGATGGTTGCACAGCGTTGAGCAGTAAAGCAAATGAGGTGGTTAACTAGGATATCGGTGAGTTATGGCACAGGAGGTTGGTTCATCTACACCACAGTGCTTTGAGGATCATGCAACATATTTCTACAGGGCTTCCAAATGTTACACTTGCACGTAGAGACACATGCAAAGGTTGTACTATGGGGAAGTATACAACTGCCACCTTTCATGAGAAGGAGAAAGGATCAGCGGCTATCCTCGGGAGAGTTCACTCAGACATGTGTGGACCATTCTCGACTACTTCCACAGCAAAGCAGAGAGTGTTGGATTTTCTTCATGCAGAAGAAAGATCCCTCCAAGTTTTGTGAGTTCAAAGCATTGGTAGAGAAAGATACAGGGAATAAGGTGATGGCTCTAAGAAGCGACAATGGTGGTGAGTATATCTCTAATGAATTTAAGAACTTTTGCGCCAAAGAAGGAATTCGGAGAGAATTGATTGCACCTCATAACCCACAACAGAATGGGGTTGCAGAAAGAAAGAATAGAACAATTGTGGGAGCAGCACGAGCTATGTTACAAGATCAGGGCCTATTGTTGCATCTGTGGGCAAAGGCATGCAACACAGCGATATTTGTGCAGAACCATACTCCTCCTCGGATACTTGGCATGAGTACACCAGAGGAGGCTTTTTCAGGTAAGAAAAGAGAGGTTTCATATTTTAAAATTTTTGGCTCATCTGCCTATTTCCATGTGACCAAAGATGCCAGGAAGAAGCTAGAACCAACAGTAGAGGTTGGGATATTAGTGGGGTACACAAATACTCCCCACAAATATCAAGTGTTTTTCTCAGCACACAGGATGACAGTTGTCAGGAGATATGTGAAATTTAATGACGAGAAAGCCATGTGATTGTCCCTTGAGAGGGAGCTTGACTTGCATGCATAAGAGGAACTCTTAGTTCCAAAGGATGAACCTCAGGATGTAGAGCAACCACAAGTAGAGGAACAGAGAGTGGTCGAAACCACTCATGAAGAGCCATCCACCATAAGTGGTAGGAAGCGCACCAGAGAGGCTGACAGATTGATGCTAGATGCAACAGAGAATGTAGGTGCACCCACATCACAACGCAAACAGAGAAGGTCCCCAGACATGTATATTGGATACATGGCTCTTATGAGCAAATGTATTGTGACAGAACCATCCTCTTTTAAGAAAGCAGTGCAACAGCTAGTATGGGTTGATGCCATGGTTGAGGAGTATGACTCCATTATCATAAACAATGCATGGGAAGTGGTCCCAAGACCAGTGGGGAAGTCAATGATTGCATCTAGGTGGATCTACAAGGTGAAGCAAACAGTAGATGGCAGTGTGGAGAAATGAAAGGCTATATTTGTCGCCAGAGCATTCTCACAGATGGAGGGGATTGACTATGAGGAGACTTTTGCACCAGTTGCAAGGTACTCATCAATTAGATCCATCCTTCCACTCTCAACGTAGATGAGATGGCAGATACATCATATGGATGTAAAGACATCCTTTCTCAATGGAGTTATTGAGGAAGAAGTGTACATTGAACAGCCTGAAATTTTTGAGACTTTAGACAGAGAGTCGCATGTGTGCAAACTCAAGAGAGAATTGTACGGGTTGAAGCAAGCACCTCTTGCTTGGTACACCAAGATCGACAACTATTTCACTGGGTTGGGCTTCACAAAGAGTGAAGCAGATGCGAACCTATATCATATTGTGGTTGATGGTAAGCTTTTGATTATTGTAATTTATGTAGATGATCTAATACTGACTAGTGATGAGCAGCTCATAACTTCTTGCAAAGAGAATCTTGCAAGAAATTTTAAGATGAAGGACATGGGGCTCTTGCATTATTTCCTTGATTTGGAAATATGGAAAAGAGATGGGGATATATTTGTATCTCAAGGAAAGTATGCCAAGGAGATTCTGAGGAAGTTCCACATGGAGAGAAGTAAACCCATGGAGACTCCTCTTGCAGGAAACTGGAGGAAGGAGGATGCTACTTCAGGTAAGGTAGTGGATGTTAATGTTTACAGGTAGCTTGTGGGTTCACTTATGTATTTGGTGAACACACGACCAGATATATGCTACACAATTAACCAACTTAGTCAAGCTATGGGTAAGCCTACCAAGCTCTTTTGGAAGGTGGGGAAACATGTTTTGAGATATCTCAAGGGCACTACAAAGTATGGATTATGTTACAGATGGACAAAGGGTGTGAAGCTTCATGGCTTCACCGATGTAGATTGGGCAAGCAATCTATCAAATAGGAAGAGCACATCAGGGGGCATCTTCAGCGTAGGATCAACAGTAGTTTCTTGGTACAGCAAGAAACATAGATCAATTGTACTCAGTTCAGCAGAGGCAGAGTACATGGCAGCTAGTCAGGTTGCATGCAAGGCCATCTGAATGAGGAAGATACTTTTTGGTTTGTTTGGTCATCAGATGGATCCGACAATGATACGTTGTGATAACCATAGTTGCATAAAACTCTCGATTAATCTGGTATTCCATGACAGGTCCAAGCATATTGATATCTGGTACCACCATCTTAGAGATTGCGTTCAGAGGCGCATTTTGTTGTTGCAATACAATCCCACGAAGGATCGGGATGCAGACATCTTGACAAAGGCGCTAGCAAAGAGCAAATTCGAATACCACAGAGGCATGATCATGATAGCTGATAATCCCTTTCTTGTTGAGATGGAATGTTGAAATTCAACAAGAAAATGCACCACATACTAGTGTGGGATTCCAGTCACACATTAGTGAGGAATTCAGTTACACATTAGTGAGGAATTCAGTTACACATTAGTGCTAAATGTAGGCGTCTAATTTATTTTTCCCTTAAATAAATTGTAATTTTATCTGATAACAAATTGTATCAATTAACTAAGTCATGAAGACTGAGTTAGCTCAAGAATTTCGAGTTAAGGGTCTAAGATGAGGCATGTAGAGTGATTCTAATATTTTGGGGGTCCAGTTGCAGTTGTAGCACTAGTGTGGTGTGAGTGTAATCAATTAACTCAGACTAATTGAGTTAAAATCAGTTTAACTAGTTCTAACTTAGCGATGAATTAGTGAGAGGTCCAATGAATTAAATTAGATTTAATCCACAAGTAATGATCAATCAGATAAATGATGAATCGCCATTAATAGATGCATGTATGTCAGTTCTAATGAAGACCCACTTGATAGAGGTTAAAGGGAACATAACTATCAGTTGCATTATTAGCAAATTGCTCGGGTGCAATTATAAAGTCACTGGAAGGCCTTGATGGATTACGCAATCAAGGAGGGTTGAATTTCCTATTTAATAAGGATTTATTTCTCTAGGAATTGCGTGAGCAAGGCAGACTGTAGGAGGGCAAGGATTTGGCTAAGTGTTTTTCCAATTTTGCCTAGATCAGTGTGAGAAGATTGGTAGAGTGCAGGAGATTCTTATGAGCAAGAATGCATTGTATTGTTTCATGGTTCCTTGACTTTATACAATATATGATAAAGGGGTTTTGAGCATTTTCTTTCCCCAATAATATCTTGTGTTGTGTGATTGATTTAATTCTTTCTCTTACTTGCATGTGATTGAGCGATCGTGTTTTATATTCTACAAATATTGTAGAAGGATTCAGTATCTTGTTTTAATACATCACAAGATCGGATTGAATCCATCGTTATAACTTCTACATTACATTTATTTTCCTACATTTCATTTCATTCCTTGTATGACTCGGATCAATGGTATCAAAGCAATCTACTCCTTGTTTCTCAGTGCGTGTGCTCGAAAAGGTCAAGATATACAAAGTTGGGCCTTCAGCTAGTTTCACTTGGGAACAATCACTCTCGTGAACCCATCAAGAGATCCTATCAAGTTGTTTCTCAATGAAGCAATCACGAGAAAGAAATGAGATGATGCATAATTTTTCCCATATCCTTCAATTACTACGAATAGTGGTTGAGGCACCTTCAACTAAGTGGAAATTTTGGAGGCACAACACCATTCAAGGTACAAGTTAACCTTGATATACCTTTTTTAAAGCCAAACGGATGCAGATGCCTTGAGAAAATGGTTATATCTGTTAGTGTGCTATTACTTTGTCCAATAATTTTCTAATAATGAGATCACATTTGCATTGCTAAAAGTTGTTCCCCACGTCAAACATTTATGGGAATATTATTGGGAGAGACACAGCGAATATGAGACTACAATATTTAATGTTGCATACCAACTTGAACCACTTTAATTCATGCCCTTGAGGAATTTACCTTGTAGGGAACTATCAATACCAATACATGAGATGGACAACTTTGTGACAAGAGAGAGACTAAACTGTGTTAAATTTGGACAACTAGGTCCAAACTCCATCTTGTGATGCTCAGATGAAGATTCCAATATTTGTATTGGATTCCTCTTTCGGAGAGGTGTAAAATCGATATAAAATTGATTTTATTCTGATGAGCAGAACATTTATTTTGAATTTATTATTTATAATAAATTTAAGTGCAGGTCGGCCTTAAGGTTTTACACCCCCAACAGATGTGTCACACACCTCAATGATGGATATAAATACAGTCAACGTTGGAGAGCATTTCACTCACTCAACATCACACATCTTCTCCTCTGATTATCTACGAGCATCTAAGAAGCAGTTTCATCTCCCATGTGAGAAGAAGGACGAAATCCACTGCAGCAAAAGGACGAAATTTACTGCAGAAAATTTTCTGCAGTTAGGGTTTCTGGGGAAGTTTGACCAGCGTTGACTTTGGTCAACGCATGGTCCGTTTGAGCTGAAATTTTGTGGAGAGTTCGATTTTTGAAGGCCGTACTCATTGGCACAAAAATCGAGGTCAAAAGGTTGACCGAAGTTGGAGCTGCGTTGACTTTATTGTTGCTGCCCTGCGTTGACTTTTTCTGGACTGCGTTGACTTTTCTGGGGTTGACTTTGAGTTGACTGGATAATTGATTTGAGGACTGTTGTGACACATTTTGGGTTGGCCGACCAAGAAGACTTTGCTGGTTGAAGCATCCTGCTGACCGTCGTAACACACCAACACATTCTCCTGTTTCTGGTTTGTCTTCTATAGATCCACTGGTATGTTCTATCAGCATTTTTACTTAACTGTTTATGTGATTGTTGTTATAAAAGTAAAGTTGTATCAAGCATAGAACATCTACAAAAATTTACATTGTGCCATAGTACACCAATAATTTACATACCTTCCGCTCAAACCTAGGAATCAGAGACTCCAAACGACACCTAGTCTTGAATTACCAAAGTGGTCTACACATGTACATCCAAACAAAGATGGATTTCCTACACATCTCATTGGGAGCCCCTTACTGATATGTTGTCAAAATCGAGCAATAATTGTAGTGGAATAAGCGATAATTGAACCTACAAATCTGCAACAAAAGCTTGGAAAAGGAAACCCTAACTTTGAGAAAAAGGGGCAAAGCAAGCAGAGTTAACCTTAAAACAACTAGACCAAATTGCAAGAAAATAAAACATTAAAGAAATTTTGAGGTCAAAAATTGACCTCAAAACAAAAATGTACAACCAAAATCAACTTTATAAGAACCAAAATCATTGAAGATGATGATGTAAACCAAGGGGGATGATTCACCATTTTTGGAGTAAAAAGGTAAAAAAATCAAATAATTAAAACAAAAAACCAAAAAAACGACTTTTTCAACTTTATCTCCCCACAATTTTATTCAAATTTTGAGTGGGAACACTCATTGGATGTTGAATTTAATTTCTCATCCAAGGAGTACCCATGTTGCAATCACGTTTTTTCATGTATTTCTCATTTCGCATGTAACAGAGTCCATTGAAAGTATGTAACATTAGTACTCCTTGGATGAAGAATTAAATTATACATCCAACAAGTGCTTCTGCTCAAATTTGAGTAAAATTGTGGGGATAAAAGTTAAAAATATGAGTTGAAAAAATAGTTTTTATTTTTTGCCTCCAAAATTTGATGAGGTAATCCAATATTATTTTAGTATTTCCACTATTATTTTATAATATTCCTTAAGAGGCTCATTTTATATCTCAAAATTTCTCTAATGGTGATCGAAAGTCAAAAAAAGACACTGGAAAGTGGTGTGAGTTCCACAAAAGCACTTGGCACAACAGTGGTGAATGTTGCTCAAAACAATCATTGTTAGTGGAGCTGAAAGAAAAGGAAATAAACTTCGACTCTGATTCTAATTTAGAATAGAATCAAGGGAAGCAGATCATCGATGCATAACCCATTGTTACCATCACAACCACAAATATCCAAACAAACGAGCCAGAGGAGCTTAAAGAGTTGGAGCACTTCTTCTACTCATAAATGTGGATGAAGGGTACCCCACTCCCTTTCATCATTATTAGCAAGAGTCAAAAGAACCTGATATCAACCAATGTCATCAACATATTGAACTTGCCAACAGTGCCACACCCCTAACCATACACCATTGGTTGGTTGAGCCATGGACGAGACATTGTTGTCAGCCAACAATGTCGCGTGTCCTACAACATCAAACCCTTCAAAGATGAGGTGATGTGTGATGTTTCCCCGCATGAAGTTTGTGATGTTCTAATACAACCTTATATGTGGAAATGCCATGTTGTTTATGAGTCCCATCTTCGTAGTGTCGTTGTTACTCTCAAAAGTCATCCCTACAACATACCATAGTTAGTCCAAACAACTACAATTTCATTGATCTCAACAAAACAGTGCCAAAAGGTAATCTCTCAAACTGCAAAGTTTGTTCTCTTCATGGTTCAGTCAAAAGATGAAAGGAAGGCCACTGCAACCACCACAACCTTTGTACAATGCCTTCCTACACAACAAAAGCAAGTAGACAAGACTGTAGAGACATACAGAGATATATTTGCTCCACCTATGGGGGTGCCTCTACATTGCCAAGTCATAGACTCAATTGACTTGATACTTGGTGCTCTACCTAATGGTCGAATATATCAACACTCTCTCTTGTAGAATGAGGAAATTAAATGGAAAAGTCGTGATCTCATCCAAAAGGGCCACATTCAACCGAGCTCTTCACCTTACGAGAGTCCAATTATATCGGTGCAAAGGAGACTTTGTATTAATTATCAAGCACTAAACAAAATCACTATCAAGAACAAATACATGATCCCCGAGATTGATGATATTCTTGACCAACTATGTCCAAGATATGCACAATCATCTTATTGACCAAGACATTATTGGACATGATTGTTGCAGCGAAGTTAGAGTAAATGTTGCATAACTGTGGCCATCCAAAGGTATTTGGGGATCAGCGGCCTCATGTATCATGAATCTGGTTTAGTGATCATGGTTGCAGCGAACAAATACTAAGACATTATGTAACTTGGACATGATTGTTGCAGCGAAGTTAGAGTAAATGTTGCATCATTGTGGCCATCCAAAGGTCTTGTGCCCATAAGAGTTAAGAACCATGGTTAGTGCCAAACTAGGGGTCGATTGAGGCAATTTGCGACATGATTAGTGCTATTCTTGTATTTGATTTTCAAATGGAATTGTTGCAAGTATGTGGACTATGTTTGATGGCATTCATTTTTGTAACTTTCCTCATGTCTTGGTCAATAAGATGATTGTGCATATCTTGGACATGTACAACTTCAAGCACCCACATACATGGGATGAAATCTTTCCATATGTTTAGCATAGCTATACCAAAACCCTCCATAGCTCTATTGGCCACAATTTTTTTTAAGTGTGCAGGGTTCCAACAATTGGACCCAATTTATGTAGTTATTCCCATTGCATCTGCACTAACAGAGTCTTTCCATGCTTAGGTTGAGGCAGACAGAGCGAATCCAACATCAACAACAAATCCATGTTATCCTACAAAAAGCCAATTCCAAGTACGAGCAGCAACATGACCAGCACAAGCCTCCACATAAGTTTGAAGTTGGTGATAAGGTGTGGTTACATTTGCAGAAAGAGTGCCTTAGAAGGCCCAATCAAAAGCTCAGACTCCGATATGGGTCTCACACAATCATAAAGGCAATGCCAGACAATGCTTTTGAAATGTGCATTCCCCTTTTCCTTGGCTTGCACCCGGTGATTAATGTGGCGCTGCTTTGACCACATTTTCGACCTATGTTGGACACCTTGAAGGCAGTCAACCAACTAGCCCCCACAACATTCAATCTTGACTACTTTGAACAAGTTACAATGGATCAAATGATGGATACCAAAACAAAGGATACCCACACGCAACTCATACAACTCTATCGGGTTGTAAAAGCAATGCAAATTCTTCGCCAAAGCAAGTAGCTCATTGGGAGCCAAATTCAACAAAAATTTATCCATCTCATGAGGCCACTTAATGCAATGTAGACTATTTCATCTTAAGGGAGGAGGATTGATCCAAGAAGATATTGGTGGCCCATCCTCCTAGACAAGTCAATTAGCTCCTTCAATCTGATATGCTTCAGCAAAAGCATAAGTTTTAGACAATTCAATTCTACTCCCACCAAAATTACTTCATCAAAAACTTTCAATCCTTCCATAAAAATCACCATCACAGGAATTTTGGCCTGTCCTTGAATCATCACAAAAATTGTGTTCTTACAATTACAAAGATCAACCTCAACCATCCGAATTCTCTTCGACAAAAGATATGTAAATTGCTTGCCAAATGGTGGAGAAGTGTCAATATATAGTCTTTTTTCATGCCAAAAGGGTGCCTCTTTCACTGGGCCAACTTGATCTAGGAGTACAGTCTTCACTAAATTCAATTAAAAATTCAAATTTTCTTCCCTTTTCAAAGGGAAGGACATGAAGAACATGTCTTTTCACATTTTTTCTTTTTAACTCGAGCATGAAAATCATGCCTATAAATACATCAAGAATCAAAACAAACATTATGAAGACCAACCATAGTTACAAAAACCAACAAAATTATAATAATAATTATGATAGACTTCCTCTCAGCCCAAGGGCAGCTCAATTGGTAATTGGTAATCGGTATATTATAAAATACTATGTAAACCATGAGATTCAAAGTTCAAAACGCCATGGATCAAACCATAAAATTAATAATATTATTATTAGTTGACTTCTCAACGCAATTAAAACTACTAGTCAAAATTCAATTAAAATCGGAGTCAAAATTAAATTAAATAGGCTCCAAGTGCAATTAGTACTCGACTTTCATTTACATGCTATTTATTTACATCATATTTATAAAATAACTTGTTATAATATTGATTTTGACATTATAAAAAAATTTACAATTTAATGTAGAATTGATTAGCCTAACAAATGCAAACCCTACATAATTACAGATTCTAAGAAGACAGGTACACGGCTCAATTTTGAACACTGCTACAAATCTCATTTCTCAGGTCTTCAAAAGCAGGTTTCGTCATGCATAGTATCCAACAACCAATGGTCAGAACACTTTATCAGGTCTGGAAAATGGGACTTGTATTAAATGTAAATATTAAATAACATTTTTGACGAATAAGTGCCCAAACGCATCTAGAATATGAACCACAACAATCTTATTACCTATAAAGAATAACTAGAATCATGTGCAATATCCCACCAGCCATCTGAGTACATCACAGAAACATTTCATTAAATTAGCTTTTAGATAGGCATAACATGAACCACAATCATCTTATTACCTAGAAAGAATAACAAGAATCATGTGCAATAGAACGAACAAGCCATCTTTGAGTACATCACTGAAACATTTCATTAAATTAGCTTTTACAGAGGAATAAATATATTACAGTGCCCGTTTCAAAATTTGGCCTTGTTAAGTTTTGGTGTAGGTGATAAGAGAATATCTGCATATGGTTCTTCTTGTTTCACTTCAAGATAGTCCTTGCTCTTCAAAACCTGTAAGCAGTGGATGTTAGCACACCACTTGAGTACAAACATATGAAACTCCAAACAAAAATGAGAACATGCATTCAAGTTAGCATTACAATTGTGATTCAGAAAAACCAAAGCTGCAATAAAAGAATACCAGAGTTTCAAAAAACATTCTAGCGGATTCCTTCCGTGTTCTTCGCGCAAGCATTTGGCTTAGATTAAGCTTCTCCTGTGGTGTATCTAGCTTTTGAAAAGCTGCTTGCAAGTATTGTGCTACAGCCCTGCATGAGAACACTCATAAAGCATGCAAAGCAGAATTCATGTCATATTTTATTTTGACCGAGCAAACATGTTTAACATCCAGGCATAAGTGGAACAAAATTGATCAATAAAATCTAAATTAATGAATGCACCAACCTGGTCCTCACCGACCAGCCAGTGCTATCATCGACTCTACGACGCTTTGCAGCATCACCCATACCAGGTTCCTCAATGAATTCTTGTTCAACTGCTGCAACAGAAGCTGGAACCCAAAAAGAAAAAGAAAAAGAAAAAAGGAAAAATGAAACGAGTCCAATAAGTCTATGATACTTCCTCGGGATGCAAGTCAACGATTCCTACTCATGATTCATAAAATTTCAACCGATCCAAATACTAGGCAGCTTATGATAAGAAGCAGGCAAGGGACAAATGCTACTCACCGGCATGTCTATAATCTTCTTCCAAAAATTTGAGACCCTGTGAAATAGGTCATAATACATGAGCAACTGATGCATTTGCATCCTAGAATAAATCATAATTAGGAATGATCTATCTTGTTTTCAGAAGATTAATTAACAGCAAAAATAATCTGGTAATGTTGTAGTAGTGAATCAATCATTTCATTGATCAAATAGGAACAAAACGATCAAAATGCATATCAATTTTTTCAAATCATCTAGCAATGTCTATATCTCCTCTGATTGAAAAATGTGAAATGATATATGTTATATAATTGAACAATGCAAAACTCTCTGGGACTCACCTGATCACCCTCTTCCTCGTATACAGATAACCCAACGCTAGGTGCTTCTTCAAGTGGCACCTGCTCTGCCTCCCCAAGACTATGTTGACGTGGTGTTTCAAATTCTAAGCCTTTTGGTTCACCTATTCTAACCTCTCCAAGGTCTACTATGATCTCTGGTTCCAAAACATCTGGCATTTGAGCCTCTAACTCAACCTCTTCAGTGGCCTGGAATGTAGGCTCTTCCATCCTATGTGGAGACCCAAATCCTACAGGGGAGGCAGCCTCAACTTCTGGAGGTGCAAGTCGAGTTGTTTCAATTTCAGGTGCTTGAGGAGATATTGGTGATTCTTCATGACCTTCCTTGTAGCCAGTTGTTGGAGGCTCTGCAAACGCAACTTTTACACCTTGGACGGTGAAGACTTTCTTAAAAAGCTCCTGAATATCAACGGACATACCTGAAACCCCACTTGCATGTGCACGAATGAATGACTTCAGCATCTGGAAGTCAAACTTGAATAAAAGGAATATCTCATAAGCCACAGCTTTACAAACCATGACATAGGAATATGATAAGAAACTGACCAGGAAGTGAGGGTTCTGAAAAGCTTTGTTGAATACGAGAGTTGTGGTATGCTTTCCAAATTTCAGTTTTAGAACAAGGAACTCTTGTACGAGTACGGCAAAGATCATCTGTATTTTCTAGCTGCCTCTTCATGAACCTGTGAATTACCACATGTGACCACTCGTGTCTATAACAGGAAACAATTTTCTTCAATAACTGGAAAACGAAGCTTTTAGGATCTAAATAATAAAGACCACTTAAAAGCATATTGGGACGTGTCTGATATGTATTTCTGAAGAGTGAGTAACATCCATAGACAGGCCTCATTTTTTGCTCCATGCAAAATGGGTTTTAAAGTACTCCAAAAAACAAATGTAAGTACGTGCAAAAACCACAGATGTATTATCAGAATCTGGCACCTACTACACTCCAGGTATAGGTAAGAAAGCAACCAGATATCTTTTATACTTGAACTTTCTTCATTTACAATATAAAGCAAATGTATCCTAAGCCACAAACATGCCACACTAGCACTCTCAGTTGCATCGTTGACCCTGAACAAAGCTATGACACTTAACCCCAGGATTCACATTTAGTAACCCCAAATGTTCTAAACAGCATAACTATTGGGATAGCGCAGAGATACAAATTATTCCACACAAAACCGCTACTTTAGGACTCCTGCATGTGATCAAATCTCTTTTGACTAGCAAAAAACAATTCTAGGTCTTTTTGGTACCAGCTTGACAGATTAAAAAATGTGCTTGTAAACTTTAGTACTTGATATCTGAAAAAAACAGTAACTGCTTACTTGTTGCTCAAAACAATAGACTCGTCAAAAACCTGCTTCTTCTTTCTTGATCTTTTCCTCTTTTCTTCAGGGGCTGGACTTTTAGTAGGGGTTGGCATGACTGTTAAAGCTGGTGACATGCCTCCTGCGTACAGCAGATTTATACCCATGAAATCTTCATTAAACTAGAATTTTCAAGAAGGCTTTATTGAAAATGGTAAGAGTGAAGCAGAAGAAATCAGAAACCAATCTGTAACTTTCTTCCAGATGATTCCTTAGAGATGGACATGTCATGCATGAATTGGTCCTGCTTAATAGGAATGACATTAAGATATAATAGAAGCACCCACCTAAGGCAGTTGTCAGCAGGTCCTCATTTCCAGGAGTTTCACCTGGAGTTCTCCTACTAGATGGTGTTCGACCCCATTCAAAGGCTGGTGTTCCATCTCCAAGCACAGGAATCTCTTCTAGGACATGTCTTTCTATATCATCCATCCTCTGGCCTTCAGCCTCATAAACAATTTCAGTACTCCTCTCCACCTCTTCCAATCCCATAAGGAATGGTTCCTGCTGTGGAACTCCCACTGCAGACCTAAGTGTTTCACGTTCTGGAATATGTTCAGGTAGTGGCTCATCCATCAGCCCCCGAGCAGCCTCTTCCAAACCATTAATTTCTATATCCATCTGATCTAAACCCATAGTATCATCCATTGGCAGAGGAGGAAGAACACTGCCAAAAGATGTATGTCAGTGTAATCCACCTCCAGTGCAAAGTTGTACACATAAAATGAATTGGCAGAGGAGGAAAAAATTAAATGCTGGTATCGAATTAAGATGGACATACTCTTCCTCCATGGATGGTATAAGAGGGCTTGGAAACCGAGGCTGAGGAGGAGTTCTGTGCATTTGAGATTCCTACAAACCATGAGCAATATACAAAATCAGCATCTCTTAAAAGGCTAATTGAAAAAATGACTAGATATTATCCTGAAATAAGGTTCGCAAGTTTGGCAACTCAATTTTGTGTATATCTTAATGTGAGTGCAGTTATATGTTATTGTCATTCATTTAGTTAAAGCCTAAAGGACGAATTTTAACTTCACAGGAAACCAGAGAAGATAAAAGACTATAAAGGCAAAAGGACTTGTTGAAAGATACACGATTATAAAGGCAAAAGGACTCATTAAAAGATTAAAAACAATAAGGGAAAAAAACCTCATAGGAAATCAAATATTCAAACCTCATCCAAATAGATCATTGTATATGGATCCACTCTTCCTGGAACCTGCTCTGCATTAACCAGAAAAGGGCATTACATACTATGTATATGAAAACATGTTAACTACTTTCAATCAAGAAAATGGTAGTGACTAGAAACTACAATAAGAGCTCACCATCAGGGCCAGAATGTGGTCTAGCAGCAAAACCTTGAGGCCAATGGCTTAATGTGATCTGATCACGAGTGGTAACATGCATATCTGGAATCCTGCATCAGCCAAGGAATTAATAGTTATTAGGTTGTTATCTCCATTCATTAATGAACTATGCATCAATCCTAACTCTCCTGTCTGAAGAAACAGAGAAAGTTTACCCATATCTCAATTCTTCCTCCATATCATCAAATTCGAATGTCTCTGGCAAAGTAATTGAATGAAATGGTGCACTAGTAGCTCCAGGTGGCAGGTCCACTTGTACAGAGTTAAATGCTTGCTTTATTTTTGCTAAAGCATCACTGCAGTCTTGGTAAAGATAGTTTACTTTCTTTGAATATATCCGAACCACACCAAGCAGAAGGTGCCCTGATAGGCGAAGGGCAATGGGAACTTCAGGAAACATGATAGAGTCTGCCACATCAGCAACACACAACAAAAAGGAAAAATCAGCAAACCCATCAGAGTTACTCACTGAAAATTTAAACTCCTCAAAAAGATCAACTTGCTTGGGAAAGAAGTTTTCAGAGCTACGTATAAAAGGTCATCAAATTGTGCATGTCTCCAAAGGTATTTTAACTGCAATTGTCCATGCCTGCAACTTATACAAGATTGAAGAAAGACAGTCATGCATCTTGAACAGCTTAAAACCAATGTTCCACCAAGATTTCGGGATGGGGGAACACAGGAATGGGGATATGCACAGGGGGATGTGTGGAAGCACCCCCAAATTTTAGGGAAATTCAGAGGGATGGGGGGCCGTCGGTGTGAGTACGCATATATATATATATATATATACCCCCCCCCCCCAATCCCAAAAACTTGGCAGAATATTGGTTTTAAGCACAGCTTTCTTTTTATATATCCCAAAAACTTGGTGGAACATTGGTTTAAGCATAGCCTTCTTTTTATATATACATATAAAAAGAAGGTCGTGCTTAAAACCAATGTTCCACCAAATTTTTGGGATGGGGGGATATAGGAATCGGGAGACGCAAAGGGGGGGCGTGCGGGAGCACCCCAAAATTTTAGAAAATTCCAGGTGGGGCGCTGATGGGTGTTTCTCTCTCTCTCTCTCTCTCTCTCTCTCTCTCTCTCTCTCTCTCTCTCTATATATATATATATATATAATTCAAATTCAATAATGAAATACATTGACTCGTACAACATAAATGATTCAATAAAATAGAAATTGTGAAGTATTGTATATGTTGATTTAAATTATCATTTATTATTCTAGATTCTTATTAGTACAAGGTTTCTAGATTCTTATTAGTACAAGGTAAACTAGTAGATATTAAAATCTGAAGACTGGAATAGTAAATTGAAATTACTCTTAACTCAAAAATAGTAAAAAGTGACAAGCCAAAGACTTGGTCTAAAGTCATCAGTGTCTAGAGTCAATACTCAAAAAGTTAAAACTAAAAATGAAAAATGGACAATGAGCCAGTATTATCAAACTTGGACCGGCGATTGAATCAATCAACCCCAAAACTGGGAACTAGAAAAAAAAATGGACAAAAAAACCAATCAACCAAAAAATACATAAATATTAAAATTTTGAAAAAAAAACATAAATATTCATGTGCATCCATATGAATCCAAACCATTATACACAAATATGCAAAGTTTCGCATATATATAGTAAGGGTGCATATAACCAAAATAGCACCAATTACAAATCCATATTTGAACCAAAAATACATCAAAAAAAAGGCTCTAGATGGCCTCTATAGTCCAAAAAATCATGCTACAATGAATACCTACATATCATCAAAATCATTGCACACATTGGGATGTTCATCATCAATATCACCCTCTAAACACTTAAAATAAGATAGAAAAAGCTTAAGATATCAAGTCAAGATTTTGTTTGAGTGATAGATACAATTTTACTAGAGTCGTGACAGAGAAGTTCAATAATCAATGTAGCCAACATCAAGGTACATAGAGGGCTTGGTGCTCTTGATTCAATGCTAGTTCCACAACCTCATACAAAATAGAATCCAATGGAAACATTGCAATCCCCAAATCCTGAAAACTGTTAAGTCTACTGGATTTTCAGTGGGATCTAAAATTCTACTTTCTCCATATGAAATCCAATGAGGTCAAAACCACTATCAAACATCCTAAGTCAATTAATGATAACATTAGAAATTTAAGAACGTCATTTTTACTTTGAGAATTTAACATTGTCATCAATTACATAACATTAGTAGGACCCTAGCGTTGAATATTAGACTTTACCACTTACAAATTATTGTTTTCAAGCAAAATTCAAGGGGAACGCCCACAAGCACCCCTTTTGGGGTAACATATTCCCCACATTGGAGAGACATTCCCCTCTGCATCTCTCTGAGTTTTCCTTGAAGTGGGACGTGGGGAAACGTTTCCCCAAGCATCCCCCCGTCCAAAGTGAATGGGAAATGTGCATCCCACCCAGGGGGACGTGTCCCTGTGGAACACTACTTAAAACAATATAAGAAGAATTAATGCATGTCATAATGGAATCTGGAAGCTAACAAAATATTTTCAAAAGATATCCCGACATATATCAATAACCCATTCTTTGCAACAACCTCAAACATTGAGGTACTATAAATTTGGCTTACGTGTTACAGTAGCCTCGGACATTAATACATTTTACCTTTCAAATAAAGTATATATTTGAGTATTCAAGTTGAAACACTATTTGCATTCTAACAGATTATATTTTTACATAGATAACTATCATCACCGCAGTGAGACACAAGAAGAAGACTAGTAATGAACTCGAGGAGTTGAATTGTTGCAATTAGACCAAAACATAAATGATAGGTTATGTTACACGAGGTTTCACGATTGAGGAGCAAGAGGAATAGGTTCAGGGACAATAAGAAGGTCCCCCCAAAATATCACGAGGAAGGGAGAACGGGGCAACAAATATATATATATATATATATATGAAAGAATTAAACATGTAAAAGCCTAAAAAAAATGTCGTTGTCAATACATCGAGTAATTATAATGAAAATAAATAATCATACTGAGCAATTTCAAATTAAAAGTAAACAATATAATTTAATATACTTGACAATTGTCGAAATAAGTACTCTTTGGCATGGTTCCAACTCTTATCACTCGATGTAAATCGTTGAAATATATAATTTCATAGAAAATATTTCACACATTAGTACATAGCATATACAAATAATGGATATTTTACCATCCCTTCCTATGGATTTTTTGTGTAGCATTAGGAGGTATTCTCGCATGGCTAAAAGGTCTCAAGTCAACCTAGAAGAATTATGTAAAATTTATTTTTATTAAATCAAGTCAGCCCAAGAAAGTCAAGTCGGCTAGCCAAAGAAGAAATGTGTCTCTTGGGTTGTCACACCTCATTCAACTTGTATAAATAAGAAGTGATGTCTCTGTTCTCCACCAAGCAAGAGCAATTATTTATATCTCTCTTCATAATTCTTGGACAACCGCATGTGTGAACAAGAACAATGAGTTTGACTTTTTTTTTACCGAGATTGATTAGACATTGACCAAAGTTGTTTGACTATATGAAAGTTGCACACGCAGACCGTTGACCGCAAACCATAGGGCCAAAGTTTGACCAAGTCGAGTTGACTAAATTTCTAATTTTGGTTTGTTAAGCCAACGTTGACCAACAAATATTTTGACCAAGTTTTATTGCTATTTGATTTTGTTAATTTTAGCTCACAATGGTATTTTCTATGCTTAGCACAATTACTTCAATGTTCCTTAAGAATCCCAATAGCAATTTCAATTTAGATTTCCAGTAGGAATCACGTTGACAATGAAAGTAGATAGAACATGAAACAAAATGCGAAGACAAGCCAAGACAAGAAGACACTAGATTTGGTGGATGCCAGGGAAAAAACCCCAATGTGGGGAAAACCCTTTGATCAATTCTTATTATTATATCAAAAGTTCAACATAAAGTACAAAATTCAAATTGACTTGCCCAATTCAAAGTCAAAACTACCCTGTAAATTTTTGCAGTCAACTACAATCAAACTTCAACCCTAACCAATAAGTCAACATTGGTCAAATCAACAATAAATCATCCTCAAAACAACTCGGTCTTCCCCAATCAAACTCGTCCTAATCAAGAGGTCAAAGTCAGCCCAAAATAGCTCGATCAAACTTGGTCAAAGGAGAGAAAAATTTGTTGTAATTTTTGTGGTCAAACTACAGTCAACCCTGAAGTCATTGTTGGTCAAACTACCTAGATTCCCTCTATTTATGTGCCCAGAAATGCGGCCTAACAAGACAAAAAAGATCCTCCAAAAATCGCAATCAAAGTTGGTCAACACTAGTCAAACTTGGTCTGTTGCTAGTAATTTTCAATCCTGCAACTCAGCCCAGAAAACTAGTCCTTCTTGCCACACGTGTGAGAGAGAGGAGTTGCCCCATAGTTGTACAACTACAAACCAATGAGAGGAGGAAAGAGAAGAATGTGTAAGTGATGATGATGCTAAATGAGGTGTGAGGTCACTTGTACTTATATAATTAGTTGTGGGTGAAGAGACACGTCCATTGGGCTTCTTGAGCCTACATGATGATGTGGCTGACCTGAACAATTTGCACATGTGTGGGCATAAATTTAAAATCACACTTCCGCTTGTCCAAATGAGATTATTTTCCTATCAATTTTGGTCCTCATGAAAAGAGGAATTTAATGCAATCATCATCTCCATCAAATGAGTTGTCCCTAAGGTGGAATTTGGCCCTAGTTGCTAATTTTAACACTCCCTCTCAACTAGGGATAATTCCACCTTCCAATCCATCTGTCGACATCAATCATCATGCCATCCTGACGTCATGAACCATCTCTTTAATCTCATCTATGCTCTGCTGAACCATGATGTAATAATGAAGAAGAATTGATCAAGGGTAAGTCACAAGACCTTACCATTCCCCACTGACAAAAGTCAGTCCAGAGGTAAAACCTCAATTGATCCCAGATCAAGTTGTTGAACATCATGCATCCTAGACATAGGGAGTACGGCAGTACACGATGGCATCCATCGATAGTGCTATGGACCCTATTCACTTTTCCCAACTCATTGGCCAGATGAGAGGTATTTCCCATGAGCCTCAAACTACATGGGTAGAATGTATGTTGAGGCATCAGCATAAGAAGGTGCACCACTCATCCTGCTCATATGCCATAGGAGAAGGTGACTCATCCTATGCGTATGTCAATCGTAGGGGAAGGTGAACCACTCACCCTACATAAATGTGTCTGCAATCATAGGGGAAGGTGAACCACTCACCCTACACACATGTCAACCATAATGGGGTATCACAAGGGAAGGTGAACCACTCACCCTGTACACAGCGCGCCAATAGGGGAAGGTGAACCACTTACCCCATGGTCGCTCATAGCTCCAAGAAGTATCCCAAGCCCCCAAGAGCTCCCAAAGCCTAGTGTCCAACTCAAGCAAGACCCTCATAGGAGGGCCATTCCACGACTCCAAGTTTCTCTCGAAAGGCTAAGAATTTGACCTTCCCTAAGAGCTTCATGAGAATGTTTGACTTGCTCATCAGTCCTAATGTGTTGGAGCCTTATTGCTCCCTATTGTACCATATCCTGAATAAAGTAGTACTTGATATCAATGTGCTTGGAGCGGTCGTGGAACACGAGATTCTCTGAAAGGTGAATCCCACTTTGGTTGTCGCAGTAGATCACGATAATATCAAGCACATCCTCAAATAGCTCACTAAAGATCTTCCTCAAACAGCTTCACAACCTGCAATACTAGCAACAATGTATTCGGCCTCGACGGTGCTTAAAGCAACTAATTTTTGCTTCTTGCTCATCCAAGATATTGAAGCAGACCCCAATGAGAAGCAACATCCACACGTGTTTTTACAACCCACCACATTTCCAGCCCGGTCAGCATCAGTATATCCATGAAGCCTCAAATTCCCGACAGTGTACCTCAGACCATAGTTGATTGTGCTACAGAGATATCTCAAGAGATTCTTAGCAGGAATCCAATGTATGTGATAAGGCTCGACCATAAATTGACTCAATGTATTCAAAACGAAGCATATATTCGGAAGAGAGTTTACCAAGAAAATCAGGGCTCCCACAAGTTGTCAATATTCAGAAGGATTTGCCGATTCGGGCCCAATAGCACTTCCACATAGCATCTTGAAGTCGAGTTCCATCGGAGTAGACACAGACTTGCAATCCACCACCCCACATCTCTCGCATAGCTTCACAATATATTTTCCTTGAGAAAGGAAAATCTCACCTGGATTTTGCTAGACCTTCAGGCCTAGGAAGTAGTGCATCAAACCTAGGTCCTTCATCTCAAACTCAGAAGCCAACTCCCTCTTGCATTGATAAATGAGAGGGTTTGCACCTATCAGAAAGAGATCATCCACATCGATCATCCACATAAAGGACCAGAATGAGAGGCTTGTCTTTTTCAACCTTGAAATATAGGTTAGGTTCAGCTTCACTCCTTGTAAATCCCAGCTTCATAAGAGAGCTATCATTCCTCTCATACCAAGCCCTAGGTGCTTGCTTCAACCCATAGAGGGCTTTCTTCAACCTACATATGTGTCTTACGATCTTGTACTTCGAACCCCTCAGGTTGTTCCACGTAGACTTCCTCCTTAAGCGAGCCATGCAAGAATGTAGTTTTAATGTCCATTTGGTATAGGATCCATCCTTGAGAGGCAGCAAGAGCAATAATAGATCGAATAGTGGTGTATCAGGCAACTGGTGCAAATATCTCGTCATAGTCCACTCCTTCCGTTTGAGAGAAGTCTTGAGCAACAAATCTGGCCTTGTATTTTTCAGCACTCCCATTAGCTCCATGTTTGATTTTGTAAAGCCATTTAGAAGTGACCAAAGACTTGTCCTAGGGTCTAAGAACCACATCCCAAACATCATTCTTCATAATTGATTCGTACTCCACATTCATTGCATCCTTCCATACTTGTTGTTTCACATCTTCTTCGAATGTACATGGCTCATATTGAACAATAGATAGAAACTAAGTACCCTTGGTACTTGTTCAGCTTCTTACTTTCATGGAATGTATCTATTGGAGCAATACGTTTTTCAGCATCTTCGAGGGTGTCTTTGAGCTACAAAGGCCTTTTCCTTGAGGTAGAGGGATCATCAAGACGTGGATCAATGGGATCCATCAGGCCTTCAACATCAAGCATCGATTCATCTATCGGAGATTCATCCTGCTTTCTTGCAACATCATCATTGTCCTTCCTTGGGATAGAGAGATCTCTGGCTTTCCAAAGGGTAGAATCTTCATCGAAAGTGACATCATGGCCTATTTCCACTTCTCTTTTACCATGCACATAGATTCTATATGCTTTCAAATTTTCATTGTAGCCCACAAATGTTCCTTTCTTCCAAGATGCTTCTAACTTGTTTCTTTTCTCTTTAGGCACATGAAAATACATGGGACAACCAAATATTCTAAAATGAGAAAAAAATGTTTCTTACCAGTGAAAACTTCTTCAGGTGTCTTGAAATCTAATGCTTGATGTGGGCTCCTATTTTGAACATATACAATAGTGTTCGCAACTTCTCCCCATAAGAACTTCGATACGCCTTGGTCATGAAGCATGGCACGGGTAGCTTCTATGATTGTTCGATTCTTCCTTTCCACAACTCCATTTTGCTCAGGAGTATATGGAGTGGTGGTCTCCCTCTTAATGTCAGCCTCTCTACAATAGTCATTAAATTCATTTGATTCACATTCCGTTCCATTATCTATCCTCAATATTTTGATCTTCTTCCTTGTTAACCAAGACTTTGAAAGAACAAAACCATTTGAACACTTCATCCTTCTCCTTCAAGAAATAAATCCACGTCTTGCGAGAGAAGTCATCCACAAAAATTGCATAGTACAAGTATCTGTGCAATGATGTTACAAGCAAAACATACCAGATAGATCAAAATGGACCAATTGAAAAAAGTTGGTAGTTTGACCTTCACTTGAAGGGAATGGTCCCCTTGTATATTTTCCAGCATCACAACCCTGACAAACACCTTCATGATCTATGTTGAATTTAGGCATACATGTGACCAATTTCCTTACCCCAGGTAAGGCTTTGTAATGAAGGTGAGCAAATCTTTGATGCCATAATTCGGATTGAAGATAAGTATCGCAAGTCATAGCTCCCAAAGGACTTCCTCCAACTTGACAGAGACCTTCAACCCTAAATCCAAGGCTAAATGCACCTTTAGGGTTTCCTTGCCAAATACGTACATTTTCATCAATGAATGCTACCTTGAAGCCTTTATCTTTCATCGCAAAAATAGACATCAAGTTCTTCTTCAAATCAGCTACATATAATACTTCTTGTAGATGAAGGGTTTGACCTTGATTTAAGTGACGAGTGATAGTCCCTATCCCTTTCGTGGGGTAGGTGGCATTGTCTCCAAGTATGATCTCCAAATTAGTCTTATTTTCAATCAAATTTGAGAGGGCCTCCTTGTACCCAGTGAAGTGCCTTGAGGCACCACTATTAATCAACCAATGATCCAAAGTGTCTAAAGGAGAGGCAGTGAGGGTGGAAATAAGATAAAATTCTTTTGTTTTTCTACAACATTAGTTTCCTCATACCTGGAATTTCTCGTCCTTTTGAGAGGTTGACCATTACCATATCGAGCAGCAAGAGCATTCCTCTTTCCTTTGTTGTTGAACCTATTGTTCCTTTGATTTCCATTACCTTTGAAATTGTTGTGATTGTTGTTGTTGTCGTCATCCTGTGGAGTATCCTTCTTGTGAGGACACTCTAGCATAGTGGCCAAACCTGTTGCAATTGTAGCACCTTCCTTTTCATCCTCCTTTGAATCCCTGCTTGAATCCTTGACCTTGTCTTTTGGACCAGCATTGTTCTTCCTTTTTGCATAAGTGGAAAAAGCATTAGGTTCATTTCCATTTGAAGGCTTGTCTCTCTCCATCATCCTCGTCTCTTCTTGAGTGCATCTAGCCAATAATTCGTCAAAACTAAGAACCTTGTCATTGTTAAGAATAGTGATGTTAAACACATCCCATGCTATTGTGAGACCACCAAGAGCAATGAGAGTGAGCTCTTTGTCAGCAACAACTTCTCCAATAGATAGAAGATCATTCTTGATTTTGGTAATCCTCATGAAGTAGGATTGGATACACTCCCCTCTATCCATATTGATGTCCTTTAACTTGTTCTTGAGAAAGAGGATTTGATTTGCATTGTTTACTTTGAACATCCCAACCAGCTTATCATACATCGCATTAGATGTTTCCAAATCAGAAATATAGGCAACCAAATGCTTTTGAATGGAATCAATGATAATTCTTTTAGCTTTGACCTCAACTTTCTTGTACTTTGTCTTTGTAGCAATAGGTGCATTTGAAGGAGGCCCCACCACTTTTCCTTGCACATAGTCCATAGCATCATTCTCTTCTAAAGTCAAAGTTCAAAGTCAGCATCCATTCATGATAGTCGAATTTGTCCTTGAGCTTTGTTAAACTCAACAAATAGACTAGGCTGAATAGGCAGAATAAGATAGATAAGCATGAGTTCTTTTATTAATCACAATGATATATATTTATAATACATTAGGTGACCCTTGGATTCCACATTCCAAGGTCTCTTGGACTTCCTTTGGTTGTCCATTTCCCACACCTTAACCCTTGGCGGATTAGGTGTCCAACATTCTCTCCCTTAATCCGAAGGGGTATCTGTGAGTCCAAGTAAAGAGTTGCAACACAAATCTGCAAAGTATGCATGGCAGCACTAGGTTGAATGACCTCTCTGAAATATTGGCATAAGGAAGTGGCTTAAGGATGACCAAGAACACTGGAACGCTTAGTGCAGTTCCCGAAACTCTTCCAAATCTAGCAAGAAGTTGGAGTCTTCTGCTAGAGGAAGTGCTCCTCATATTTTGAAGAGGGAGACCTTCTACCTGGAAGAAGGGAGGTCTACAACCTATGATGGTTTAAGGATGACAAACAACTATGGAATGCTTGATGCATTTCCTGGAACTCTACGAAAACTAGCAAGAAGCTGAAGTCTTCTGCTAGAGGAAGTGTCCTGAACTCTTTGAAGAGGAAGAAACTCAACCTCACATAGATGGTTTAAGGCTGACCACCAACCAAAGGCATGCTCATGGGCATTTTGTCTCTCTGGCTACAACTTTGAATTTGGAATGGCAGGTTGTGGCTCAGGTTCGCTTGAACTTCCGTGTCTCTGGATACAACTCTGAATCTGGAATGACAAGTTGTGGCTCAGGCATGCTTGAAATTCTGTGTCTCTGGGTACAACTCTGAATATGGAATGAGAGGTTGTGGTCGAGGCTCGCTTGATGTGCCTTTGAAGCTTGTAGATTACCACCATTTCCCCCTGTCAGATACAAGGTGAGATGATGGCAAAAACTCAACTGCAAGACTTTTTAATATTCTAGAAGAAATTTTGTCATATGACTGAAACATCTTGGTTGTTGATGCCCATTGCCAAGAAGCGATCCATCCAAGATGAATCTTTGTTCTTGCAGGAGGCTTGTTTCTAAAACATCTGTGTGAAGAATGAGTGTGTTAACCATAGTGCTTTCACGGGTGAAGATCAAAACAATGATCTTTCATATGGCCAACTCAATCACAGTGTTGGCATTTCACAATCTGTTGTGGAAGAGGAGTAGAATCTGGAATAGCTGAAGGCAAGCTATCATGTAAAAATCCGGCACTCTGAAATTCATTTCACAATCTGTTGTGGAAGAGGAGCAGCATCTAGAATAGCTGAAGGCGAGCTATCATGTAAAAATCCGGCACTCTGAAATTTGATGGGTTTGGAGTAGTCTAGAATCTGAAAATGACACATCTTTTTCATATCCAAGACCAGTTTTATCCTTGTTATGGACTGTTGTGTAACCAGCTCCAAAAATAGAAGAAAAGAGATATCAACGCCTTAGAAATAAGCCACTTCGAGGGGGCAACCTCCAATACATTACATAAATGAACAATTCTTGGATGATACAATTTACAAAACCTCCTTTCTATATATAGGCGTCCATGTGGCCATAATGTAATCCTAGTGGGCCACAATGTAATCCTAGCCGAACTAACAATGATAATTTAAGGGCACAATAATAACAAAATGGGAGTTATAAGGGTACAATAATAACAATAAGGGAGTTACACTAATAACAATAAGGGACTATACTAGTAATATAAGGACCTAACATGCCCCTCTCCTTCAAAAAAGTGTTGTCCTCAACACTTGAGTAGCTCCGAGTGCTTTTGTATAAACTTCTCATCCTCCCATGTAGAATCTTCAGTGGGTAAGTTCTTCCACTTGATGAGATACTATGAAATTGATCGATTCCGTAGCTGTCGAGTTCTTGTTTCCGTGACCGCTTTAGGTTCCAATATGATTTTTCCTTCCTCATCAAGTTCTGGCAATATTGTTTGAACCGGAAGATTTTCACCTATAACCTTCTTTAAGCATGAAACATGGAAAACTGGATGTACTCGCGAAGAAGCAGGAAGCTCCAATTTGTATGCCATAGTACCAATCTTTTGCAACACCTTGTAAGGACCATAGTACTTTGGCGATAATTTATTATCCTTCTTAGCTTGCTTGAGGGACATTTGTTTGTATGGTTGTAGCCATAAAAATACCTAATCTCCTACATCAAAACTTCTCTCGCTGCGATGTTGATCTGCCTGTTGTTTCTGTTAGCACTCAAATCTACCTCAGGCTGAAATGAAGTAAAACTCAAGGCTACATCAAACCACGCTTAGCCTCGTAGCTAGCCCTACGAGGACAGGAGAGGGCTCTCTCCGTCAATCTCGAGAAAATGAGCAATAGAATGCGAGATGACTTACAATAAGAACTGATTTTAGGCTAGTAAAGAGATATAAAAAGGGTTTTTAATAAATGTTGGGGTTTTCTGGGCTGCATGGGGCAAAGAACAGCTTGAACAGAGAAATATAATCAAAAACACAGATTGTCTCCTGAGGCAAGGTAGGCAAGAAATTTTAACATCAAATTGAGATTAAATGGAATGGCTGAACTGCTGAAGAGTTGACAAGGGCATAGAAGATGAGTCCTTGTCAAACAGAAGAAAACATTAAATATGAACAAACTTAAAGGCAGAGCATATAAATTATGAATTCTACCTTAACACTTTATTTGTTCAAATGAAAACGATCATGAAATGACATGAACACATAACAGGCTACATATGAAACAAAAGAGGACACGAATGTTAAATCTCATACCACAGGGATCTCAGGGGTCAGAGCTGCATTTTTTAATTAAAATCTCTGTCAAACTGTACAATGGAAACTCTGTTTTCTCTCCTCCACCAACGCTCAGAACTCTCTCTCCCTTTACAAATGTTTTTTTAATACATTAAATAAGACTGTTGTAGGAGAAAACAGATCAACCCAAAAACCTGGGCGCTGTTTCACCTGAAGTTACATAAATAGAACAAAGAACCACTTTCTCCTCGAAATTCTCTAACCAAAAAGACTAAAAATTGGAGCGCAGACCCTATTGTGTGACTAACTGAGGTCATAGATAAGAATACGAATCCTATTCTTCTGGTAACAGATGTCTTTGTTCATTTTTGGCTGAAGTGAAAGGCCAGGTGTCAAGGATGTGCGCCAAATTCTTCTCTGCTCCGATCAGTGGATCTACTCGTGATGGTGATATGCTGGAAATTATGTATCTTAGTTTGCTAGTGTAGAAATTCATTGCAGATATATTTCTTTTCTGAACAGTAAGCATTACTGCCTTCATCTGGTTCTTGCGTGCGATAAGCATCAAAAATTTTCCAAGCCTTCTTCCTCGCACACATTTCTGTAACTGAAGTTTATAATCGATAATGCACAAAAGCAACCGCAGGGTCTCCATCACCTGTCCACTGACACTCATGCACCTCTTCCTTATTATTTATATTGCAAAGATGTTCATTGTCAGCACTTTGAATACTCCGCACAAAAATATATCGCGCTTCATGAGCAACCTTTTCTCTGCGTTTTATTTTCTCTTCCGCGGCCCATTCGGGTACATATGCACTCTGCATATTCACCTTCAAAAGCTCTTGGATGTAACGTTTTAGTGAGGAGGACAAATGTTCTCCTGATCCTGATCCCAGACGAACTAATAGGCCATTTCGGTCATATGTATGAAAAGCTGGGAAGTCGACGAGATGATCATTTTTCATATCTATACAACTGCATTACAATCAAAATTGCAAGAGATTCCCAAATATTCTTAAACAAAAGCTTCGACCCTGTATATGGATAAAGCAATATCCTTCTAGAGAGCCACATCCGCAAACTTGGGAAGCTGCTCAAAACATAGGTGAAGATAAAGACCAGCATGGCATAAATTAGTAAAGGTAGCCACAAACGCTTCCTTGTCTTTTCCAGCAGTTGTCGGCCTATGATCCTTATTGGGTATTTCAAATCCAACTTCACCAAGAACTTCCCAAATAGCGTCCATGCATTTCACACAAAGTCTTTCACAATCCTCAGGCAATTGATTGTCCACATTTTGAGGAAGGCTGAATACAGTCCAGAATAGCTGCAAATCGTTAAGCTGGCTAATTGCCTTGACAGGATGATTGCCAGAAAGCATCAGATCAATCTCATGACCAATTCGTTCACGACTGATTTTTCTAGCCAATGCATTTTTCACCTCTTCATCAGCAGCTGCCTTCTTTAATTCATTATCCAACTTAAACTCAAACCTTGCCCCAAATCGAACTGCTCGTAGAACGCGTAATGGATCATCCAGAAATGTGGCCTTGGGTGGCAAAGGTGTAGCTATAATTCCAGATTTTAAATCCGATATACCTCTTCCAGTCAAGTCCTCTACAGAACCTGTGTTTATATTGTAGAACAAGCTATTGATTATCAAATCTCTTCAATATGCATCTTGTTCAGCTGTTCCAAACTCCATGGAAGGAATACGACTGTCCTCTGCATATGTCTCAGATCGAAGATTGACAAAGTCAATCCATACATCAAAGATACGCCTTCTTGCAATCTCCAGGTGTTTTGATTGATCTGGGTTGCTGTGCGTTGTAAATGTAAGATCCTGATAATACTTTTGTTTTAACTTTTCCATGATGGCTACCTGTTTTGTTTCTAATTTAAACTTCATATTGGATAAACTAAAATGTCCCTGTATGTAGAATGATCCAATATGAGGCAGCTTATGCACATTCCTCCTGCAGCAATCATTAGAAGTGGGCGCCTTCCATATTTGTCCATAACCAATGATGAGTGCACCGCCACCATTTGATGTGCTTCAACACATTATTACAAACTCTGTTTTCTAATTCCCTTTTTTAAATGTGCTGATTTTGAATGAGGGTTTTTTCTTTGTCTGCTTGCAGGGATAGGAGCTGATAAAACTGCTGCCATTTGAAGAGCTGGAGAATTTGATACATATTCTAAAAAACACATTTAATGATTTCTTCTTCAAAACAGGGTTTTGAAGAAGAATCAATTTCTCATTGATGACATTCCTGAAATAAACACCTACTGAATCTTCCTCTAGCCTGCAAGTGTTATTGAAACATTCTAAGAACAAGCTCTGCAAACATCTAAGTTGCGGTGGGTGAAAGCTGATTGACATTTGGCCTGCATATTGAACTGAGACTTTGACAGCTACCTGTCTGAATTTGACTCTGACAGAGGACTAGACAAGACGGAGTCTAACAGTTTCATTCGATTTTGTGCCAAATTCAGGTTATCCTTTAAGAGTTGGAGAACTTCTTGTTGATGCTCGATGTGATCTTCCACTGATTGAACCTTCGAATTTTCCCTTAAAGATGATATGATGGATGGTGGATGATATCCATAAAGTGCCATAAATGGGGTCATTTTTGCTGCAGTATGGAAGGAAGTGTTATACCACCATTCAGCGAGAGGTAACCACTTGACCCATTGTGTTTGTTTATCAGATACAAAACAACGAAGATATCCTTCCAAACATTTATTTACTATCTCGGTTTGACCATCAGATTGAGGATGATAAGATGAGCTATGAGCTAATTTAGTACCCAAACAAGAAAATAACTCTGTCCAAAAATTTCCCGTAAAAATGGGATCTCTGTCGCTCACAATAACCCTTGGGCTTCCATGTAGCTTTTGAATTCTGTCCACAAATGTAGTAGCAACTGTACTTGCTTTAAATTGATGAGATAATGCACAAAAGTGTGCATACTTGGTAAGTCTATCAACTACCACCATGATGACATTCTTTCCTTCAGACTTAGGTAAACCTGTGATAAAATCCATTGAAATCTCCTCCCAACGTTGACTTGGAATGGATAAAGGTTGTAGAAGTCTCAGGGTCTTAATTGTCTCCACTTTATTCTGCTGGCAAACCAAACATTCCGCCACAAACTTTTGAATATCAGATTTAAGGCCATCCCAAAAAAAATCTTTCTTCACCCTGTGGTAAGTTTTTAAAAATCCTGAGTGTCCTCCTAAAGGAGAAGTGTGTAATTCCAGAAGAATCTTTTGTTTTAGTTGGGAATTCTTACAAAGATATAAGCGATCTTTGTACCATAAGGAATCATTTTTCCAACTAAATGTATCAGATGTACTAGGATCTTGCTGCAAATTTTGGATGAGTGTCCATACATCTTTGTCGTTCTTCCATTCATCTCTTGCTTCAGTTATCCAATCTGGTTGGATAATAGAAATGGCACAAAGCAATGCTTCCACCTCTTCATTCTTTCTTGAGAGTGCATCTGCAACAACATTAAGCTTTTCCTTTTTGTAGATTATTTCAAAGTCATAACCCAACATCTTTGTGACCCATTTTTGCTGCTCTTCTGAAGATAGTCTTTGTTCCAAAAAGTGTTTAAGACTATCATGATCAGTTTTTACTTTGAAGTGTCTTCCCATTAGGTAAGTTCTCCATTTCTTTAGTGCATGCAGTATTGCTAACATTTCCTTCTCATAAATAGGTTTCTGTAAATACTTTCCTTTGATTGGACGACTTTCAACAGCAATGGGTCTTCCTTCCTGCATTAAAACTGCACCAATTCCATTTCCTGAGGCATCACATTCCACAATAAAGGTTTTTGTGAAGTCTGGCGTAGCTAAGACCGGTGCTAGGCACATTGCCTCTTTAAGATGTTCAAAGGCCTTAGTTGCTTCAGGAGTCCATGAAAATGCATCTTTCTTCAATAATGTTGTTAGAGGTCCTGCTATTCTCCCATAATTCTTAACAAACTTGCGATAATACCCTGTTAACCCGAGAAATCCTCGCAACTGCTTTATGGTTGTGGGGACTTTCCATTCCTTAATGGCTTTAATTTTGTTAGGGTCTCCTTTAACACCCTCATGAGATACAATATGACCCAGATATTCCACCTCTTGTACTCCAAAGAAACATTTGGATGTTTTTGCATATAATTGTTTCTCCTGCAATAGTTTGAGCACCCTATCAACATATTCAACATGATCCTTCCAAGACCTGCTATAGATTAGTATATCATCAAAAAATACTAGCACAAATTTTCTAAGGAAGGGTTTGAAAATGGAATTCATCGACCCTTGAAATGTAGAAGGTGCATTGGTAAGGCCAAAAGGCATGACCAAAAATTCATAATGACCCTCATGAGTTAGAAATGTTGTTTTTGGAATATCTTCAGTGGACTTCAGTGATGATGTCCTAAAGCAGAGATCAACAGTGACCATTTATGTGATTCATCTATTATTAAACAAATGAGAGTGAAATTTATCTTTAATGGTGAGCTTATTGAGCTCCCTATAATCCAGACACATGCGCCATGATCCATCCTTCTTGTGTACCAATACTACAGGAGCAGAGAAAGAACTTTGACTAGGTTGATTATACCCGCCTCTAACATTTCTTCAATCATACGTTCAATTTCGCTCTTTTGGACATAAGGATATCTATAAGGCCTGATGTTTGGAGGAACACTTCCTGGAATCAAATGAATAGCATGATCATGATCACGAATAGGTGGGAGTCCTTTGGGAGTTTCAAACACCTTGGAATGATTGTCCAAGACTTGATGGAGATCTGCAGAAATAGATGATTTTGATGTTGGAACTTCTAGTGAGCATAATTGTGCAATTACGCCTCGTTGTTCTTTCTTTAGAAGCTTTGTCATGACATTAGAGCTTATTATCCTTCCCGGCTTCCCTTCAATACCCCGTAATTCGACTTCCTTTCCTTATGAAAAAAATTTCAAGAAAAGTTCTTGAAAATTAAAAGCTACCGTCCCCAAAGATTGTAACCATTGTACTCCTAGTACAACATCAACACCTCCCATAGGAATGGAAAGCATTGGACTTGTCAACACATATTCCCCCATGGTTAGCTTGATATTATGGCATTTTCCAGAGCAATTTATGGTTCCTCCATTTGCAACCATCACTTGACATTCTGGTGCTGGGTATAGGAAACAATTTAATTCCTTGGCTACCTTACAATGAATAAAATTATGGGTGCTACCTGAATCAATCAACACTATTACCTTTTTCTTCTTGATATGTCCTATCTTGAGAGTTTGAGGAGTGGTAATTCCTGCCAGTGCATTACACGATATGGTCGGATTCATTTCTTCCTATTCTAGGGCTGGTTTCTGGTGTATATCCTCTTCTTGTTCATTTTCTTCTTCCTCTTCACAATCTATGTAAACTAATTTCTTCTCAGCACACTTATGACCTTTAGTGTATTTGCTATCACAACTGTAGCAAAGCCCTTTTGCTCTTTTTTCTTCCAATTGTTGTGGTGTCAACCTTGTAGGTTGTGGAAATCTAGGCGTAGCAACACTTCCTTCTTTATAGAATTGAGTGGTAGGCTTCCTTGTCGACATAATTTTACATTCAACTTTTCTTGCCAACCTGAATGCCTTCTCCAATGAATCAGGTTCCAAAACGCGAACTTCATGTTGGATGTTATCCTTGAAAGTGCCTATGAAGAGATCAATCCTGTGTTCCTCTGGAATATCAGTTACCCTTATATTCAATTTTTGGAAGTCCTCAATGTGCTGCCCCACTAAACCCTTTTGTTTGAGATTTATCAATTGGCTGAAGAAGGTGTTGCTCTTTGTATCCTCATAATGTGCTATCATTTCCTCCGTAAAAATTGACCAAGTGACAATTTTTTTACGGGAGCAAAGCCATCGATACCATAAAAATGTATTTTTTTCTAAATGTAAAGTTGCAATATGTACCTTTTGTGTGTTTTTCACATTATGGAGATCAAAATATTGCTCCATATGTAGTATCCATGTTACAGGATTCTTTCCATCAAACTTCCTCATATCCATTTTTGGAATATGGTGGTTCTTCCCGCCAACATTAGAGTTTATGAAATCACGATTAACATTTATTTTGTTCTCAACATGAGGTTCTTCTACTATCTTTTCACCATTAGGAAAAATTTCTTCTATCAACTTTGTCAAACCTTCTATGTCTTCTTTTAGATCATTCTTCGTGTATTCCATGTTGTCTTTCATGTCATCCATCTTAGCTTCCATGCAAGATTCCATGCCATCCATCTTAGCTTCCATGCCTTTCTTCAAACCACCCATCTTCTCTTCCACGCCTTTCTTCAAAACTTCCATTTCATTTTTTGTTGCTCTTTGCGAGAGTGAAGTTTGTTGCACTTTCTCTTATAATTTTGATAGATCATGTTGCAATTCTTCATCTTCATGAGTCACAGTAGAGCCTTCTGAAGGCTTAATGGGTGTTGAATTATTTTCACGGGGAATTTTTTAGAACCTAACACTGATATCTATTCTACAATACGCCCTTGGAATCAATTCAAATTGATTCTTCAAACAAGACTTATGCAATTCGGAAAAAAAATACACACCTTTTTCTTGCTTCTGAGGAGCTCGATATTGAAATTGGATTATCTGTGATTGCCTCTTAAATACTCACGAAATTCAGCACTAAAGTAGCCCTCTGAATTCTCTTTTGAATGCCATAGGTCTGACCTGATTTGGATTCTCCAAGACAAAGTTATGTCCAATCTCCCACAATGACCTAATTATGGACTGGTTCAATAGAGCGAACTTGTACGACTTGCCACGTGTCACAGTTTCGTCCTTCACCTCTGAAATTGATAGCCAAGAAACTACAGTCCATGTACTTGCAACCATTTTTTATGGCACTCCAATCCGATGCTCAGAGAGAAACTTATTGAATTTTTCCCACGATCACCTCTTTGAGATGAAATTCGAGAGCCTGAAAAAGCACTACCTTCCACAGATCATATCTCTGAAAATATTACGAACCAAGCTCTGAGATTTTGCAACGAGTTTCCTCAAGATTTCAGCTTCGCACCCTAAAAATTTTCGATTCTGAACCTTCGTAGAAAAAAAGTTATAGCGCAAATGCCACGATGACTTGTTTAGGAGCTTGAAAAAAGACCTAACTTCCACAGATCATATCTCCGAAAATATTGCGAACCAAGCTCTAAAATTTTTAAATAATCTTCCTCAAGATTTCGGCTTCGCACCCTAAAAATTTCAGCTTCTGAAACTTTGTAGAAAAAAAGTTATAGCAAAAATTCCACGATGACATGTTTGAAGCAGCGAAACCCTAGAATCCAAAGCTCTGATACCAAACGTTATGTAACCAGCTCCAAAAATAGAAGAAAAGAGATATCAACGCCTTAGAAATAAGCCACTTCAAGGGGGCAACCTCCAATACTTTACATAAATGAACAATTCTTGGATGATACAATTTACAAAACCTCCTTTCTATATAGGAGTCCATGTGGCCATAATGTAATCTTAGTGGGCCACAATGTAATCCTAGCCGACCTAACAATAATAATTTAAGGGCACAATAATAACAAAATGAGGGTTACAAGGGTACAATAATAACAATAAGGGGGTTACACTAATAACAATAAGGGACTATACTAGTAATATAGGGACCTAACATGGACAAGCTCTTTCCAAAGTTTGATGATCGGCTTGGGTAGTGCAGGTTGGATTTTTGCTTCTACATTCCAAGCTACTCTTGTACTGGGCTCAGTGATCTGAAGAGTTTCTTGTTGTTGATGGGAGTTTGTCTCAATGTTTTGAACAGAAATAGGTTCAAAATGATGACTCTTCTTCTGAAGCTCATCTTGTTGTAGTTGTGACTCAAGCTGCAAAAAATCAATCTTTTCATGTGCATCTTGTAGACAGACCTTAATATTAGACAAGGAGTCCATGTTGATTTTAATTGTGTCTCCACGAATAGATAAGATTAGATTTCTTAATAACTCTAACAAGGTGTCAATTTGAGCCATTTAAACTTCAAAAAATTTCTTACTAACCCCATGCTTCAACAATCAACGAATCACAAAATAATGAGGAAGATAAATACTAACTCGCTATGTCCACATCTTCAAATGTACCTCATACATCTTACGGCTATAAAAACTCTAACATACCACATGGCTCAATTCAAAAAATATTAATCTAGGTAGGTTTTCCTTAAAGCTAAACCATATAATTTTGTTCAAAAACAATTTTTTCTCTTCTAAGCCATATGATCTCAATGAGAAGCAGAGTTAAAAAGAGAGTAGCAATGACACTTAAATATACTCATCGCCAGAGTTTGAATCGCATTGAATAGCAGAACAATTTTGAAAAGAAATGGGAAACCTGCTAACCATAAGCATGGATGCCAAAACAAATCTTTGAACCTTGTAAATGGCCACAATTGAAGGAGGCTCCTCAATAAGCTCCTGCTCTTTTTGGCCATAGCTCTCAATGACTATCACCATGACAAGAAGCCCGAGGTCCAAGAAAGCGACGAGCCAACGCAAGATACCAGACGACCTCCACCACCTCCCAACATCAGGAAGTGCCCTCTCAATCCTCTTTCAGACTGTTGGGTTGCAACGAAAGTTGGCCCTTGTCACGCTCTCTCTCAAAAATGCAAGGCTAGAATGCCCTAATATGGATCATGATCATCAAAATAAACCCAAACTTTCACGATTTTATCCCCGTGACAAGCCCAGTTGTGCCATGAATCCAACCTTTGATGTGACCAAATACTATGTTACTCCTTTTCTTGCAGATAAATCTCAAAGAAATGACCCTAAATCTTTTCCTTCTCTTGAATTTACAGGAGTATCTCTGTTAGCAAGAAAGGGTAACAAAATGGCTTTATGCATGATGGACGAATTATCTCTATACTCCTCAAACCCTAAAGGCCAAAATCTGATGATGTTGAAGAAGCGTAAGCATAAGGCATGATGTATAAACTTTTTACAGCACACAGGGAAGAAAATCTTGAAATTGTTGAAACAACAACGATTATTATCTGTTGAGCTGAGGCGCGTCTCGGGCAATTTAACAGAAATGGTGGTGATTCATAATTTCTGTAACAATCTGCAGCCGCTAGAAGATTTGAAGCGGATGAGGAAGGAGGTAGTGGTTTCGATAAAGAAAATTAAAGTTCTGTTGCGTTAGATTTGTGAAATTTCAGTGACGAGAATTTGTGAAACGATCACTGGTGGCTGTAGCAAAAAGTGATGAGCTAAGAAGGAACGGATATGGGCTTTTGGGCGACCCCACTGGTGAAGAAAAATGGGCAATGGCGAATGGTGGTCGACCGACGTGGAGAAGGTGAAATGTCGTTGAGCTGGGTGTCGAACATTGAATGAAGAAAGTCCTACAAACAACTACCCTAGGCTTGCCATTATTGGATTTCCACACACACTCACTCACCAATGTTGTGACAGAGTGCAGCGTTATGTCAGAGGTGTATTAAATGTGCAAGAGGAGAGCATTATGATTCAAGCTAGGTAACGAGATTCCAGGCTTGCTCGAGTAACGCAAAGTGTGGACTGTGCAATGCGCAGTGTGCAGAGGTCCACATTCTTTGCCAGAATTTTATGCTCAGACACCAACGTTGCCAATGGAGTAGCGCATGGTGCAGAGAGGTGAAACTAATACCACAAATCAAAGCAGAAAACCTAACACATAAACGCACAAAAGAAGGCCACTCATCATGGCTCTGATACCATGTTAAACTCAGCGAATAGACTAAGCAGGAATAGGCAAAATAAGATAGATAAGCGTGAGTTATTTTATTAATCACAATGATATATATTTATAGTACATTAGGTGACCATTGGATTTCACATTGCAAGGTCTCTTGAACTTCCTTTGGCTGTCCATTTCCCACACCTTAACCCTTAGCAGATTAAGTGTCCAACAAGCATGGAAAATTTTAGGGGCTAATATTCGCAAGTGGGCTAGTTTTCCATGTTTTGTTCCAAAAAAAAGATTCGCCAATTTCCATTTTTTATAAAAATGATTCGCCCAAATTTTACAATATAAAATTATTTTAACTTAAAAATAGTCAACATTATATAGATAATATATAGAAAACCATTATAAATTTGAATAATTTTACAAATATATCAATAAAATTTTTATAGTTTGCATATTAGGGACTAGTGAGATTCGCCAATGTTTTAAACTTCAAAATAATTTCCCATACTTAAAATTTTCCCTACCAACAAGCTTATCCTCGAATTTGAAGTATGATATAGTCGTCGTCATTGAAGCTAGACCAATATTCTTGTCCATTACCTCTTTCTTAGTGATTGATTTTCTCTCGCTTACTTGGGCTTTGTCTTCACCTGGACCCTGATACCATGTTAATTTTAGTTAACGATAGTATGTTGTATGCTTAGCACAATTACTTCAATGTTCTTTAAGCAGCCCAATAGCAATTTCAATTTAGATTTCCAATAGCAATCACATTGACAGTAAAAGTAGATAGAACATAGAACATAATGTGGAAGACAAGCCAAGACAAGAGGACACTAGATTTGGCGGTTGCCAGGGAAAAAACCCCAATGTGGGGAAAACCCTTTGATCAATTCTTTTTATTATTATATCAAAGTTCAATAAAGAGAGAGTACAAAAGTAAAATTGACTTGCCAAAACAACCATGTCAATTTATGTAGTCAACTACAGTCAAACTTCAACCCTAACCAAAAAGTCAATGTTAGTCAAATCAACAATAAATCATCCTCAAAACAACTCGGTCTTCCCCAGTCAAACTTGACCTGATCAGGAGGTCAAAGTCAACCCAAAACAACTCAATCAAAGGAGAGAGAAAAACTATTGCAATTTCCTACAGTCAACTGCAATCAACCCTGAAGTCAATGTTGGTCAAATTGCCTAGATTTCCTCAATTTTTGTGCCCAAAAATGCAGCCTCACAAGACAAAAAAGAGCCTCCAAAAATCGCAGTCAAAGTTGGTCAACACTAGTCAAACTTGGCCTGTTGCCTGTAATATTCGATCCTACAACTCAGCCCAGAAAACTCGTCATTCTTGCCACACGTGAGAGAGAGGAGTTGCCCAATAGCTGTACAAACCAATGAGAGGAGGGAGAAGAATGTGTGATTGATGATGATGCGAAATGAGGTGTGAGGTCACTTGTATTTATACAATTCGTTGTGGGTCAAGAGACACATCCATTGGGCTTCTTGAGCCTACATGATGATGTGGTGACCTAAACAATTTGGACATGCCTGGCCATAAATTCAAAATCACACTTCTGCTTGTCCAAATGAGATGATCTTTATATCAATTTTGGTCCTCTCGAAAAGAGGAATTTAATGCAATCATCATCTCCATCAAATGAGTTGTCCACAAAGAGGAATTTGGCCCTAGTTGCCAATTTTAACATATTTGGATTAGTGGCACAAATTTCTAGACAAATAGTGGATTTTGAAACCTTGTTGAAGAATATCTCCTAAAAAAAGTTGTTGGATTTTCTCCCAAGGTTGGGTTTCCTTGGGTAAAAATATTCTATTTTTGTTCATGGATGTCTTTTTTTGATCTTTACTGTCACCGTTTCATTTATTCTTAATATTTTTTTAAGTGTAATTATTCAATGATAACAAAGGCATAAATACTGGTTGAAAATCATTAGGAAGTAATTAACTAGCAGGAAATCGTATTCTACTGCACTAACCTTAGAATTTCAACATGGTATCAAAGCTTTGTTGAAAGAGAAGCCATTGAAGTAAGCCTAAGAGATAGTAATCAGCAGCTTGATTGGATTTTATATCTTTTGTCAAAACGGTGCCAAGTCTCAAAGTAGAAGACAAGTTAGACGGTGCTACCAATTTCAAATTTTAGAATACCAAGATACTTCTTAACTTGGAAGAAAATGACCTTCAAGATCATGATGAAGAGAGTCATTCCAGAGCCAAAGGAAGAAGAAATTTCGAAAGTTTGATAAGAAGAATACATGTAGAAGACCTACTCCAATTCAAGATCAAAAGAAGAAGGATATGTCAAATACCAGGTGCTTCAATTGTCATGATTATGCACATTATGCCTCCCAGTGTCCTCAAAAGAAAAGAAAGGAAAAATAGCATGCATCAACAATCGATGTTGATGTTGTTGATGATGATGAACATCAACCTCAAAAGAAGACAAAGGAATCTAAACTTCATGGGATTGCAAATGAACTTCAGAAAGAATACTTCTTTTGACATTCATTAATGATTTTTTTTCCATGAAGACCAAGAATGATGTCTTCAACAAGATAAAGGAGTTCGAGGCTCGGGTAGAAAACTTGACAAGGAAAAATATCAAGGTTTTTGAGGTCAGATAATGGAGGAGAGTATAATTCCAAGGGCTTCAATGATTTTCTACATGGATCCAAGGATCAAGAGGGAGTCGACAGTTCCCTAAAACCCTCGTCAATTTCTTCCTTGATCAAGAGATAAATACTTCCAATCATATTTTTTCTCCTATGCTTTTTTTGAGTCAACCTCTTGTCCTTTTATATGTTTTAGATACCAGAAAATGATTGCTTGGTTATGATTTTTCCTTTTCCATGACCTCCTAAATGGGGTTTGCAAAAAGGAAGAATAGGTCCATTGAAGAGGTTGCCAAGGTGATGATTCATGCAGCAGATGGTAGCATCGAGGAGTACCAAGCGAGGTTTGTGGCAAGAGGGTCCTCCCAAAAAGAGGGAGTGAACTACGAGAAGACTTTTTCTCTAGTCGCCAAATGGTCAAGTTCTTGTATGGTCTAAGGACTTGAGCATAGACTCAACAACAATGATTGGTGTTCGAGAGGGAAGATTGTTAAGACATCCAAGACCATGCCAAATGATCAAAAGAGCTTCCAATTCAGAGGGAGGAAGCAATTAGGCAGAGTGGAAGGAGCACCTCTTCTAAGATGTCATGGATTAAGATTGTCAAACTAGATGTTCACAGACAAGAGGTCTCTCGAAAGTAGTATGCCTTCTACGAAGGGACCATGCCAGACAACTACGTATGCTTCAATAACAGAGGGAGTAGCAGTGGCAAGAGGATTTGCTTTTGTGACAAAGGGAGCAACCAGAAAGTTGCAGGGATATACTTCATCCAAGATATGGTGTAGAAGTGAGCAATAAAGCTCCAATACATATCCACAAAAAAGCAAATTGTAGACATTCTTGCCAAGCCTTTGTCTAGAGCGAAGTCTATATATTTCAAAGACATGCTTTGCATGATGTAGGATGTCTCCCTCATTGAGAGGGAGTGTTGATGTTTCTACAACTTGCAGAATAAGGCAGACATTCTCCCATAGGGTCATGTTGATTTGACTAGAGGAGAATGATACATTCACCCATTGGGTCATGCTGATTTAGCTAGGGGTGAATGGCCTAGAGTGTTGATGCTTGTAAGATTGGGGCAGACTTTCTCCATTACAGCCATGTTGATTTGGCTAAGGTCATGTTTATTTGACCAGGGGAGATTGATACATTTACCCATGAAGCCATATTGATTTGGTGAGAGGTGAATGGCCCAAGGCAACCGCAACATGTTGATTTTTTTAGTGTAGCATCGAGAGGTATTCCAACATGCCAAAAGGCCCCCAAGTTGGCCAAAGAAAATTATGGAAATGAAAAATTTTAATTATGTATTTTTGACAAAGAATATATTGTGTTTGACCAAGAGTTTAACTGAATTTGATCGTGGAAAAACGAGCAAGTTTTACTGCAGAAGAAGACTTTGACCGCATATTTAGGCCATAGTCAACCACAATTGACCACAGACCCTTTGACCGCATGACCAATTTGACCTCAGGCCAAAGTTTCATATTGTTGATTAGTGTTGACCAACACTAATTTCTCTAATTTTTGGAGGTTTGACCAACATTGACTAACTAGTATTTGACCAAGTTTGACTAGTATCTTGGCCTTGGATTTGTGGCACAGATTTCTAGAATTATCTTAGAATTGTAAATATCGTTGAAGAACAATTTATCCTTAGAAGAAAAGTTGTTGGGTTTTTCCCAAGGTTAAGTTTTCCTAGGGTAAATTTGTTGTCTCTATTGTGCATGGTTTTCTCTTTATGATCCTACTATTTTCATTGCATTATTGTTGAGGTTTGAAGTGTAATTGCTTAATGATATATGTGACATACGATAACTTGATTGGAAATCATTGGAAAGTAATTATCAGATCATAAGATCAATTTCTACTATAAATAATTGTAGAAAAATCAACATGGTATTAGAGCGTGGTAAAAGAGCAGCCATGTAAGACAACCTAAGAGACAAATGCTCAATAGCTTGACTATTCCGCTCAAAATGGAAAACAAGTTAGTTAGTCTAGAACCACTAGGAGCTAGGGAGAAAGCCTCAAGTTCTTAGTTTGACTCCTAAAGATCTTAGTTCTCAAGTTGGGATCATGTATGTGTATTCTTATTTATTGATTGTGGGAATAGACGATATTAAGATTTCATTTTGACCCTTATTGGTCCTATTCCCAAAGATATTTTCCTATATGTGTATGCTTCAAGTCTAGCAAAGAAGTATGAAATGGAGGATAAGGTTACAAAGACTGTAAATGGAGGAGATGCAGAGAAATTGATATTTGTTTTGAATGAGCCAAAATCTACTTGAGTTGAAGTGCGAGGAGAGGACAATGAAATACCACTCAATATGGAGAATTGTCAAATGACAAAAATTCTAAGAGAAAGTATACCATAACAGTCCAGTGTTTGTTTGTTTAATGGATGAAGAAGAAAGAGGCTACTGAATTCAGAAACAAGGCCAAAAGGTCACTGATCAGTGGACAGAAGAAGGCCGAAAGGCCTCAAGCCCTTGAGAAGTAGGGGTGAAGTGCCTTAAGTCAGATAATAGACCAATGTAAGTAAGAATGAGGTTGTTGATCAAGAAGAAGGTGGTTTGCTAAGTATGTAAAGGAATTAATCTTCTATATATAACAAAACTAAAAGATTTCAGAGGAAGGCCAATCAGCAAAGAAGGCAGTGTGTGGATAGCCCTCTAAGATTAAATAATAGTGGTGTTCATTGTCATCAAAAGGAAGTTACTTCAAAGCCAGAGGGAGCTGAGGAAAAGCCTTGCCCACCTACTTTTATATAAGAAAGGAAATTCTCATGTTCACAAATTGCTACATATATCACAATCTTGATGTGATTGTCCTTATGGTAAATGTTCTTCAAAGATTCAAGATGTTGTGACAACATCTTGTGAAAAATCAGTGACAAATTTCTTTCAAGAGAATGATTGATTTTGTGACTAGAGCAGGTATAATTTGCACATGACAAGTTTGATGAAATTGCAAAGGGTATAAATAGTTGTCCTTATGCTTGTGTGGTACAAATGATGGAAGACATAGGGTTTGTAAACCCTAGAGTAAGACTAGGAGTACTGAAAGCAAGTAGAGTTGGTACAATGCATACTTGACAAAATATGGAATGACTTGGCGTTGATACTATCTAATTGATGGACCTTTGGTGTGGATAGATAGCTAAATGAATGGCTTGTTAGGCCTAATCCACATAATGAAGAAGCTCTAACCCTTAAAGATCATGCAAGGAAGGAAAGCAGCATTAGCAACTGATGTTGCGGATGAGAACATTACAAATGACCTTCGATGACTTTGGCAAGAAAGCAAGGATCAAGAGGGAATTGACAATTCCCTACAATCCTCAACAGTTTCTTTATCAAGAGATAAGTACTTCATATCTTTCTCCCTTGATTATTGTTATTTTTCCTTGGTCAACTTCTTGTCTTTGTATTTTTTGCTTGGTTATAATTGTTTCTTCCATGGCATCTTGAATGAGGCTTGCGGGTACATTGTGAAGGTTGCTAAGGTAATGATTCTAGTAGCACCAAGAAAAACGAAGCAAAGTTTGCGACAAGAGGGCTCTCCCAGTAAGAGGGAGCAGCTACAGCAAAAGGAAATCCTTACAACTTCAAGAGAAGGACTTGCCTACGTGATAGACGGAGCAACAGTGGCAAGAGGATTTGCTTTCGTGACAAAGGGAGCAACTAGGACTACCACAAGAAAGTTTGCTTTAGTGTCAGAGGGAGTTTGGACTCGAAGATCGAAATGAAGGACCCTAGAAGATACACTATTTCTCGAGATTGAAGATTCAGATTTAGGGAATCCCATAATGTACAGGCAGTTGATTAGATTCGTTAAGTACCTAGCTAACACCAGGTCGGATATTCACTTTGCAGTGAACACCATGAACCAATTTATGGTTGAGTCGAGGGACATACAGTGAATAACAGCAAAGCATGTGGTACCTATGTTGTACAAATGGATGTGGTCTAAGATATGTCTCATGATGTGAAGTAAGTCTTTGAAGAAATATCACAAGTCATGAAGCAATGAGGCTTTAGAAGCCAGAAGGACATGGTCGAGTTACTTCATCCAAGACATGATGCAAAGAGGAGTAGTAGAGCTCCAGTACATGTCCACAAATGAGTAGATTGTGGACAAAGATGAGTGATCTTGAATGTCTCCCTCATTAGAAGGGAATGATGAGGTCTTTCCAAGATTGGGTTGATCATCTCCTAGAGCCATAAAGGACTTTGGTTGGGTCATAAAGGACTTTGACCAAAAGGAGATGAATAGTAAATACATTCACCTTTGAATCCATAAAGACTTAGCTAGGTCATAAACGACTTTACCCAAAAAGGTGAATGGCCCAACGCAATTACGAGGGAAATTATATGATATATTCATCTCTAAAGCCAGAAGGACTTGGCTAAGTCAACCAAAGGTGAATGACCCAAGGAAATTATACAATTGGACAGATCTTCTCCTTAGAAGCAAAAAGGACTTGGCTGCCAGATGCACTTGGCTATGCTCACCGAAGGAGATAGATGTGATTTACCTTTGAAGCCAAAAGGACTTGGCTAGGGCATAAATGACTTTGACCAAAAAGGTGAATGGTCTTGTTGACCACTAGAGTGTCACCTGATGATTATGTGAAGACTCAATGCCCAAGGATGAACCAGAGGACACTTGTACCATCAAATATCATCAATTCAACAAAGTTTTTAAAATCTACTTCTACTTCTCATCATTTTCTCTTGCACATCACTTCTAATAAGTGATGTTAGTAATGATGAGTTTTGAGTCAACATTGAGTTTGTAACAGGCCTAGGTGAGTTTGGGACCTTGCCAACAAGTGAGTATTACTCTGAGAGGTTTTTTTCACTCAGTTAATTATCATCTCCCCACGACTTAATAATTAATTGAGTTTTTTCCTCCAATTTTACCCCAAAGTCGGAGTACGATTTGATGTTGAGGCCTTAGGTGAGTCTTAGTGTCTAGAGTCATTGTATATTACCATACTAGATCACACACAAAAATTCGTAGAATTTGGTTAGGTCAAGGTAGTTATTTTTTAATTTTTTAGATTTCACGCAAGTCAAAAATTGCAATAAAAACTATAATTGGATTGTAATAAATGTTGTCTAGAGAAGTTGTGTGGGATATGAGTAATCAAAATTACACCTCTCACCCTCAACTTTCTACTATGACACACTTTGAGGGGTTAATAATGTGTTTTGGACTCTCAAAACCCATATTTCCTAAGTTGAATGGAAATTGTGGCAATTAATTAGGCTAGAATTAAATAAAATAGAAATAAATAAATTATTCCATGTGACAAAATAACATGGAAATGACTTGGAAATTATCCTAAGTCAAAGAGTTGAGTCAACAGACATGTGGAGGATGATTGAGCACGTTGCATCATTAATACACGATTATTTTATCAAAATCGAATTTACCAGAGATAAAGCAACAATTGCACATGTGCAAAATCGAATATATTAAAGGAACTCACGCACCAGAGAAATATTCTACAGGATATGTTGACCTAAGACCCTGTGGGGACCTCTTTTCACGAGTTATTGGGAGTGTTGCAAAACTCAAAGCTTCACTTGGAGGATTTACACTTTTCTCTTGGGCCAGACTACGCAATTCACTGGAGGAATCACACAGTTCTCAGGGGCCTACGCACACCTTCATTGAGATCATCTGCAAACGATGACTTTACTTAGTTCGAGTTGGCAGTGGTTGACGAGATGTAGCACAACACTTTGCTTCGCTTATGGATGAGTTCACTCGATCATATATGGAATTTGATTTCCCTTGAGGTGCACATATGTAATTCAATTTTTCTCTGATGTCTCAATCTTCTCCACATCAAACTTGGCTTATCTTTCCTTGGGATTTGATCCAAGTTCAGTTCTCACATGCATTCTTCTTTGGGAATTGCTCCCAACTCTATATAGAATAGAGCCATGGGCTCTCATCTTGTATGATGTTATGAGTTATCGAGCTTGAGGAAACTCTGCCATGTTGTACTTGCATATTGGTTAATAAAATCAAGACTTTGGGGCTACTTGGTTGGTGATCTCTTGGCGTTATGAGGTGATTTATTTTCATAATTGTGTTTATTATGTTTGAATTTGTTTATATGTTTGATCTATATTAGTTCATATTTGCCATATAGCTTGGATTGATTGCATCTGTCATTGATTTAGAGCATTATTTTAGAAGTAAGCTTGCTAAGGCATTTTAGGTGGAATGCTTAGTTTATCTTGTTTCATTTTGATACTTTAATCCTCTTGCGAATTAATATTTGATTCAAGTGTGTAGGGAAGATCCATTTTACATCGTGTGCAAGAGCAATCCATCTGGGCGTGGGAGAAGTCTCACATAGATCAACTCATTCATAGATTCACAGTGATCCAAGACTCGGCTATTTTCAATGCCAAGTCTTTCATCCAACAAAGACCATGAGAGAGTTTTCTTTTTCTCTAGCTACTTGATCATCCATTCCATTTAAAAATTAAAAATACTTATTTTAGAGCTTTCAAAGTTATACATGCTATTTCAAGAGCAATTTCTAAACTAGACAAGTGTGGGGGTTTACTCCCATTACTTGAGCTAGTGTTTTTTGTACATTAGTTTGTAGTTTAATCTTGTTATTTTGCTCTAACACTTAACTTTGCTTGGCAGCCCATAGGTTTGAGTGTTGGACAACAAAGAGCTTGAAGAAGAAGTGGTGGGAAACTACTAATTCTTTTGCATGCAGGACCTTCCATCATCTCAAAGACTGATTTTTTAGGGAGGTCATGAGCTCTATAAGGACAGTAACAAGTTATCTAAGTCGTGGGCCTTTGAGGCCTCCAAAAATTTATGTTTTAGAGGCGTTTTCCATTTGTTCTTGTTGTCATATTTGAGGAGGAGATCCTAGCTTTTTCCAAAGCTCTTATCCTTGTAAAGATCTCCTTTTGGGCAACCTTTTTAGAGGCTTATTTTTCTCATTGTAATCACTAATAAAGGATCATTTTTGCTTGAGGGAGTTTGGGAGTTTTCCCGTAGTATCCCCCTTTCTCAGTTGAAAAGGCAAGACTTTCTTTGAGTGGATTAGCTTGCTTTCTAGTTTTCATCTCATGCATGCTAAAAATTAACAACACACTCATTCCACTTTCATTTCACTAAATCTTTTGTCTAAATAAATCTAACATGCATAAGTTCCAAAATCTACAAACTTGAGGAAATTTCCTTTGTGTGTGAGTAATTTACATGGTTGGCAAGTTTTAATTGTTTCATGGATTTTTAGGGCCATGCTTCAATTTTTTAGTCCATTTATGCTCAAGTGAAACAATTGTACTTTAAAGAGAATTCATCTCATTTACTTGCCTATTTTCGTTTGAATGGTGCAATACACATGAGTTTATTTCCATTCTTATTTCTCAAATTTGACTCGTTATGGAAATGAGCACTACCTCTTAATTACTTCTATTGTAACATTGCATGTAACAATCTAATTAGAACAATCAACATAACTTGCATACCAACACTCACTAAAATTTTACCTCCAACGTAAGTTGGTTGAATAGACCTCTTAGGGACCCTCTACTCCTCTATTAACTCCTCACTGAGAGATCTACATGATTTGGGCGAGGGTGAGGTCTGGGGATTGAAGAGTTGACTTGAAACCTTTGTTGTAGAGGTAATTAAATAAAATTAACCAGGGGCACTCTCCATCACATTTACTTTACTTGTCTCTTGATGGTTTTTATGCAAAGTTTATTCGAGCAAGTATTGTAATGCTCTTAACAAACGCTTTTTATTTTCATATTTCAAGTCTAATTTCACATTTAGCATCTCGCATCTTCTAGTTTGATTTCTAATTGTGGCAAGATATGTTTCAATGTTTTGATTTCTGAAATTGATTATCTAAAAGGAATCTTATCTTGCAAATATCTTGTGCTAACAACCTTTTGTTTCCATTTCAGGATTACTTTGCTCTCACTTTTTGAAAGTACTATTTTTACTTTTGAGCAAGTTCTTTATAAGGCATTGGTTGTATGGTTTTATCATTGTCATTATTATTTCAAGTTGCTCATGTGTGCTCATAAATCTTTAAAAATAAACCAATTTCACTCTAACATTTTCCTAGAACCTCACATTCTTTTAACTTTAGTTTCTTCGTTTTAGGGACCACCCCCCTTAGCTAACCTAAGAGAGAGCTAAAACGGAGAGAGTCGGGATTAGTGTGATAGCCCCTTCTTTGAGTTTCTTGCCACCAACCACACCCTAACTCACCGGGTTCGGTGAATTTTATCGTTAGGGTTCGAAATTCGCTAAACCTGAAACAATGTCAAACAAGTTCGAAAAAATTTGTCGAATTTTATGTCGATCACGAACTCGAACTCGAACATAATCGTAAATCTTAACAAATTTTTTAAAAAATTCATTTAAAAATCGTGAAAAATCGTGAAAAAAATCGTTTAGGTTCGACGAGTGAAGGTTTCGCTTCAACTTTTGTTTGGCCCGAGTTGTGACTACAGTCCGCCATTTTACAAACTATGTTGGCATGCCCTGGCCCCTCGCGACTAGTCTTCACTATTCAAAACTCCTGCACGCTGCTCCTCGACGACGACGACAGCCACAACTGCCTCCTTCTCCAGCCTCGACCCTACAATGCAGCGTGCTACAGCCTACAGTCTACTGCTACAGCTCTAGTGCTCCACTCCAACCTCCAGCATCTAGCCACGAGTCACAACGCCTCCAGCGGCCAACCTTCGCGAGTAACGACGGGTCCAAAGTCCAGCCTCTAGCCTCCTGTGACTCACTCTAGCCTCCAGCCTCAGCCCTCCCACTATTGACTGCACACCGTTCCAAAATCCAGACTCCGTCTGAGGGCTTAGGCTCGTCGCTCACGGGTTAAAACGATTCCAGTTCCACAGTCCACTGTCACAGGCTGCCTCAGTTGACAGTGTTGCATAGTGCACTGTTGGCTCACGCTCACGCTCTAGCCTGCAGCCTGCACAGTGCATGCATAGCCTTGACAACTTACAAGTTGGCCCACTGCCCACAGGCCCATCGCCCAATTACAAACTTACAGTCACATAATCCATTATCCAGGTAGGCAAGCTTCAATTTTTTTACTGCAACTTTTTTTAAAATAAGTTTACTATTTATAAAATTATATATACAATTTTTTTTTTAAATTACTGTTTACAAAAAAATATACAATTTAAAAAAAATGATTGTCTACAAAAAATTCATGCTGCAATTGCAAAAAACTTAGAACTAACTCAAATGTAAATTTAAAAAAAAAAAAAATGCAGACATTTCAGCCTTTACTTCAGCAATCAAAACCTTCAAATTTCAATGGCATCCCCAAAATCAACTGTTGTAGCATGGAATTTTGTCAAGAAAGAAGGGAAAAATCTTGTGTCAGTTGTGTGGTCATCAATTCACTGGCTCTTTAACTAGAGCAATGGATCACCTTCTCAGTATTAGCAATAGAAGTGGAGGTGGTGTTGAAGGTTGCACTAAAATCTCAGACGAACAAAAAACCACAGTGGAGAAAAACTATTTCACTTCAAAGATGGAAAAGGAAAAATGGGAGAAGAAGAAGCAACGAATTGAGAGGGAGATTGCCATGTATTCCTTAAACACCATTAATTCAATCTCAACCCTTGGTGGATCAAGTTCTACAACAGTAAAAACAGGTGGAACCAAAACATTAAATCAATTCTGGAAACCAGTGGAGAGACAAGAAGTTGATGATGTTGTTGCAGAATTCTTTTATTCATGTGCAATTCCCTTTAATGTGGCCAGGAGTCCATATTTTAAAAATGTAATTAAAAAGGCCATTGATTTTGGGAAGGGTTATGTTCCTCCCAGATCTAAAGCTTCAAGGACCATTTTGCTAAAGAAAACAAGAGACAGAATGACAAAAAAATTGTTTGAGATTAAAGAGTCTTGGAAGCATACATGATGCACAATTTTGAGTGATGGTTGGTCAGATTTGTGTCATCGTCCATTGATCAATGTGCTTGTTACAGTCCTCAAGGGGTACTTTTCTTGAAGGCAATTGATGCAATGGATCAAGTGAAAACATCATAATTTATTTTTGGAATTTTGGATGAAGCAATTCAAGAGCTTGGGGAGAAAAATGTGGTCCATGTTATTACTGATAATTCATCAAATTGTGTTGGTGCGGGGAGGATGATCATGGAAAAGTATAATCATATTAATTGGACCCCTTGTGCAGCTCACTGATTGGATTTGATGTTGCATGATTTAGCCAAATTTCCTTGGGTCAATGAGACAATCCGAAGAGCCAAAACAATTGCAAACTTCATCATCAACCATCATCTCACTTTGAGCATATATGCGAAGAATGCATCTAAAGAGTTGTTGAAGCCTTGTGATACAAGGTTTGCTACTTTTTGTATTACTCTGAAAATATTTGTTGAGGAAAAAGCAAGCCTAAGAGCTATTTTCCGCAATACTGAGTGGGAGAGCTCTCCCCTTTCAAAAAAAAACTAAGGGGAAACATGTTGAATAAATAGTGCTCAATAAAGCCTTTTGGGAAAATTCAGACAAGGTTTTAAATATATGTGGCCAAATTGTTAATGTGCTTTGCATGGTTGATGGTGACAAACCTTGTATGGGTTTTGTTTATGAAAGCATTGATCGTTGCAAAGAGGCCATTGCAAGTTCTTTTAATAATGTGGAAGCTAATTACCAGGAGATATGGGAAGTAATTGATCAAAGATGAAAGATGATGCATAGTCCATTACATGCAGCATCATGTTATTTGGACCCTAGATTGCTTGGGTTATCAAGACATAGGGATGAAGAAGTCATGAATGGAATTATCCAGGGTATTGAGAAGCTAAATCTAGATCTAACAATTACAAGTTTGGTCAAATGTCAGTTGAGGGCATACAGGTTAGAATAAGGGCTATTTGGAACACAATCAGCAAATTATAATAGGAGCATAAGTGATCCAGCAATATGGTGGGAGTTTTCTGGTTCAGGGGCACCAGAATTGCAAACTTTTGCAATTCGTATCTTAAGTCAGGGATCAAGTGCATCAGCGTGTGAAAGGAATTGGAGTTCCTTTGACCACATTCATTCCAAGAAAAGAAATAGATTGTTATCTGAAAGATTAGAAGATCTCGTTTATCTTTGTAGTAACTTGCAGTTGGCTTTGAAAAATGTGGCTAAAGAGTCATCCAATTCCTCTACTCTATGGATCGATCTTGTTCCTAATGCATCAAGGTATGAAGCAAATTTTTACAATGATAATGACACTGACAGGGAATTGAGTGATGAATCTGATGCCGAGGCATCTAGCGGATTCTCAACCCCTACTGCTCTTGATGATATAGAACTTTTTGATATCACAAGTGGGCCACGAGAACATCAAGAATAAAACTTGTGTTCTCGTTTTAGACTTCTAGTTTACTTTTTGCATGAACAATATTCTAAAACTGCCAAACTACTTTAAAGTTTATATATTTTGAATACTTTTTTTATCATATTGTTTTCAATATATGAAATCTAATATGGCCCATGGTTTTGTTGAATTTAATATTCTTATGGGTGCTAGTAGCTACTGCTAATGTCTATGATGAATTTCTCCCCTTGTTTACTATGTATGGAAGACTGAAGTTGGTTCTTTATTGGCAATTTGGCACTCGCTTTCATGGTTTATATGTGGAAATGAGGTAAATGTTTGAGCAATAATCCTATGTGTTTGCAATGTGCATTAATGATTATGCACATTGAAAATTGACATGCTTATTTATTTATGTGCATCATATTTATCTTTCAGCCTGCTTAAAATTGATATATATATATATTTCAAATTTCTATATGTCGAATTTTATGCCAAACTTTTTCGGCAAAATTTTAGGTGCCGAACTTTATTCGAATTTCAATGTTGTCGAACTCGAACACCAACACCAACCTGGTGACTTAGACCACACCTTGTGGGGTTGAAGGCCTTTCTCACTGACTTGTAGGTAGGTGTGGCAAGGAGATAACAGGTCCAACGGAAAATTATCTCCTAAGAAGCTAGAAACTTAGATGTCAGAAGGACTTGGTTAGGTCATCACCAAAGGAGATTGATACATTTTCCTGCCAAGCCAAGAGTAACTCCACGAATAACTTTTTATTTTGCATTAATATGGAAAATGCATATATATAGGAGAGTGAGACTACTGGGTTTCATCTCCCAATGTCTCTTCGTCTTCCAATTCCATTTATTTTGCTATTTACACTATTCATATGGATTTACCTAATACCAAAGATTAGGTGTCAACTTGCATTATTGGAGGAGTCTTTGACAAGGAGCATGTCAAAGAACAGAGCTTTGTATTGACAGGAGCTTACTTGCATGAGCTCACAGCGCTGTCACTTGGGAGCAGAAACTTATGGATAAAGTGTGCCCAGCAGAGATATGGTGGATCTATAACCCATAGGTCCCAAGATCACTTCATATTTGTTGCACTTAGAGGAGGTAATGATGATAGAAACATTTATCACTATGGCATATTCTTCTTAACTTGGATTTCCAAGCATAAGGAGGATTATCTTCTTGTAGCACATGGTTCATTCTTCTTCATAGCATGCCAAAACACTATGGAGGACTCATTTATGGATCCATGTACCATCTTACTTCCAACATATGGTGAGGAGTTTGTCTATACATTCATTGATTTGCACACTCTTGCCATTCCTATGCAGTGCATTGCTTCACAAGGGGGCAAGCTTGTCATATTGCTCCATGAGTTTTATTGGGCCAATCTACATGATGGAGGCAACCATCCCTTTTGTGGCTTTGGGGAAATGTTTTATCACCTCATGTATATTCATTTGCAGCACGATATCATGTATCATATGGAGACATGCATGGTTAACATAAACATTTTGCCTTGTACTCTTATCAAGCAGCAACTTGTAAAACTGTGTTGTACTTGTTGGGGAAGCTGTTGGTACCTCTTTTCATCACATGTAACCTTCAGCGTTTCCTTCATTTTGTTGCTGATCATGTCTCCATTTGCTGATATAGATCAGATTTGTATAGGAGGCTTGATTATGAGGGAGACACATGAGTTGGATGTGTCTTTGAGTGGGAAGAATTCTCACATTCTCTGCCTTACATGCTCTAATGGGAGCATGGGAGGAGGCATGGCCACCACTACTACAAATGTGTTCTCTTTTGAGGTGGGCCATGAGATTGATATTCATCCATTGTACAGCCATGGGCAAGTGTTTGGTCTTATGTTGTTGTCATATTCAGCCATTTACTATCCATTAGTAGATGTGATGAATCTTGTACATTGCTTGCCATGTAACTTTCTGAAGTTGCAGTGGATGAGACTACGTTGTATCCTTGTGAGAGATTGTTTGCATTATGTATCCTCATGTAACACCTTCAGCAAACATCTCATTAGGATGATCCATGATGCACATGTCCTATTCTTCATGGATGAATTGTTTTGGGCCAGCCTGTTCTTCATTGTTGGAGGAACCTTCTTTGGAGGATTGTTTTTCACTTTGCCATTGGAGGGCAATGATTTTGCAGCCCAAGATCAACATACACTCTACACTTGTCATGAGTGGAGAGAAGGACGGCATGGGGTAAGCTATGATGCTTGCCAAGATCAAATTTTCAGCCCACCTTCATTACGGGAGCTTGAGGTGGAAGGAGATTTTCAGGAGTTGCCTTGTCGAGAGGTGGCTCATTTTGTTTGGATGATTGCTTGGGGACGGAGGATCCCCATGAGAGAGATGTTCCTCACCTCATGCCTTGAGTGGAGAGAGGTGATGAGCTGGTACACAGTCGATGGGACAGCTTACACCATGACAGATATAGCATAGCCGGAGTCATGGTCTTCATCAGTCATAGCTAGAGGCAGTGCACAGTCCGAGCCATGGGACTTGGGCTATTATTGGCCATGGTGGCGATGGGATCCGGGAGGATTGTTGGTTGGCTGGTACCATGAGAGATCAGTTTGGGATCCTGGCATTGAGAGATCCCTTCAAATCAAGATGTTGCAGAGTACAGGGGAGATTCAGTGGCGCATCTGGGACCCAGGCATATTTTGCAGTATCGGTGGAGAGCATCCGCTAGGAGGAGACTTGCTCAGGAAGTTGCTTGAGGGCAAGCAACATTTTGCCGGGGGGGACTGTAATATTCCTAATTTGCGACAGCAAATTGGAATATTATATTTTGTTTATTTTGCCACCTATAGTTTGTAAGTAAATAAAAAGTGAGTAAAGAGGGTCTAAACTCACTTAAATGAAATAAGACATCCACCTAGTAGCACAACGTTGTGACTTAAGTGGGAGTCAAGGGGGGACCCAACACCACGTGGAGGAGGGGGACTATGGACACTCTAGAAGTTTCTCCAAGCTTCTGCGCAGATAAGGATGAGAATGTGGATAAGGATGAGGATGTGGAGGAGAGAGAGAGGCTACATTGGGTTTTGGAGGGAAACCAACACTATAAAAGATGAAGGAGCCTCTTCATTTGATTCATGCTTGGATTCTTGGATTATTGATCATTGAGTGAGACATTTGTCTTTCTTTGGCACGCTGGCTGTTTAGCTCGTCTGCTGCACTGTTTAGTGCACCAAGTGTCTCCGTGCAGAGATCTCACCCTTAGCCTCGGGGGACTTCGAGTGCCTGCTCAGGCAAGGTTATTTTCTTAGCATCATCCTCCAGGACAGCGTTATTGCTGCAGCGGCGTAATACTGTGTTGTAGGGTGTTGCCGTGGTGACTTTACGACACCACCTCCTTCTCTTGTTTTTTAGAGGGAGAGCCTCTCTCTCCTTTGGAGGATCAGATTGGGAGATATTGGAGCTTATTATCAGATCTTGGCATCAGGCCTATATGTTCTTCATGGTATACTACGCATTTCTTTCCCCATATCTGTGTTATTGCTGAGGGAGTAATGTTCCAAGGGTTTTGGCATCATTTTGGAGTTAGATCTCTGATTGAGGGTGATCCTTGGATTGGCCAACCAATCCAAGTATATTTCTGATCTGATACTGAAGTTTGCTTCAGAAATTTTGAATCATTCTTCAGATCTGCTGCAGTAAAACTCAGATCTGCTCCAGCATTTTCATGTATTGCTGAAATCCCCTGGGGGAAAGTAATAAAGAGCCCTTTGGGCATTTTGTCTCATTATAGATCTTTGTTTTCATGTATTTATCAGTTTCAGATCTGTAATATAATAAATATAAGCTTCAGCCTCCTGGAGAAAACGCTAAAGGGTTTCTGGATCAATCTTTGTCTTGCGACACCTCTATCTTGAGGGGTTTTCTATATAAAATTGTTGTTTAACCTTGCTGAAAGCCTATGCCTTGTTCTAAAACTCATTCTCTGATTATTTATAGTGTTATACATCATATTCCTTCAGAAAATACGCTGCCCTTGCTTCAGCAAATTTCTGCATATTCAAAGTCTTGGGAAATCGGGGTTTTTATTGACTAGTCAGGAAGGGGGAACTATTTAACTTAGCAAAATGCCTTTGTTTGAGCTGAGATTCGACATGGAAGCCCCTCTTGACCTATTCTAACATATACCAGAACCTTGAGACGTCATTTTACGCAGATTCCCTTATACACTCATTTTAGGGCCAAAATCCTCACTTTTCCCCGCCTTTTTGCCCTTAAAAGCTGAGTAAAGGTTGCTGCTGCTATTTATTTTGGTTGTTGAACATTTTCAGAGATATTATATGATAGTTGAAGCCCTCATACCTGAAGAATGCATTTTTCAGGCATGATCTGCTGAAGAATCCATTATTGGGAATACTACAGTTTGGAAGACCAAGCAGTTTGAGCTTGATGGTGCTAAGCCCTGATGGCTTGAGTTTTGACTTGTCTACAAAGTATACTGCTCCATCAACATAGTCAATGAATTCTTCAAAGAAATCTTCAAATTTGCTCTTGAATCAAGCAACCAAGCATCATTTTATGAAGCAAGTGAAGCATTGAATAAGTCTTCAGTTACTCCAATGTTACAATGTGTCACAACATAATGAGCGGACTCGGGTGCTTTACCTTTCCCTTTGTCAAGTGTATTAACTTTTCCTTCATTTCTTTCTTGCTCGATTATGTCAAGGTAGCTTACATGTGGAAGCATCGTGTCCATCTCTATTGCATTGTATGCAATGAAGATTAGACCTTTCTCCCTGGAAATGTCTATCCCCCATGCCTCCAAAATTCTTCCTTCCTCTTCCTCTTCGGCCACCTCTTCCCCTAGAAGAATCATGTGCATAATTCTTCGCGTTTCGTGCAAGGCATACAGCTTCTTCAGTAAATTGAGGAGTTGTTTTCTTCCCAAAAGCCTTCTCTCTCTCAGCAAACTTCTTCTCAAGAGAGTCAAAGGTAATCTACTTAAGGTTGCCACTTGCTTGCAATGACTCAAGATAACGTGAATAGGTGGGATATAGTGCCTTGACATAAGCTATGAGAGGAATATATATTTCAACACCAGTGGATTTATGTCATGCATAATGGATCTTACTTCTGATGCTAAAGAAAGAAGGTCATCACTTTTCAACTCAAGATTGAACAACTTGATCATCAATTGAACAACTTTAAGTTCAGAGTGTGAATCATGCAATTCCTTCAAGTTCTTTAAGGCTTCAAAGGCATTTGAAAATGAAGAAATGTGTCGACTCACCTCTTCATTTACTGACACTGCAATCAAGGCATAGGCCTTGTTGTTCTTGTTTTCCCAAATGACAAGCTTTTTATCTGAAGTAGGGTTTTCCGATGCATTGTCTCCTTCTCCTTCACACAATCATTTCCACAACTCATTGAAAATGAGGGTGTGTTTTATCTTTTGAGACCACTCATGATAGTTCTCTTTGCCAGAGAGAACTACTCCCACAATGGAAATTAGTGAATGCATCATCAAAAAGGACTGTGTTTTGTTTTAAAAAATAATGCAGCCTTACTTTCTGCCTTCTTACAAAACTGATTTAAAGAGCTTCACTACTAACTTCACTCTTCACTATAAAAAGTTCATATACCATATGGTAATTTCATATATAAAAGGAGAACAACTAATTTCTTATATATCATATATTGCTATTAAAAAAAGTTCAACAAATTCCATATGCCCTAACATAACATTTCATATATATGAACTTTTATGTTACAGCCCCTTTAATGACTATTCACCATTAAAAAAAACATCATTCAGTCTTCATCAACGCATAAAAGGGTTTCACATAACATGACACCAAAGAAAAAAAAAAATATATATATATATATATATATATATAGTTTCCAATATACACAATATGGAGCTCAACATAACATGCAGTCTTCAAAAAAGGGAGCACACAGCCAGTTTGATAACACCACGGTCACATTTTTCAGCCCTCCAAACTTGTTTAATCACATAATGCATCAATGTCAGCATACCGCAAATCAGTCAATGAAGCATTCAGCCCAGCAGCATGCGTAGTTCACACAGACCAGCGTTCAACCCAGTAGCATGCATAGTTCACACAGACCAGCGTTCAACCAATTTTAAGGCAGAGACAGTCTAACGTTCGACCGAATGCACAGTATTCCCTTTCTTTTAAATCAACGCATTAATGGAATAGCATACCAACCATATAACAAGGCAGCAACAGCCCTTTCAAATGTTATTCCTTTCTGCAACAGTCAAACTCTTCAAGTTCCATTCATTGCACGACCTTCAAAAAACAACGCGCATAGAGACAGAGGCATTCCCACGCTGCTTCAATGCATAGCTCCAATGCATTGCAGAGATTACACTTGAATTAATGCAGGGGTACAATGCAGAGTGCTCCCTTTCTGGCCTATGGACACCGATGGACTCAGATGCACAGAGAATTGAGATTCAAGAAGAATATGGAATGAAATTTGAGCGGGTGCAAAGAACTGTATGCATTCAACGAACAGAAGACGGAACAAGGACAGCTCTGAGTGAGAGAAAGAAAATAACAAGAGTTACACAAGAGCAGAGAGCTAAATTTGGGAGTTGGCTCTGATACCATGTCAATCCAAGGGTAACTCCACGAAAAACTTATTATTTTGCATTAAGATGGAACATGGATATATACATGGAGAGTGAGACTATTAGGTTTCATCTCCCAATGTCTCTTCGTCTTTCAATTCCCTTTATTTTGCTATTTACACTATTTACATGGATTTACCTAATCCCAAAGATTAGATGTCAAAATTGCCTAAGGAGCCATAAAGGACTTTGTCCAAAAGCACTAGATGTTTACGTACATATGAGAGAGTTACATTGGCCAATCCAGGATGGAGTTATTTTATAGACATGCATCAACATGACAAGCTCATGAACTTTTCTTAAGAAAGGAGAAATTTCAACAAGGAAATTTTGTTGCAAAAAATACCTCCCTCGGTAAGAGGTAGTGTTGACTATTTTTTGTGTAGCATCCAGAGGTATTCCCACATACCAAAAGGCCCCCAAGCCGGCCAAAGAAAATTATGGAAATGAAAAATTAAAATTATGTATTTTTGGGCTTCATGTAATAAACCCCAAACAGTCAAATTGGCCCCACCATGAATGGGTGTGATTTTTGGTCAAAAGTCACCCATTTGACAAATATAAAAAACACAAGTTGACTTCCTCATTTGGACCAATTCGAAACACAAATTCTTCTATTTTCTTATCCACGCGTGTGAAGTCCAGAGGAGGAAATCTAAAAGTTGATCAAGATAAAGAAGTTGCCATTTGACTGAATTTGGCCTGCTCTGTTTGACTAAGAATATGTTGTGTTTGACAAAGATTTTGACTAAGTTTGACTGCAAATAAAGCTAAGTTGCACTGAAACGGATAGGGGAACTGATACAGATACAGGGTTTCAAACGGATACAGCAAATTTTCAAAAAATCTGGATACGATACAATAGGAAACGGCACATATATATATATATATATATATATATATATATGAATTTCATATTAACATTCATCTTTTAGATTTAGAGTATAGATTATATCTAAAAAAATACATAATCAATTATCATCTATCACCATCATCAATTCATCATAAACATTGTGGTCATCATTAATGATTATTATACTATTCATGATTCAATCATTCAACATATCATCAAGTTTATGTTTCAAATTTCAGTGTTCAATCATCAGCATGACAAGTTACAACTTACGACATCATCACCAAAATTAAATATTTGAATTTTGAGCCGCATGAGTAGTGTTCACTTATAAGGGCATAAACAAAATGAAAGCACGGAGCTTATAATCATATGGCTTTATAGTATATATGTAAAATACTAATATGTATGCAGTTTATAAATTATAACTTTAAACTTTATAATTAGAATCTAGATACAAATTGGTTGCACTAGATAGATTGTATTCCTGAATTGTCCTAGATCCTAGATACATAAAGCTTTTAGAACATGATCCTAGATCCTGACAAGTTAGCTGAAAAGAACTATCTATCCAAGAAACAAAAAATGCAAATGCTCCTAATGTACAAGGATTTGTGAGCCCTGATAAAGTTATAACTTTATACTGAATAATGGTCATTTCATTGCTATATTATAACTTAGTTCTTTTGAGTAAAGAAAGTTTTAAAAACCAAAAGTGACTTTGTGACAAACGTGACTTCCTAAGTCACCATGCATGTCATTCATGGTTAGGTTACAGTCATTCGCAATATACCTCTCACAAGACTCATCATTATGTATTGACTTTTTTATAATTATAAATGACTAGTATTGAATATCTCTCCTCTCTCTCAATCTGGAAAAAAAATTACATTCATGTAATGTCATTAATGTGCATATCTGATATGGTAGCAAAGCCAAGGTAGATTCATAGTTACTGGCTCAGCTCAGTAAAATATACACCGAGGCAAAACATTCAAGAGTTCAACTCGAAGCAGGAAAAATTTAAGAAGTGCAAATGCAAGTTACATACACACCAAGGCCTAAGTTAGCTAGAGTCCACACTGCAGTGTGCACGCAGTCGAATTGACGAATGGTCGCTCCAGCCACCTCCACACTCACTCGACGCTCACACTCAGCACTGGTGACTACACAGTCGGAACTCGAAAGTCCTCCACAATGCCACACTCGCTCAACGCTCCATTGCACAGTTGGAACTTAGAAGTCCTTGCTCGCGGCACACTGCACAGTCGAAAGACTGAAGTTCTGACTCCTTGCTCGCAGCACACAGAACAGTCGGATGTCTTGACTCCTCCCTCATGACAAACTTGCAAAGGAAAATGGTCGCAGGCATCCAGTCAATAGTCGCTCCAGTTGACAAGGGACAAAGGCAGCTAGGGTAAACCCGGTAAAGGACTCAAAAAAATTAAAACACAACAAAAAAGCATACACTATGTTCCCGACGGCATTAAAATCTCATAAATCGGGAAACGTATTTTATGATGGCGGATTCCCTGCAAAAAAGACAAATACGTATTGAATATTGGCCAGGTCTGTTTTTGATAAAGCGGAAATGTTTTAACATTTCTCTGAAACAACGTTATTTTGAAAAAACGCATTAAAAACGCTTTTTTTTTTTGGCCAACTCCCTGTTTCTGAAATTTTGAAACACCAAAAATACGTTTTTGAGCCATTTTCTAGGAGAATCATACCAATTTCCAGATTCAAAACACTAAAACACGTTTCGAGGAGGCTAGCCCAGCGTTTTCGAAAACTTAGAAATAAAGGGGCAAGTTTGACAGTAAAAGAAGAATTTGGTCGAAGATATGCGCTGATTGTAAAAGAAGAAGACTTTGACCACAGATTTGGGCCACAGTCAACCACAATTGACCACAATTGACTGCAAACCCTTTGACCGCAGGAATAATCTGACCTGAAGCCGAAGTTTCAGACTATTGACCAAAACTAATTTATCTAGTTTTTGGAGGTTTGACCAGCACTGACCAGCTGGGGTATTTTACAAGGTTTGACTAGTATCTTGGACAGGATTTGTGGCACAAATTTTTAGAATTCTCTTGGAATTGTAAATATTGTTGAAAAACAATTTCTCCTTAAAAGAAAAGTAGTTGGGTTTTTCCCAAGGTTCAATTTTCCTAGGGTAAATTTGTTGTCTTTATTGTACATGGCTACATCAACATAGTGAGCTCAAGAACTTTTCTCATGGAGGAGAAATTTTAGCAAAGGAGAATACCTCCCACACTAGGAGGGAGTGTTGATTTTTTGTGTAGCATCGAGAGGTATTCCCGCATGGCTTAAAGATCTTCAATTCGACCTAGAAGAATTATGTAAATTTCATTTTTATTAAATCAAGTCAACCCAAGAAAGTCAAGTCGGCCAGCCAATGAAGAGATGTGTCTCTTGGGTTGCAACTTGCCACACCTCATTTGACTTGTATAAATAAGAAGTGACATCTCATTTCTCCACCAAGCAAAAGCAATTATTTATCTCTCTCTTCATCATTCGTGGACAGCCGCAGGTGTGAACAAGGACGAGTTTAACTTTTTTCATCAAGCTAATTTGACCTCTGCTTGACCAAGTTTGACTAGGCATTGACTAAATTTCTTTGACCACAAGAAGGCCACATGTGTGAATTATTGACCGCAGACCAAAGGATTGACCACAATTGATCACAAGGCCAAAGTTTGATTACAAGCCTGTTTGACCAAGCCAATTTGACCAATGTTGAATTTCTGATTTTTTGATGGTTTGACCAACATTGACTAGCAAATGTTTTGACCAAACTTGACTAGTATTTGACTTGGATTATGGCACAAATTTCTAGACAATTGTTGATTTGTAAACCTTGCTAAAGAAAAACTTATCCTAAGAAAAGTTGTTGGGTTTTCCCCCAAGGTTGAGTTTCCCAAGGTAAAAATATCCTCTCTTTTTGTGCATGGTTGTTTTTCTGTGATCTTTATTGTTTCTAATCATAGTTACACAGGTACCGCCCCCAGGCATTGAAGAGCACGTACACCACACTCCTGGGAGCTGGGCACTGGTAAGAAACTTTCCAAAACCACCAAGAGTTTCAATGGGTACTTTGGAGCTTTTCGAGAGCTTCACTACAACAAATTTTGATGTTTCGAGTACTTATTTTGAGCAGATTTTCACATTTCAAGTACCTTTTTTGAGCAGGAAGGTACCATTTGTTTATTTTCTAGGTGATACATGCCAGGTCAAGGGTCGAACTACATGAGCTCTGTAAAGCAACAAAGACGTGGAGATGTAGCAAAGGTTTCAATAAACTATAGATAGTTGCCAGTCATCCCTTAGCAACTTCTGTTGCAAAACTTGAAGTTCAACAATTGCAAATGAAATAAGTCTACTCTCTTGAATCCTATGTTGGAGCTTTAATGATAAGATTCAACGAATTACAGCAATGGTCAGAAAGCAAAAAAGTAGTGTGCTAGTCAATTTCATTTTATAATTTCCAAACTTGAATTTAGAAGTTGAATATAATCTAGGGTTGCATGAAATCACATAATAATCAACTAATAACAAGTTTTTTCCTGTTTGTGAGTTTCGTATGTTTTTTTGTAGGGAAGGAATTTGATTAGCAAATTGTTGATGGATTAATATTTTGATTTTTTTTACAGTGTTTCAAAGTTCAATCTTTCACATATTTCTTTGCAAGATGGAATTTGATTGGCAAGTTTTGGATGGAAATAAATTAATTATTTTATTTTTATTTTTGTTTTTTATACATATTAAATTTTAATATATTATATTATTGTCTCTCCCAACTTGACATTTCCTGTAAATTTGGGCAAAGCTTCTAGCCGTGCCCAATACTCATTTCCCCATACCCGAAGTACCAGCGTATCAGAAACTCATGCAACATAGTTTCTGATGCATTTACTATTGAGATTTTATGAAATGTAATTATTTAATGATTGCAGTGGCATAAATACTGGTTGAAAATCATTAGGTAGTAATTAGCTGGGATAAAATTGTATTCTACTGCACTAGCCTTAGAATTTCAACACTTCCTCTCCATCTCATGCATAGTACAAAGCACATTATTGTGTATCCATTAGTGTAAGAATCATAGTATTGAAAACTAAAACCGATGACCGAACCCGTCCACCTATCAAATTGGTTTTTGAACCAAAACTGGAAAAACCGAACTGGTTAGATCTCAATGAGCCAGTATTTAAGAAAATACATGAAATAATTAATTTTAATGAAAAAAATAAATCGTGATTCCAAACTAATCGAGACAAAATATACAAAATTTGCTCATGTATATACCATGTAAAGGTGAATATATCAAAATGGCACCAAGTGCAATACATATCAACAAAAAAATACATAATTAATGAGGCTCTAAATGCCCTCTAGAATCCAAAAACAATGCTACAAGCTATGGGGCCACTGGCCTACAACAAGTCTATATATCAGTGATCAACATGATCACTCCTCATCGTGATCAAACTCAGCACCACTACTAAACATGGGATCATCAACATAAGCTACATAAACATCATCTAGCTCAGAGTCTAAGGGCTCCTCAGACTCCTCTGCAATCTTAGTAGTAGTAGTAGCAGTAATAAAACTAGACATCAAAACTAAAAAACACTAATCAACATGATCACTCATGAAACCCATTCATTCAGCACTACTAGAAATGGGATCATCAACAAGAGCTACATAAATATCAACTAGCTCAAAGTCTTCAAACTTTAATTGTTCAACCTTATAATATGGTAAAAATTGAAAAAGTTTAACATGCCTAACCAATGATTTTTATTTAAGTAAAGGGTTCATCTCCTAAACCTTATAATATGGTAGAAAAAACTTACATGCCTAACTAATTATTTTCCTTTGAGCTAAGGGTACATTTTTGTTAAAGTCGTGGTAGAGGAGTTCAACAAGCAATGCCACCAACATCAATGAAGATCAGCAATCAATGCCACCATCATCAAGGTACTAAGGCCTTCATGCTCTTAATCAAATATCAATCTCTTACCCTCACACATGACAAAATCAATTGACAACATTGCAATCCCCTAAATCTTGAAATCCTGAAAACCATTAAGTCTGTTGGATTTTGAGTAATATCTAAAAATCTATTTTCTCCATATGAAATCCAATTAGGTCAAAACCACTCTCAAACATCCTGAGTCATTTCATGGTAATGTTAAAAATTTAAGTAAAACCCATCTACTTGAAGACTTTAACATTACCATTGATTACCATCATTGCTAGGGTTGAGATGTGTGAGGCAAATGAGATGGGAGGCATCCTTTTAAAGGCTTGAAGGGGTTGCTTTTGGAGGGAAATAACCCCTAGATTCCTTCAAAACCGCTCATAAAAGCCAAAAAACAACTCACATGGGGTTTGTAACCAAGTTGGTAATGAACCAGCCAATTTATAACAAAATCAGTTGATTTATGGGAAAATCGACCGGTTAATTGAAAACCATAGCTCGCAAATCAACCTAACTTGGTTTTTCAACCAATTCATCCCCTTCAGCTAATGAACCGATCGGTTTGAACTCGAGTCAGTCAGTTTTGAATACTATGGTAAGAATGCACAAGATTATTAGTTGTTACATAACTTTTCTTATACCCCAGTGGGCTGCACTTTCAAGAACAAGCTTTCGTTGACTAAAATAACAATTTTGGCGGTATTTATTCGACCAAAGTTGCATAAGATTTAAACCTAGTCTCATTCCTTTTGAATTCATGCTATATGGGTGGAGTGGTGTTTTAAAAACGAACTTAACCAAAATCGAAATTGACAGATTCAACCAACTCGAGCCTAAAAGAAGATGAACCAATACTTCAACTAGTTTTGTACAGAACTAGTCAAACTAACACGTTACACTGTTAAATTTCCTTAACCCTTGCAACTGGCAAAATATTTCCTATTAACTTCCTTGCAATTATTAAATTGAATTGCGAGTTACTAAATAAAATGCACTATCCAGATTGTAACTGGTGAATAAAAATAAAATCAAGCAAATAGACACCAATTTCACACATGCACATAGAAATTTTTGCCCTTCAATACCTATTGTTGATTGATTGAATTCTCGACATACAAGGGCTCCCTTGCTAGGAAAACAAGCAACTGCAATTACAAAAAAAATCTAGGAACTTGTACGAGTTGTACAGCCCTCTTAATCTTCTTGGATCAACCCTCTGACCCCAGTGGTTTATTCTAGCAATTGTACAGCCATGCACATGTGGCTATAAGGCCCACACATATGACCTACCAACATTGTCTTTCTTCCTATCCACACTAATGCAACCTGCACATGTTACTCACAGCACGTGTGAGGCGACACAGTACCTTTTGCACACTCCTGGAACTTGCACATGCAACTCAACCCCATTGTTTATGTTGTAAGGTTGTGTTGTTGCAACAAATCTGCATAACAAAATCTATTGGTTATTATACTTGCCTTGCAAATTTCCTCCTTGACCCTATACACTTCAATGAAAATCCTTCTTCACCCAATCTCTTAGATCCTCACTATTTCGTTGTGTCTTGTGTTCATTGTTGTCACTTCCTCCTCCGCCTAAGCTTACTTTTATAAGCTTGAGTTGTTGAATGAATCCACAACCATAATCTCCAAAGTGATTAACAGTTGAGATCATATCTCAACTCACTTGACATCAATAGCTTGAATTCATCCAATTCACTAATGCAAAAACTTTGGCATTTCATTAAATTAGATTCACTTTTTATAAAAAGCACTTGAATTAATCCTTTAATTAAAGTAAATTTGCTAAGGTTGAATAGTTTGGACAACTTTCACACATCTATACATTTAGACCTATGATGAAATAATTGTTTGATGCTAGAAACATCAATACTCCCTCTTAGAGAGGAAGATACTTCTTGAAGAAACACTTAGAACTAGTTTTCCCTTTGGTCTTGGCACAATACCCCATGCATCATCCTTCACCATGGCATTCCTCCAAACTTGTTGGTTTGTCACCTCTTCAATGATGTTACTGATCACTGCCATATAGTTCGGAAACTTCTTTGGATTCCTACTCTCCGTGAATGTGCTCCTAGGAACCTCAACATGATGTTGAGCATCATTCAATATCTACATAAACCACTTGGATCTCTCGACATTACTAGAAGCAGCTATTGACTCCTCCCCACTTGAAGTGCAACTCCTTGAATTAGAAGCCTCTAAATGTTGTTCACCCTTCCAAGACTCTTATTCTGTCAAGGGTAGTGGCTCATGAGACTTTCTAAATGCCAAGTTCTCCTCGAACTTCACATCTATGCTCACAATTGTCTTCATCTACTATGGAATGAAGAGCTTGTAAGCCTTTAAAGTCTATGTACCCCAAAATATGCCCTTCTCTCCTAAAGGTTCCAATTTCATCTTCTTTTCCACAAGCACATGGATGTATATTGGACAACCAAAGATCCTCAATTGTCCTATATCTAGCTTCACTCTTGTGAATGCTTCCTTTGGAGTCTCGTCCCCAAATATCTTATGAGGACTCTTTCTACACATATATTGTCGTGTTACATGCCTTTTCCCAAAGGAACATAAGCAAATATTAGTCATGTATCATGGCCTTGGCAAAGCAAATGATGGACCAATTATTTCTCTCCACAGGCCCATTCTACCGGAGGTTGTACGAGACTATCAACTCTCTCTCAATCCCTACCTCCTTGCAGAAATCCTTGAAATCATTGGAGGTGTACTCACCCCCATTTTCTGACCTCAAGAGCTTGATCCTCTTCCTTTTCTGGTTCTCCACATGGGCCTTGAACTCTTAAAATCCATTGAAGACCTCATCCTTGGTCTTCATAAAGAAGACCGAGGTTTTTCTAGAAAAGCCATCAATGAACGTCACATAATATAGCGCTCATTGCACTAATGCCACTAACATCGACCCACACACATTTGGATGTATATTATCCAAGATACCCTTGGACCTACTCTCATTGCTTGAAAAACAACTTTGGCATTCTTGCCAAGTGCACATGCCCTATTGCTCAACACTAAAATTTGGAAGATTGGTGACAATCTCCCTTAGGATCGTCAATGCTCTATACTGCAAGTGCTCCATCCTCTTGTGCCACAACTTGCACAAGTTGTCATCATTATGTACCAAGGCCTGAACAAGCTTACCCTTCAACCTATATAAGTTTCCTTCTCTAACGCCAATGACTCCTACTATGTCAAGGCTATATTATTTTGGACAAATGAGCACCCACCCATTCCAAAACATGACAACAAATTATCTATCCTCCATAACAGAGACTGAGAGCAAATTCTTCTTCAGTCCTAGTACATGAAGCACATCCTTGGCCTCCAATGATCCACCTAACTTGAGTCAAAACAAGATAGTTCCCTCTCCTTTCAATGCATACTTGGCGTCATCACCAAGCTCCACATGAACCCTTGAGTCTTTCTTTGTTAGATTGTTAAACATACCCTGTGCTTCTACATATGATATGAAGCACCACTATCTAAGTACCACATACTCCTAGTGATGGTGCTAATAGAATCACAGGAGACTAATGGGAAATGATTCTCAAACTTTGATGCAAACTCATCTAGTTGTCTCTATTGATAATGTTTATTGCGACTACTCCTTCCCCTTCTTCTATGCACATTATGATGCATAGTGCCTATTCTTGTGGCATATGTAACACTTGAAGCTCTCTCGACTCTTTCATCTTCCATGGCTCTGTGTTTGAAGTTTGAACCCTCACTGTTACCCTTGGAACGCTTTCCTTTTCCCTGCCTGGCCGGCCTAACCAAGGCTAAGCTCTCCACTCCATATCCTTGGCTATTGGTTTTAAGCTCCTCCTTGGCCTCCTCTTAGATGCAATCATCCCAAAGCCTCTCCCAATGGGAAGGTGCTCTCGAGCAAAAATCCCCTTGAAAAATGGTTCTCGTGGCTTGGCAAAACCATATAGTGCCACATTTACCAATTCAGCCTCTTCCACGTTTTCTCCAATCATTGCAAGTTGATCATGTATCTAGGTGATCTTCATGAGATCGCTAGTAACATTATCAAACCTTAACATCTACACAAATTTGAGCTTGTCCTTTGAGATTATCTTCTTGTTCATGTTGTCACTCTGGAACTAATCCACTAGAGCCTTGAACATCTCCCCAGCCAATTATTTTTCCGCGAAGTAAGGAATCAAATTATTCTTTGCAACATCCATAATAACCTATTGAGTTCTCATGTCATTCTTTTCATGCTCTACTAACTGCATTGTATATGTCGATGAAAGAATTAACTTACCCACACTTTCCCAGAGGCCATTTTCCTTCAACAACAAGGTAACCTTTACCTTCCACGATAGGAAGTTTGAAGCCCCATCCAACCTATCTTCAAACCTAAGACTTGCTATTGTTATTTCTAGATCTAATAAAAAACTACCATGTGCTAATTCCTTCTAGCACCCATAAGAATTTTATTGTCGTTGGTTTATAAATTTGTTGAGATCTCCTTGTAGATCTAATAAATCTATTGCAAACTTTTGTGGATCTTACACTCAAAAAAATTTACTACTACCTAACTACTTGACTAGTACAACCTCCCTCACTCACTCTAAAATGTACGACCTCCACCAACTTCATTGTTGGTCAATTTATTGAGCAAACTTGAAATCAACCTCCCTCTCAGAGTGCATAGCCCAATACCATGTTAATTTACCTTAACCCCAACAATTGGTAAAATATTTTCCAGTAATTTCGTTGCAATTAATTAAATTAAATTGCAAATTACTAAATAAAACACATTATTAGTATTTTAACTAGTAAATAAAAACAAAATCAACATAAACAAATAAACACCAATTTCACACATGCACACACAAAAAAAAAAATTCCCTTCAAAATTTGTGTTCATTAATTAAATTTTCAACATACAATGACTCCCTTATTGGGAAAATGGCCCACAAAGAAAGGAGTTCCTATTTTCTAAAGCTTAGATCCTATTTTCTCTCTTCCTTGTTTATCTTTTCTATGAGGTGTCAAGGTGAGAACATATGGGTGGTTTATTCATTGTATTATAAATATATGTATCATTAAACATTGTTTAAAAACAATCAGGCTTAAAGCCTTTTCCGCCAATTTTTTTCCATTTCTGATATTATTATTTAGTTTTCATTAATTATCTTCAGATCCAGAACAAAGATTGCAGAGCAAAGGTGGTGCTCTATGGGGAGTTTAGTTGAGAGTATTTTTGTCTATGAGCCTTGTGATTAAGAAGGAAATTGCATCGTTGAGCATGAAAAGGTCGATTGAAAGCGAGATGTTATGTTGATCGTGATTTGAAGAGGCCACCACCATCGAGTCAATTTCTGAAAGTTGAGATCGATGTCATTAGTAATAGAGTGTGAATTAGTAGCATTTGAAGCTTCAAGAAGTAATTTGCATTTGGTATATCGAGATTTGACAATAGTTTTGGATAGATCGTTGCGCAATTGTTGACCGGTTATGTAAAGCAACCGCTGCGTGGAGAATCTATCATCAAACACTTTATCAAATCGGACAACAATTTTGGAGGCACGCCAATCTGAGTTTTATTATAAACACTAATTCATTCCACTTATTAAAAGGCTATCGAGTTTGTAGAGGAATGGAAGTCTCGCCCCTCACCCAGCCATTGGAAGTTTAACATACCAAGACATTCCAAGTCAATTCAAGTCACAAAATGCTTACCCATGGATTATTTACAAACCTGGATCGCATGTAACAGTTTGATGGGCAAAGTGAAACCATCTGATGCATGAGTGAAAACTTTCTCCAGTCGAAGGCATCATTACGAGAAAGATCATTTAAGCATTTTAGCGAGAGTCTGCAACAAAAGAGGAGTAATTGGCACAAAAGCTACCACATCAAGGAAAGAGCAATCTGCAAATGTGGCAACGCAATATAGTAAAGTGCTTCTTTTGAGAGATTGGATCAAATCCGATATGAGTGAAAGGTTGCATTATTTTTTATTCCTAGGGTTTTCTTATGGTCACCAAATCTGATCTGTGCGTAGAGATCTATGTCTGAATAAGATGCATCAATACGTTGTTGGATTAAATCTTCATGAAGCATGAAAGTCGGATCTGCAATCTTTGTTCTGGATCTACAGCGTTGGACTGTGTGAAGTCGCGCCTACGTGGAGTTGTCATTTTTAGATAGACTTGCGCTAGAGAATAGTCGTGGATTGGCCCTGTGTAGAGCTACATGTTCTACAAGTAGTGTGAACTTTTGATGTGGCGAGTTAAATTATGGTTTAATAACTGTGAACTATACATTAGAATTAGCCTTTCCCACTCACAAACAAAAGGCACAACAAATCCAATATATTGGAAGATAGAGTAGATCCATCTAAGGAGCCATGTTCGAATGGTAGAAGGTGATTTCAGAGGCTATATATAGATAGACACTTATCCTCTTTTGTTCAGAATTATGGGTTTGACTGATTAGTCAATGGAGAGCTCATATGAAATGTTTCAATCAATCATTATCGCCACATGTTTTGCTATGCACTGCGTGTTGTGTTTTTCGTTGGTGGAGGCCTGAAGCACATATTTTCAAAAAAACCTACTTTGTTGGACAGTGGAAGATTGACCCTAATGTGTGGTATAGTTGGTCGTGTGCTGCCTTCAGGAAGAGGACGCTCCCAACTCAAATTATTTTATAGATATGCTATGTTGTAGAGAAGTGGTTTCTTAGAAATTATTGTCAAATGGTGATTTGAATCTAATCATGGAAAGGTGAATGATGAAATCGCTACCTTGAGCACAGTGATAAGAGAGGATGTAATCATTGATTGCAAGAAAGATTACAAGTGTATTAAGTCAACCCTTTGCAAAGCTATAGGAATGGAATGATGGAAGTATGGTCAAGTGTGAGACAAATTAGTTGTTGATGCGAACAACAAGATTATTCATGTTAGTGATATTCCAATGAAGGGAAGTGTATATATTGAACTTGTGAGTAACATGGAGTATGTCAAAACGTGGAGTTACAGATTGCTTGGAGAAGCTGTCAGCCACATAGAGAACACAAATTCGTGAAACAGTTAGTTGTCTGTACCACTTTTGCCTCTGTTGTTGGTTGCAAAGTCCTCATCATTTTGTTTGATCGTCGCTAACTTGTGAGAATTGTTTTGACTTACAACTAGTAGTTTGTGGCATTACACATAAAGGTCTTCAGTTGGTTGCGGCTCCATTGGTAAGTTGCAAAACCTTCCAAATGATCCATGTGAAATGCACATAACATCTTTCATCGACATTTAATTTATTGCAAGAATTCGTAAGCACAATGAAGGACCTATTGAGAAATCTAGAGGGCTATGATTAGAGTGATTTCTCTTTACTTGATAACTGCTTGTGATGTCTTTTTACTTGAAGTTACTTATTAGCTTCTTTACTTATTTATGTTTGCATATCATTAAATAGCTACCAAAACAAGAAGAAGAACACAAAATATAGGCTGCAAGCCAAGGCCAAAACATCTCCACTTGAGAGGAAAACTCGCAAATCTCTTCTCTTCCTTATAGATTCTTCAATTGAAGAATTCCAAGACCTTTAGACAAAGACCAATACCCTCCAAGACCAAGTCCAACCTTTCCTGATGATGTGCTTTCCTTGTCTAATTCAGACCCAGTGAAATCTCTTCCAATACACAATTTCGACCTTTAGCTACAGAATTTCAGCCTCCACTGCAGACCCGAAATTTTCGACCCTCCTGCAGTTGTTGTTGCCACACATGTGAGCTTCTTTTAGCCTCCCAAGGCTTCCTTAGACCTTCGCTTGGTTTTCTCTAACTTTTGGAGCTTGAGGATGGTTACTAGTGACCTTCGCTTGACCTTCTTGCCTTCTCTTCTTCAAGATCGAAATTGTAGAGGAAAACCCTAGATCTGCTGCAGAAAAGCTAGCCTTTCTTCTCATGTGTGAGAGAGAGATAGCCCAAAACCCAGTCTTCTTTGTCCTCTTCCTTCTTCGTTGCCTTCTTCTTATATCTTCGCTTGAATGATAGAGAGATGAAAATGTGCTTCAAAGAGGTTGAGTTTCCTCCTTTATATAGGCTTCTCAAAGGTGGACGTGGCTCCTCAAATTAGGTCGACTTGCCAACAGCTAAGCCAACTTGATCTTGGAGGATATTTTAACACTTTTAAGGACAAAAATAATTTTCTTTACAAGTTACAATGTGCCCAATGGGATCTTCAACTTATGACAATGACTCTTTTGACTTCTTGACCTAGGAAAAACCCTAGAATCTCCCAATGTGTGTTTGACCTATAAAATAAAAGACCTTGGGCATGAAACCCATGCTCCAAAAATAATAAATATAATTTTATTTCATTTTACAATTTACAAGAATCAAAAGTACATCATATTTATGAAGACCGAACCTAGTTACACATTTTTCAACACTCCCTCTTCACTAGGGAGGTATTCATAAATTGTACATGGACATTCCCAATCTGAAGAGAACTCAGAAGAAGATTTGGATTGGTAACCCATATGTTTAGCATCATATCAACAAACATTGTCACATAGCAAGGCCTTGAGTAACAGCTCTATCTCTCCATAAGATCAGAACGTAATGCTTGGCAAGACCAATGATTTATAGACACCATCATCATTGTATCTCAAGGTACATACCCCACGCGGGTGTTCACAGAGTAGAACCATCCTTGGACTATTCTTATCTTGGATAGCTAGTCCTCAAAGGATATCGATCCACGACTACTATTATCTTGGATGCCCTACCTCATCCTCAAAGAGTATTGAATGCCAGATGCTTACCCAATACTCCATTATGTCTTCCCAACTGAAGACAAGAATTATGTGCCTGTCTCTCCCTCTCAACTAGGGAAGATACATCAACCAAGCCAAGCTTGTCTCTCAAATACACAAGCTTCTTATTAGTTAGAGATTTTGTCAATATGTCAACTACCTGCTTATCGGTTGAGATATATTGTAGTTGTAGCACACCATCTTGTACAAGCTTCTGAATATCGTGATACTTGTTGATATGCTTTGGCTTTCCATGAAACACTAGGTCTTCAGACAATCGTATACAACTGGTGTTATCACAATGTATCACTGTAGGGTCCATAGGTCCTTCAAATAATCGGATAGCAGCTTCCTCAACCAGACCGCTTCTTTGCTTACTTCACAAGCCACAATGTACTCAGCCTCAGCACTACTCAAAGCAATTGTATCTTGTTTTTCCTCATCCATGAGATCATGGAGGATCCCAAACCGAAACATCCTCCTGTAGTGCTCCTTCCATCTTGCTCACTGCCTCCCAGTCGGAATCCATATATCCAATCAAGTGGACATCATTCCTCTTATCATATTTCAAGCAGTAATGGATGGTTCCTTACAAATATCTCAGTATGTGTTTTGTTGCTATCCAATGACCATGCTTCGACTCCACTTGGAATTGATTGAGAACATTTACTGCAAAACATATATCTGGTCTAGTATTCACTAAGTACATCAATGAGCTAATCAATTGTCTCTACTTGGAAGGATCCACAAGGTTTGATTCGAAACTCCTTAGTCTTTTCAAATTTGTGATCATCGAGGTGTCATTAGTTTGAAATCCATCATGCCAAACCTCTTTAACATCTTGATCACATACTTTCCTTGACCTAGATAGATCTAATCAAGTCCTTTCCAGACTTCTAGTCCCAAATAGTAATGCATCAACCCTAGATCCTTCATGTCAAATTCTGCTACTAGTTACTTTTTACATTCTTCAATTGGACCTTCTACACCTATCAGAGAAGATCATTTACAAATAGAAGAATGATTACTGGCTCTCCCTTCACAACCTTAATATAAAGGTTTGAATTAGCAGAACTCTTTGTGAAGCCTAAACTTTGAAGGTATCCATCCATCCTACCATACCATGCCCTTGGTGCTTGCTTGAGGCCATATAATGCCTTCTTCAATCTGCAAACATATGCCTCTCTGTCCTTACTTCAAATCCCAAGGGATGTTCTATATAGACTTCCTCATCAATTGTGCCTTTCAGGAATGCAGTCTTGACATCCATTTGGTGGATGTTCCATCCCATCGATGCTGCCAAAGAGACCAGCGAATGTATAGTTGTATGCCTTGTTGTCGGAGCAAATGTCTCTTCATAGTCAATGCTTTAATGTAGCGAGAAGTCCCTTGCCACAAATATTGCCTTATATTTATCAATACTTTCATTTGCTGCATGTTTGATCTTGTAGTTCCATTTGGAAGTTACCACAGATTTGTCTTCAGGCCTAGGTACAATCTCCCAAACTCCATTCTTCATTATAGATTGATATTCTTCATTCATGGCATCCTTCCATTCTTGGTGATTGACAGCTTCTTCAAAAGTGGATGGTTTTGCTTCTATTAGTTTTGTCATGTAGGTTGCATACCCAGAATATTGGTTGGGCTTCTTTCTTTCCCTGAATGTGCCTTGAGCCGCTCCATGACCTTCTGCATCAAGTAGTGTAGACTTCAACTAGTTAAGTCTCTTTCTAGTTTCGGGGATAACCATAGGTTGTATAGGTTCACTGGGACCTTCATCTTCATGATTTGATTCTTCTTCTTCCCTAGTGACTTCTTCTTCAAATACTGGAAGTTCTTCATCATCAAAGTCCATAGGGAGATCCTTTGATTTCTAGATACTTTAAATTACTTATTAGTTCCTTTACTTATTATTATGTTTGCATATCATCAAACAACTACCAAAACAAGAAGAACAAGAATACAAAATATAAGTTGCAAACCAGGGCCAAAACCTCTCCACTTGAGAGGAAAACCCAGAAATCTCCTCTTCCTTACAGATTTGTTCAATTGACGAATTCCAAGAACTTTTGTCATGAGATGTTTGATTTTCTCCAACCTGAGTCACAACTACAACAAGATGAGTTACAGCAGAAGAGTCGTGTTTCCAAGTCATTCAACAATACAACTTCAAATGACGAAGATGATTTCAAGCCACTCAACAATACAACTACAAGTGTGGAAGATGTACATGATAAAGTCCAACCTTCTCTTTCCAAGTCAATCATCAAACCATGGGAAGAAATCCAATGCAACAAAAATCAATATGGTTTAGGATATGATAAAGATGATAACAATTTGCATATTCCTGATTACTCAAAACCAAACAAGTTCATCAATGGAGGGTTTCTTAATCAAGCAACATCAAAAATCAATGAGACGATTGACGAAAAGCCAAAATGTTAGCATTGTCAAAGAATTGGTCATATGGAAGATCATTGTTTTGATCTTCATCATTGTCACCTTTGTGGGAAGAAGAATCATTCATGAGATAGTCGTTCCAAAATAAAGTAACCAGCCAAATTGAAGATTAATTATGAATGGACATATCCTCAAAAGTGGTTGTCAACAGTCAGATGACTATATATGTTTTATAGAAGAATTCAATCTCGCATGAAGACAAATATTGCAGCCAATAGAGAAAAGAAGATGGTACTCTAATTCGCCTAAAAGGGGGAGTACAATAGTGAATCTCTCCTACATTTTAAGGGAGGTAGTTCAAATCAAATGCAGATGGTTATGGTCTCTCCTTTCAATTGAGAAAGGGAGGGTTGATGAAGAAATTGAAATTGAATTGACAATGATGGTTGTCAGACTGAAAGTTTTGTGTTAAATTTAGATAACCATGGTGTTCTATGCTTGATGGACTTTTACTTCAATCTTTCTTAGGCCCAATACAGAATAGCAATCACATAAACTGAAAGTAAAATGTTGATAGAACACAATAATAGATCAATAGAAGACAAGCCAAATATAGATCAGATTTACAATTCCATATGTCCAGCAAAGATATGAGATATTGTTGCGTTATGGCGGTCAGCAAGATTCTTCAACCAGAAAAGACTTTCTTGGTCAGCCAGCTCTTTCATGTGTTGCACCCACAACCCTCAAAGACAGCTCATCACAAGTCAACGCAAGTCAAACCAGGGATAGCACATAAAAGTCAACGCAGGCAGCTTCAAAAAAGTCAGCAAACTAGGGCTTCGGTCAAACAGCCTGGAATTCCTCAATTTTAGTGCCCAACTATATGACCTCCGAAAATTGGAATTTTTGCAGAAGATTAAGGTCAAACGACCAAGGTTTGACCACGGTCAACGCTAGTCAGCACTGCAGCAAAAAAGTCCTAAACAGATTAGCACAGAAAACAGAAAGCCCTTAAACAGATCAACGTAAAAAACAACAACTTCACTCCACACATGTGAGGGGAAAAAGACCTCCAAAGGCTATCGAACCAATCAGATCGCAATGAGAGAATGTGCGATGAGATGATGAGAAAATGACCTCCAAGTCTCTCCAATTTATATTCATCAATGAGGGTGTGTGACACATCTCTTAGGCATGTGGGATAAATCTGGCTAACCTTGCACATGTGGAAAATAAATTCAAAATCAATGTTTTGCTCATCCGATCAAGATGATCTTTAGATCAATCTTGCACCTCTCCGAAAGAGGAATCCAACAAAAATATGACCATCGTCATATGAGCAGTGCAACATGGAATTTGGACCTAGTTGCCCAAAATTAACACTCCCTCTCAACTAGGGAGAACTCCATTTGTCCACAAGTGCCATCCATCATGTACCAAACCAAACATCGTGTGTCACCCCGCCATAACTTGCTTTGTTGGCTCTTTATTTCAGAACAAAAGGTGTCACAAAGACATCACATTCAGTTGACCCGAAGTCAACTTAGACGTAAGAACCTCTCTTGGACTCAAAAAGAGTCTCATACTAACCCGATGTTAGTTTATTGACACGAAGTAAATTTAGAGGATAAAACCTCAATGGACTCAAAAGAGTCACATATTAACCCGAAGTTAGTTTACTGACCCAAAGTCAATTTAGAGGTAAGAACCTCATCATTCTTGATCCCAGATCAAGGTGTTGAACACGTGCCATCCTAGACATAGAGAGTACGGCAATCTCCGATGCGTCCATCTGTCTTGCTATCGTCTCTATCCACATTTCCCACCTCATTGGCCAAATGAGAGGTACTTCCCATGATTCTGAAACTCCATGGGTAGAATGCATGTGGGGCACAGATCAGAGAGAGGCGAACCAACTCAATATCATCAGTGGGACAGAAGCACAACAAGGTTCGGCAAGCCTAGCCACGTATGTGCTTATAACTTCAAGAAGTTATCGCCAAGCCCCCTAGAACTCCCAGAGCTCATAGTCCAACTCAAGCAGGACCCTCAAAATAGGGTCTTTCCACGATTCCAAGCTTCTCATAGAAGGTTAGGAACTTGACCTTCCCCAGGGGACTTCGTGAGAATATCTACGACCTGCTCATCAGTTCTTATATGATCGAGCCTTACGGCGCCTCGCTATACCATGTCCTGGACAAAGTGGTACATGATATCAATATGCTAGGAACACGAGATTCTCAGAAAGATGAATCCCACTCTGGTTATCACAAAGGATAACGATGGTATCTAACACATGCCCAAACAACTCACTGAAGAGCTTTCGCAGCCAAACAACTTCACAACATGCCATACTCGTTGCAATGTATTCGGCCTTAGCGGTGCTCAAAGCCACCGACTTTTGCTTCCTGCTCATCCAAGATATCGAAGCAAAACCCAAGGTGAAGCAACATACAGATGTGCTCTTGCGATCCACCACACTGCCAACCCAATCGACATCAATATATCCATGGAGTCTCAAACTCCCGACAATGTATCTCAACCCATGGTTGATTGTGCCCCGAAGATATCTCAACAGATTCTTGGCATTAGTATATCCATGGAGTCTCAAACTCCCGGCAGTGTATCTCAACCCATGGTTGATTGTGCCCCGAAGATATCTCAACAGATTCTCGACACCAGTCCAGTGAATGTGATGAGGATCAACCATATGTTGACTCAAAGTATTCATTGCAAAACATTTTTCCGGGTGGGAGTTCACTAAGAACATTAGGGCCCCCACAAGTTGTCAATACTCAATAGGATTTGCTAGCACAGGCCCAACAGCGTTTCCACACAACTTCTTGAAGTTGAGTTCCATCGGTGTCGAAACAAACTTACAGTCCACCATACCAAATCTCTCCAGCAACTTCACAACATATTTTCCTTAAGAAAGGAAAATCTCGCCTGGCCTTTGCCAAAACTCCAAGCCTAGGAAGTAGTGCATCAGTCCTAGGTATTTCATCTCAAACTCAAAAGCTAGCTCCCTCTTACACTGATGAATGAGAGGGTCAGCACCTATCAAGAAGAGATCGTCCACATAGAGAACCAAAATGAGACGCCTTTCTCTATCAACCTTAAAATAAAGGTTCGGATCGAGTGAAGCCCAGCTTCATCAAGTAGCTATCTATCCTCTTGTATCAAGCCCTGGGGGCTTGCTTCAACCCATAGAGGGCTTTCTTCAACCTGCATACATGGGTGTCTCTATCTCAGACTTCGAACCCCAGAGGTTGCGACACATACACCTCTTCCTTTATAGATCCATGTAGAAAAGTGTTCTTCACATCCATCTAATGTAGACTCCATCCTTCCATAGCAACAAGGGCAATAATAGATCGAATGGTGGTATAGCAGGCCACAAGTGTAAATATATTATCATAATCTATGCCTTCTTTTTGAGAGAAGCCTCGGGCAACGAATCTTGCCTTGTACTTTCCAACACTTCCATCAGATCATTCAAGGTGACAACAGATTTGTCCTCCGGGCTTGGGACCATTTCCCAGACATTATTCTTCATAATGGACTCATATTCCTCGTGCATAGCATCCTTCCAAACTTGATGCTTTACGACTCCTTCAAATGTTCTAGGCTCAGATTGTACTATCGTACTCATGGTTGCTAGATAACCTTGGTATCTCTTCGGCTTCTTGCTTTCACGGAATGTCCCCCTTGGGGCAATGTCTCCTGGCATCTTCGAGAGTATCCCTAAGCCATGAGGGTCTTCTCTTATTTGAAGGAGGTGGATCAATGGTATCCATAGGTCCTTCAACATCGGGCATCAGGTCATCCTTCGGCTCTTCCATCTTCCCTGCTTCTTCATCTTCTTTGTCTTCCTTGGAGCTAGAAAGATTTCTTACTTTCTTTAGGGCAGCATCTTTAATGAAGGTGACATCATGGCATATCTCCACTTCTCTTTGACCAAGCACATAGATTCTATATGCCTTTGAAGTTTCACTGTAGCCCACAAACATTCCCTTCTTTCTAGAAGCATTCAACTTGCTTCTCTTTTCTTTCGGCACATGAAAGCAAACAAGACAACCAAAAACTCTAAAATGAGAAACATCAAGTTTCTTACCAGAGAAGACTTCTTCGGGAGTTTTGGAGTCCAAAGCGGAATGCGAGCATCTGTTTTGAACATACACAGCAATGTTCGCAGCTTCTCCCCATAGAAACTTCGAAAGACCTTGGTCACATAGCATGGTGCGGGAAGCTTCCACAATGGTCATGTTCTTTCTTTCAGCAACACCATTTTGCTCGAGAGGGCACGCAGTTATGGTCTCCCTCATAATGCCAGTTCCTCTACAAGTGTCTTCGAATTCATTTTTAATATTCGGGGATCCTTGTCACCACCTTCCTTGCTTCGGGAAAGCTTTCTCCAGTGCCATAACTCTGTTTGAAGAGTTGTGTTACATGGCATAGCCCCCAGTGGACTTCCTCCAACCTGCTAGAGTATATCAACTCTAAAACCAATAGTAAGAGCTTCCTTGAAGTTCTTCTTCCGGATACGTACCTTTCCATCAACGAATGCCACATTGAACCCTTTGTCTTCCATTGCCGAAATGGACACAAGGTTCTTCTTCAAATTAGGTACGTAAAACACATCTTGTAATCAGAGGACTTGACCTTGAGATAGATGGAGGGTCACAGTCCATGCCCCTTTCACGGGATAGGTGGCATTATCTCCAAGGATAATTTCCAAATTAGTATACTTCTCAACCTAATCAGAGAGGGCTTCTTTATAAGCAGAGAGGAGCCTTGAAGCACCAATATAAATCAACCAAACATCCAGGGTGTCGGGTGGAGATGCAGCAAAGAGGGCAGATACAAGAATAAATTCATTTCCCTTATTATCAATAACATTAGACTCATCGTACCTGGAACTTCTTGACCTCTTGAAAGATTGCCCATTTCCACTACAATCAGAGGGAGCCTTTCTTTTTCCTTGGAACCTGTTGTTCCTGCCATTTCTTCTCGATTTGTTGTTGTCATCATCCCTGGGAGATTCCCTTCTATTAGGGCACTCTCTTGCATAGTGAACAGTCTTGTTACAAGTGTAACATCTTCCCTTCCTTCCTTTGGGCACCGCTCTACCATGGTTTTGATTTCTCGAGCCACCATGGCTCTTCTTCTTTGCATAAGCGGTGAAGGCAGTAGGGTCACTTCCATTACCATTAACGGGATACTCCATCATTCTTGTTTCCTCCAAGTGCAATAAGAACCATCTCTCAATCAGATATTGTTTCCCCAATAGCTAGGAGGTTATTCATGATTTCAGTGAGCCTCATAAAATAGGATTGAATAGATTCATCCTTACCCTTCTTTATATTCTTCAATTGATTCTTAAAGAAGAGGGTTTGATTAGCATTGCTAGCCCTGAACATGCTCACCAGCTTATCATGCATCTCCTTAGATGTCTTCAACTCAGAAATGTAAGCAACCAAGTGCTTATGAATAGAATCCTGGATAATCATCTTTGCTTTGATTTCCCCTTTTCTATACTTCATCTTTATGGCAGCAGCTGCATCTAATGGAGGCTCTTGAATATTCCCCTATACATAGTCCATGACATCTTGATCTTCTAGCGCCAAATCCAAGAACATCTTCCATGCATGATAATCAGACTTATCAGTGAATTTATCATCAGCCTTGAAACCCTTGTAGGTTGAGGAGACCATTTATCCTTGATAGGATTTCTTTCTTCAGAGATAGCTTCTAACACCAGCTTGGACTCTTGGACTTTGTCTTCACCTCCGCTCTGATTCCATGTTAAATTTAGATAACCATGGTGTTTTATGCTTGATGCACTTTTACTTCAATCTTTCTTAGACCCAATACAAAATAGCAATCACATAAACTGAAAGTAAAATGCTGATAGAACACAATAATAGATCAACAAAAGACAAGCCAAATATAGATTAGATTTACAATTCCTTATGTCCAGCAAAGATATGAGATATTGTTGCGTTACGGTGGTCAGCAAGATGCTTCAACCAGCAAAGACATTCTCGGTCAGCCAGCACTTTCATGTGTCACACCCACAACCCTCATCACAAGTCAAACCAGGGATAGTGCAAACACGTCAACGCGGGCAACTTCAGCAAAGTCAACGCAGCAAACTAGGGCTTCAGTCAAATAGCCTGAAATTCCTCGATTGTAGTGCCCAACTATACAACCTCCTAAAATCAGAATTTCTACAAAAGATTGAGGTCAAACAACCAAGGGTTGACCACAGTCAACGTTGGTCAACGCTGCAGCAGAAAAGCCCTAAACAGATCAACGCAAAAAACAAAAAGCCCTTAAATAGATCAGCGCAGAAAATAGAAAGCCCTTAAACAGATCAGCACAGAAAACAACAACTTCGCTCCACATGTGTGAGGGGCAAAAGGCCTCCAAAGGCTATCGAACCAATCAGGTCACAATGAGAGAATGTGTGATGAGATGATGAGAAAATGACTTCCAAGTCTCTCCAATTTATATTCATCAATGAGGGTGTGTGACACATCTCTTAGGCATGTGGGATAAATCTAGTCAACCTTGCACATGTGGAAAATAAATTCAGAATCAATGTTCTGCTCATCCAATCAAGATGATCTTTAAATCAATCTTGCACCTCTCCGAAAGAGGAATCCAACAAAAATATGACCATCGTCATATGAGCAATGCAACATGGAGTTTGGACCTAGTTGCCCAAAAATAACATTTTGACAATACAATCAAATTTTCCGATGGGAAAGCAATTGGGATGTTGATTAAGAGTAAATCAGTGGACGTTTTTTTTCACGTGGATGGTTACTAGACCCAGTAAAGGATAGATGTATCCTTTTGCATTGCAGGTTGGCATTAGATTGAGTTGTCAAGCATTTTTAGGGATGTCTCAGAATTGCAATTGATTCACTTCTCTTCATGTGCTCTCTTCATATAGAAGTTTTTAGCATCCAATATTGGCAGTTTTTCAGGCAATTCTTCATTGAGGCTCAGCTCAAGAGTTTTAGCATGAAGATTTGGAGATGGTACCAGTTTATGTTTCATTTCTGGTATTATTGCTCAGACTTATGATTAAGGGGGGGAATGTTAGCCACTTACTCACATAAACAATCATTAAGTCCTAATGTGCCACCTTTGATTATTTTACATCTTGGGATATAGTTTTTATCCTAAGAATGTTTCTATAATTTCTAGACCCTACTTCCTATTTTCTAAAGCCTAGATCCTATTTTCTCTCTTCCTTGTTTGTCTCTTCTATGAGGTGTCAAGGTGAGAACATATGGGTAGTAACTATATGTATCATTAAACATTGATTAAAAACAAACAAGATTAAAGCCTTTTTGGCTAAATTTTTTTGTTTCTAATATTATTATTTAGTTTTCATTACTTCTCTTAATTTCAATCTATGGACTTAGTCAATAGCTATGAGGTTCAACGAAGTTCATCAAACATCAAATTTTCTTTTTTAGGTTCACCAAATTTCAAACCTCGAGGTTGAAGTTCGACAAACCTCATGACATAGCATGTAACAAGTCAATGATATAATTATCATCTATACATGATAAAGGAATGACAATCGTAATCTTCCTATGGTATAAAATCATCTGACTCCCAGAAAGGTGAAATATGCATTGTTTATTCAAGTTAGTCTTTTTGAAAAGAAACATTCATTATTGTGAGGATTCATCCTTTCTTCATAAAATATTATTAAAAGATGAACCTTCTTCTCTATAAGAAATTGAGATAAATAATTTATATCTTGTAAATTGTTTCTTTAGTAGCTTTTGCCTATGACATTTCCTCCATGGTTACAACGAATCAAATCCCAACCCAATATAATAAGATGTCCCCAAACAATACAAACATCCCCATTATCGCCAAGGAGTTGCCATTATCCTTGAGACGAAAATAAAACAAGTGGAGAATTAACACATGAAGGCAAGGAAGTGTTAGCTTGTATGAACAAGAGGTTAAGAGAAAGGTTTCCACAGATCTTTGACTAAAACTATAATCTAAACATTTACTTGAGTGCAATACAAGCCTTCCAGTTCTTAGCTAAAATGAATTAATGGTACAAGCTAGAATCATGCATTTGATACATGACCATCAAACAAAAATACCAATTTGCAATTTCATTATGCTTGTAAAACACTCACAGAGTTCAAGAAGAAACATATCTTGCATTAAAAGCGTTACAAGTTCATGTTTAAGTGGAGGTTTCAGCTACATCTATGTGACTAAATTTGTAGCATCTTGATGTTGGATCTACATTTCAGATCAAAATACAAATACAAAACCACCCAAATCCATGTAGGATCCACCATGTAAATAGATCCTTCAAACCTAGAAATAGATCCCATGCTATTAAAATGGATCTTGTACTAGGTATCCCTCACACGCTAGATCCCAAACAAATAACACTATATATATATATATATATATATATATATATATATATATATATATATATATATATATATATATATATAGAGAGAGAGAGAGAGAGAGACCTTGATCTGGGTGTACAAGTGGGGATCGAAGGTAATAATGGCCTCCATGATAACTCGATCTAGCGCATTTATGGCAAGGGAATAGTGGTGCATCCCGCTTACCATCACCACATGCCCCATTCACTACATGAGTTACGATGGTTGGACTATATATATAGACCATGATTCAGGTGTACAAGTAGGGATCGAAGGTAATGATGACCTACAGCATTCAGGTGCATCCCGCCTACCATCACCACTTGCCCCATTCACTCCATGAGTTGGGGTGGTTTGACGACAACAAATTGGAACTTAATGCTAAATTGGGAAGTGGAGCCTCGTTTTATTTTGCAAGTGTTTGGTCTATCTATCATTTTCATCGCTGACAGAGGAGCGAAGGTCAGTAGTGTCGGAATGGGAAACTAAAGTCGATACAAGACTCAACCTAGAAGCCATGGTTTGTGAGCGTAGTCGTCCCAAGAGAGGAGGGAGAGAAAAATCCTGTCAACCTCCTCGTCCCCAACATGGTCTAGGAGCAAAAAGGTTTGATGAGGACCTTCCACGGTGCATTAGGAGAATGACGCTAAAATGGAAGCAGAGGAGAGAGCAAACACAAGGGGACAGACATTGGGCATTGAGGAACTTGCTTAGACGACACTTGCGGGACTAGGAAGAAGTTATGCGTGTGGTGGAAGGCTGAATCACTTATTCAAATTTTTAATCTCGTCCAAGCTAGGTTGGCATTGCACGTTCTTGTTGGTTCTCTGGGAATTCAATTCCCTCCACCACCCTTGCCTCCCGCATCCTCCAACTCCTTAGATAGCTCGAACTCTGCTTCTTCAAGTCCTCCAGATTCAAATCTCAAGGTGTAAAACCGCCTAATCATAAAAAGTTGGAGCCAATGAAAAGGGTGGAGAAGACCTATGAATAACTAGGTCCATTCGGCAGCGGAGTGAAGGAGCGAGCCACGAGCAACAAGGCAGCAGCGAAAGACAAGCAAAAGGAAGAGGAAATGCAGCAAGATGCAAACACCAGTACCAGTGGGATGTTAATTGAGTGGGAAAGGCCATAACAGTTGAAAGAAGGTCAAGATGATCCTTTCAGTTAATTCTTAGCATGGCTATGAATGCTATCAGGAATCAAGAAAGGCTTTTTCAGTCTTTGTTGCTTCTTTGCATGTTAGTTTGATTTTTTGTTGTTATAAACTAGTTTCATGACATTTAGGGAGGTCATCTAGTTTCCCATATATGGGAAAATCACCATCCCCAGGCTTTGCACAGTGTTAGTTCCAAGTTAGACAGGCCTTTTTGTTTTTTGAATATGCTAAATCCAAACATGGTTTGTCAAAGACTTTACATGCTTGTACTCTATGTAAATTATCAGTAATCTAATGAAATCTTACTACCACCTGTTTGAAACCCAAAAGAGCGAATATTCCATTTATACTTTTAGTTACATTACTTAATCTTAATTTGTAGGTTGTATAGTTATAAGTAAATTATTATATAATTGTAGCCTAATAGACTACAGTACATGATAATGCTAGCAGGAAAGGTTTAAGACATTAAAAATTTAATTTTCAATTTTTGACAATGCTAGCAAAAAGATCTAACAAAGCTTTAAGACAATATCTAGATGATAGCATATAATATATATACTTATTTTTCAGTTTTATTTGTGTACAAAGGATGGTTGTCATTAATACAATATACAAATAATAGTATATAGGAAAATACTTAATTTTCAATTTTATTTGTGTACAAAGGATGGTTGTGTCAATAAAATTTAATTAAATCAATCCCATCCAACTTTAGGTGAAGACTCCTCTTAGAATGTTATGATACATGGACTATAGCATGTTCTCAAACAATGTACGATATTATTTATTTACCATTGCAACTAGCCAAAAAAATTTAAATTTTAAGGCATATTTCAAAGAAGATGACAGGTTGATCATGTAGAGTTGAAATATTCAAATGAGGATGTAGACCCATTTCTAGGTATGTAGTTAGACCTACCCTACATCATCATTCATCATATCAACAGAGTAGCCAGTAATGAGACACTCAATTTTGTATTTACAGTTATCCTTTTGTATGAGGCATGATGCATCATGACTTCAGTCTTCTGATTTATAATAATGATTCAGTTCTGATGTTGTAATTCTGGTCTTGATTTTTAACTTTGAACATGTTTTTTGAAACTAAAATGATATTATTGTATTTTTTGGACAAGGCCTTTCCCCACCGTATCCGGATCCTGGCTTTTCAAAATTTTGATGGATTCATGTCCACATCTGTTTCCCAGTAACTTAGAACTACATTGATTAGCTACAATCTGAACTTTACAAAAGAAAATGTGGCTTCACTTTGAGTTATTTGCACACAGGAAGCAGCCCTGCAAGACAAAACTGATCAAGCCTGTGGACTTTTCACCCAAATGGAGGTTGACTATTTGAATGGGATGAAGTCGCTCACAACCACAGTGGATGAGGATGAAAATTTTAGGTTATTGGACAACAATATCCAAGAAGTTCATATGGCTGTATTTTACACAATAAGCAGGAGATTGCAGAGCCACAGATAGAATCAGTGGAGCTTCAGCTTGCACGAACAGAATCATCAGACAACTTGCAAGGTTCTGAAGATAAATATCATGCATCTAGTTCTCTGTCCGAGGGAAAACAGGAGCATACTTTCCAATCACGAAGTATTCAGGCATATCATTGACCATTTCTTCATATTTTGACTGCTCTGCCCTCACCTCAGCACCTGTCTACCCCCATCCTCGAGTGTCAAATTCTGAACTATGTCAGATTTCTTTACCATAGCAGCAGCTACCTAGTCAAGAACATATGGCACATCAATCTCCAATTATGTCTCTACCACAGCAGCCAACTGGATCAGATGCATCAGCTATCTCAAGGCCCCAGGCTACTCAGTTGCCACACATCAGGCAATCTCCCCAACAAGCTCAGACCAATGTCTCTGACCACAACACCAAGGATATATAGAAGAGCTTCTTCTACTGCACCATTATTTCAAGTAATTATTTATGTTCTGTTCTTCAAACATATACACCTTCACATCCATATGGATAGAGCATTTTGTGTTAGACCATCATTAGAGCTTACAAAGCCACCTTCACATGCATGAGAAGTCATAGAAAGGCCACGGTTTCTGAAGAGAAAGACCCTACATATTACAATCTGTTCTCTTCAGAAAGCTGGAATGGGAACTCAGGCTCCTCAGAAGTAGAACTTCAATCCACCTCTTGCATGGTAAAAAAATCCCGGTACATGGGTGGCAGCCTACATCATTGCAGAAAACCGCTTCCAATCCAGCAGTGATTGGCATCCTCCATGCAGCAACAATGTCAGCACCCCGACAACCCTACTCCTTAGTCTTGAAGTTATAGCCAAAACCTGGACTTGGAAAACAAGGAATATCTCAACCCATCATGGGCCCGATCATCACATGGGCAACATAAATACTCCTTAGCCACCACAACCATGGGTCAGGGGTAACGAGAAGCTGTATCAATACGCACACTCGAGTGAGTTGGTTTCAACGACAATTTGGAGCATGTACTCTGGCAGAGCCATACATTGCAAGCAATACAGTTGGTTCACCGTAGAATCAAGCAACATGGTCGGCTAGATATACACTGCAAACAACGCAGTTGGCTCACTCTCACAGTAACAATTCAGCTATACACTGTATTTTCACTGTGGCTTCTTTAAAACAGATTTTCATTACCAGCCACTGTCCCAAGCAGACATGGTTCTTACACAAGTTCGTCGTCTTCAGCCAAACAAGCATGGATGGCATCAACAGCAAACAAGGTATACACCCCCGCTGGTTCTCAACAGGGCATCCTCGGCTACAGCAGGTCGGTCAGCATCACTTTATGGGCAAGAGACGTTTATCTTCAGCACTTATTGACATGTGGTATCAGTTTTACACCGGCAACAAATTAACTGGACTTGATCTAAAATTCCTCTTCTGGACCTAAAAGCAATGGGGACCATTTCTATCAAAGGGAGAAGGCCTGATCCGAAAACTAAATAGAGGCCACATTGGCACCGTGTCCCAAACTGCCAAGCACAGTGACCTTAACAGTTTATCAGCTTTTGAAAATAAATGTAGGGCCTGGAAGAAAGGGGGCAAACAGAATAGGGAGAGCTACTTCGCACCTTCATATCGCTTCTATGTAATTTGTGTTCTGTGATTTTGGTTTAATCAAATCTGAAGGTTATCTTCTATTTTCTTGCTGGCCACTGTGCTCGTATAGCTGTTATTTTTAGCACTAAAATTCTCTACTAATGGACTGCTGGTTATGGCCCTATAGTGTCCTGAGTAATTAGGACACATAATAGTCTGAACAATCATTTTTATGCTTCTGTTGTAACACACCTAGCCAGCGTTCAGGAGGGGATGATGGAGCAATTTAAAGTGTGAGTTTTCAGTTTGGTCGAAGATTTGCATATCATAGAGCATTATTCTGTAATTCAAATAACTAAGCTTGAAGAACTAGTTTCTTCTTCCATTGACCTAAGATGAAAAAAAAATTACAACTATATGTTTTCAGCTGTCTAGGATAAGGAAAACAATTCTAACAATTACCATTCTAATTATCCATTGTATTTAAAGCTAACTAAGTCATTCAGTAAACGTTCCAGGCATTCTAACGTTTAAACCCCTAAACCCCAATTCACATAGAGGAACCAAAGTGTCCGCGCCTCCTCCCTCACCAAAAAATGGAAAAATCAGAAGCATGAATACATACCAACAGAAGCGCTGATGTTGGTTTCCGTGACCTGATTCTTGCGCAGCTTGCGCTCTAGATGAGCTGCAATCCATACTGTTCCGAGCGGCCCTTTCTTGGCCAATATGAAATGTGAATAAAACATTGCATACAGGAAAAGCTGCTGCAGATTTTAGCTTTGGTTGGGGTCGAACCCAGGATCGAGTAGATGCCAGAATCAATGGAGCTGGGAGGAATACGGTGGAAAAAAATGGAGGCGGGAAAGGGAGTTCCGAGGATGAAGAACAGAGAGAGCACTTGCGTTTTTTTTTTGGCTTTTCTGTTTTTGTTGCGCCCTATTGGCAGTTTTTGTGGTTGGGTCAATTTTTGAATTAGCGGGAGGCTATAAATGCGTCAAAATTTCCCCGCCACAGAGGGTGTAGTGCTGCAACTTGTCACGCTTGAGCCTCCATATCGAGCATGACTAATTTATTTAATGGATTGTTGGACAAGTGTTTCCGTTTCTCAGGTGAACACATTTGCTACTTAATAACAATAGGCCAAACAAACCTCTATAGTGTATTTCGTTCAATCTTGGTTGAGCAGAAATAGCGAAATGGGAGTAGAAAGGAAGGGGGAGAATTTGGGACTTGTTTTTTCCTTTCTTTTTATTTTTATAAAAAGTTGTTTAATTTTGTAATAATTTATTTTATTATTATAATTGGCTTAAATTGGAGATGGAGCATAAATAGCCAAATGAGAGTAAAAAGAAAAGGGGAGAAATTGGTGATGGTTGAGTGGAATGGTTGTTATCTTCTCCATTGAGTTTCAGATCTTCCCTAGGGACATGATGAGTAATATTGCCTTTGATGAATATTGTTGTAATGGCTTTGAGTCTTATAAACTCTTAAGTGAGTATACTTGTAGGTTGGCTTAGTACCAGTGATCTATCTCCAGCCCATTGAGTATACTTGTGGGCTAGTCTAGTACTAACCTCTCCCTGGCCCTTGACCATAGAGGAAGGCGAATTTCTTTCCTCAGATAAAAATTGTTATAATTTTTTATCATTTTTATTAAATTTTCAACTATTTTAGATGATTTAGAATTTAAATATGTGCATGTGTGTGTGGGGGGTTTTATCATATACAAAACTTGCCCCAAGGGTTAGCTTAGTTGATTCAGTCCTCGTCGTTAAAGCACCTCTATTATTGAGAGGTCACAAGTTCAATTCTCTCGACACTCTCGGGATCAGGCTCTGTAGTTGAGGCAATAGGAAGTGATCCTTTCGAGTAGATCTACCTAGTATTGTGATTCCATGGATGTTGTAGTCATTAATCTCCAAGGACTATAAACGACATAGAAAAAAAAAAAGAAAAAAAAAAATCAAAATCATGTACAAAACTTGAATCATGATTAGAAAGAGGATAATTTCATTACAAGATTACCCTACTCTCCCAAATATATCTTTCCCCCAAGTAAAAATAATAGTCTCAATATCTTAATAATATATGGAAATAATCCTCTTTCTAGCTATCATTCAATAAAAAGTATTTCCTTAATATCCTAATGATATATGGAAAATCGCAAACACATGAATATCTATTAAAATCGTGCATTTCATCTTTTTCTAATTTAAAACAATTGAACTACCATGTGCAAACCTTTGGAGGTAATGTTAGTCTCATTTTGTTTAGAGTAAATTGATTTTTCAAGGCAATGTTCAATACTTTCATTGTGTTAATTGTCATATGTCAAGGAGAACATAAGAAAGGAATTGGGGATTATCATGGATGTAAAACCCTCCTCCCACATTTACCCAAGTTAACAGGTCCACCGGGGTAAATATGTGACGAAGAGTTACTATGATATGATTTGACTCCCCATGTACAATTAAGGAAGTGGAACCGACAAGACAAGATTATTTTGACCTTCCTCATGAGCTACAGAATCGTCGAGAGACAACCAACCCTCTCAGGTGCCCAACCCCTAAGACCACTTGCTTTTTCACTAACTTAGCACCTCGGTCACTCCCATGACAAGGCATCACTGCCACTGAGACCCTTCAATCGCTCCCACAACAAGGCATCCCAGCGACTGCAATATTTTTCAGGTAGTTTTATGCTAGCGACCCTAGACTCTAAGCCACTTTTTCAGAGCTAGGAATCGAGCCTCTGCCCAAAACTCCATGAGACTTCCAAAAATTATAAATAACACTGAAACAAAGGTACTAATGCAAAAACTTGTACTAGGACATGACCAAACCGCCACCAGCCATGACAGGAATTTCGTCAAACATATCACAAATATGTAATCTACAGGTCTCAATAATAGTTCTGAGCATAGGGTCTCATACTTATCTAAGAATCATCGAGAAGGATTGATGCATTCTCACCTTAGCTGCATTATCATCTATTAGGTCATTCATTCATTATTGTTTCATGTACTAATCAAAACATGATGAGAGCCATACATCATAACTATCATAAAGCATGCTTATAACCAACAAATAACTAGAGATAAATTAATGAAAAAATAACCATTAAATCCACATAATATCAAGTACCTTTACTCATGAAAATACCAATGGATAATTTCTCATATGAAAATCCAACCAAGTCAGGGACTTCCACATACCACCTGACCATAAACTAGGTTGAACCAAATCTTTCTTTCAGTCAGTCACCCCCGTGCCATATTTCAAGCATGAATGTGGGATCTCATGAAACTAATCAAGCAAAACCAAACCAGGGCTCTGAAAGGCCAAACCACCTCAACCCTCAACCAGTGATTCCACCTCACAGTTGGACATCACTAACCATCACCAGAGTGGTCTCTACCCAAGTTGTCTAGAGCTCCATAACATTTGTTCCAACCAAGTCTCCAAGGCTAGTGACTCAACCCACATTTTTTGTGGGGCTCTGGAACGTTTGTCCAACCATGGCTTCCAGGACTAGTAACTCAACCCACCAAGGGCTCCATAGCTTTTGTCCAACCAAGGCTTCTAGGACTGGTAACTCAACACAAGATGTTATAGGGCTTCTAAAGCATCTGTCCAACCAAGGCTCTAGGAACTAGTAACTCAACCCATAGCCAAAGGAACACGAGAAACAACCAGAAAACAAAAGATAACACCCACAACACCATGGCTATTCAGGAAATGACAAGGCTAGGAAAAACCACTGTCAATCCGGGAAATCCTCCATGCTAATGATAGATCATGACCAAGAAACCACTTTCATATTCCATGCATGCCAAAACTAGCAAGGAAGTCATACATGCAACTCGGTACCTGCAAGAAAAACACATTTTAGATGTTGATCCCAATGTCCTCTTGTGCTTTCTTGCTTTTCCTTTTCCTTCTTGCTCCAAATCCCATGTATGCCACACTCCTCCAAGAGTGCTCCAAGAAAACTCAAAGTGTCCAAGAGTGTGAGAGAGAGAGAATAGAATAAGAATTCCAAGCTAAAACTAACCAAAGGTTTATCACACTGACAAAAGATGTGAATTGATCCTCGTAAGCCTTTTATCAATAAGACCTCTATTTTCCTTTATTTTCCATTATTTTCCTTCATTTTCCTCCTCACATGCAACCTATGACCTTTTACCTTCCTTTTCTCCTATTTTCCATTATTTTTATAAATAAAATGTCAATTAATGCCTCACGCCTTTTCAAAGCCTTTGTCGTCGTCGTTGCCAATTTCCTTACCCATTTATTAGTCACCAGTGATCCCCATCACTATGTTTTTTTCCCAACATTCAGCTTGGAATACGTGTCCCATGATCTTGGTTATTGTTTTTCCTTTATTAACTGTTTACATGGATTTTTTACCATGGTTGTTACATAAGCCTCCCCCTTGGGGGAACACCATCATCAGTGTTCAGTGACACCTACAACCAGTAAGACCGTTGAAAACAAAAACATACTACCCATGGAGCTTTATAACTTAGCTCGTTGTAATATTTACAATGATCAACCTGCTGAAATCAAACCAACATAACCAACATGACAAACATAACAACGTGACAACCATACCGCTTATTAGAGCTTTATAACACACCTCATGGTGGTATTTACATCCATATACATATATACACATGTACCAAAACATCACATAAAAACATATGTCAAAAACATTCGCTCAACAAGCAAATAAAGAAGGATACATAGCTCACATCTAATCAACCATCTCCCATTTAACTCCATCGGGTCCAAAGTGTCTCCATTGCACTTTAACTTGCTCAATTGCTCAATTCTGAAGGATGAGAATCTTTCGCTGCAAAATGCACTGAGGTTCCGGCTGGAATTCTCCTTTTGACTCCACCTGCAATACAGACCAGCCAAACACATGATCAACATCTTTAACATACTTCTTAAGCATTGGCACATGGAAAATATCATGGACTTTCACTATCAGAGGTAGTGCAAGTCGATAGCCTATTGATCCAATTCTCTCAAGAATCTTGAAAGTTTCACAATATCGAGATGTCAGCTTGGCACATGATCCAAACCTCAAGGAGCTCTTCTTGGGCTTGATTCGCAAGTACACATGTTTCCCAACCTTAAACTCCTTAAACACCTTGTGTTGATATGCATAGATTTTTTGTATGTCTTGTTCTAACTTAAAATTATTCTTGATTACCTGCATTTCTTGCTCCATTTCCTCCATCATATATGTTCCTATCAATACCTCGTTCACTGGATCACTCCAACTAATAGAAGTATTACAAATTCACCCATAAAGTGCCTCAAACAGACTCTTGATACCCATTGTTATAAGCGAACTCAACCAGTGGAAGATATTCTTCTCACCTTTGTTGTTGATGCATCACATACATCCTCAACATATCCTCTAAAATCCTATTGACCCTCTCTGTCTGTACAAATGTTTGTGGATGATAGGTTGTACTGAAGACCAACTCTGTACCCAAACCTGCAAACAACTCTTTCCATAATCTAAAAGTAAACTTAGCATCCCTGTATGGCACAATCTTCCTTAGAACACCATGCAACCTAATTACATCTTTGATGAAGACCTATGTGATCCAAACTTAAACAAGAATGAAACAGAATATAGATATAACCACAAGTACAAAGATGGAGCAGAAATAACACTTAATTTCATTAATATCAATAACTAAAATATGCTTACATACATAATGGAAATAAACTAGCTCGGGCGATGGTAGCTTATCTTTGAGAAAAGATGTGGCGGCTACATGCCTCCGAACTGTGTTACAATGAGGCTCAGTGGATTTTTTATCATTGAGAAACATCGAGAAACCATAAACATCAAAAACCTAACCCTATGAGATGAAGCACCAAAAACTTGTGGGCTCCGTTGGGGTAAGTTGGAATGTTAACTTCCTGGGGTCATAACTTTGGCATACGATCTTTGTTTGGCTATCATAATACCTCGTTTCGAATATCTCAAAGAGTAGGCCGAAAACAAACCCACAAATTAGTTTAAGACCTTTTTGGTCTCTCCATTTTCTGTTGAAAATGCAACAAGATGATGGAGCTTAGTGAAATGAAGTCGCCTTCACTGAGTGGGCCCGCAGGCTATTTTTGGTGCAAAGTCTATTTTTAGACATATGGAGCATGGTCTAGGAGTTGCAGTATGCTATTCTTGGATGATTGGTCGAGTCAAAATAGATGGACCTCTATTTTTATTGATACAAAGTTTAAGTTTATTTTTAGATTGTCCGTTTAAAATATTACCAAATATTATTAGCCCTTAATAATATTTGGACTCTAAACTTCAGCTTTATTCTCTTACAAAGACTTCGGGGCTTGGAGCTACTTTATGTGGCTCATGTATCTGCTGAGTGGAATTACACGCTATTCCTCGAAACCACTTAGCCTATGCATGGTTGACTTCAGTTGGACTTCAGTGGCAGAAGTTTGGAGGAGTTAATGAGACAGATAGTGGAGTTGTGTTCTGTTTATTTTAGTTGAACTGATTGAGATTAGTTTAACTAGCTAATCAATTAGTTATGAGTGGAGTGAATTAAATATTATGTAATTCATTAATTAGTAACTCATTATTCAACTCAAGAACACACTACTCACTGGCTAAAGCAGGCTTAGACAGCCATGAGGACCACAATATAGATGAAAGGGTGAGTTTGCTATTAGTTATGATAACAACAGGTATGAGATTTGGTAATAAGCATTGAGGAGATCAAGCAATGATGATCATAGCTGGAGCCGTGAGATTCGAACTTGATTCCTCTCATTAGACCACCTCTTACCGTACAATAGAGGCAGTAATTAGTGGATGAGTTTTGAACTCCGTGACTGCTCAAAACTCACTAGTCTGTGTAACTTCTGAGACATTACCGATTACTTGCGGAGGAGTATCAGACGAGATTGTTACATGTTTCTCTTCTATTATAATATACAAATACCTGGGGGTTTTCAGCTATAAGCTTTCCCCATTACATATTGTGTTTATGTGCACATGCGACTGTTTCTATTTCCGCAAATTGATGATTGATTGTAGAAGAGGTTACGTGTTATACATGAATTCGAATTAATGTATGATCAGGATAATCTCAGTGGATAAATCTTCATTATTCAGCAAATTTCTACATTTTCCTTGAAAACGTCTTTTAGTCCCTCAAAATGGCTCTCGAAGTTTAGGACTTGGAAAAACTGCCAAAAATAGTAATTTGTGCTACAATTATGGAAACTGAAAAGAAACAACGATGGGGGTCCAATATGGAATAGGCGGGTGGGCACCATTATCCACCTAGATTACTGTGCTACATCATTAGTTGAATAAGTAGACTTCACTGGAATGAAGTACGCTACCTTTGTCAACATGTCTACCACAACCATGATGGAATCATGTTTTCTAGATATCCTTGACAAACCTGTGATAAAATCCATAGAAATGACCTCCCATTTCCACTTTGGAATCAGAATCAGTTGTAGTAATCCACCAGGATGCTTACACTATGCTTTTACTTGTTGACAAGCCAAGCATCTAGCCACAAACTCTGCCACTTCTTTCTTCAGATTCGGCTAGTAATAAAAGTTATTTCTTCAACATTGTCAATGTCTTCTGATATCCTAGATGAATTGAATATGGCTTATCATGAAATTCCCTCAAGGTCAACTTCTTGAGTTCATTATTGTCCGACACATATATCTTGTCCCTAAATCTGATCAAACCATCTGTTGTAAGGCAATAGTCCACATCCTTCTCACATGTATCCTGTTGTAACATGTGCCTAAGCTCCATGTGCCTAAGCTCCATGTACCTGTCATCCTACTAACCTGCCTGCAATATCTGATCCTGTAAATTTGTCCCACAAGAACTCATAGTTGCTATATGATTTACCTGTACTCTCCTGCTAAGAGCATCTGCCACCATGTTTTATTTACCTTTAGTGTACCTGATCTTGAAGTCAAGCTCAATGATCGTGGCCGACCATCTAGCTTGTCTGGAATTCAGATTCGTTTGGTCAAATAGATACTTCAATCCACTGTGATCACTCATCAATACAAACCTCCCACCAAGAAGATAGTGTATCCACATCTTCAATGCATGTATAATCGTTGCTAACTCAAGATCATCTGTCAGATAGTTCTGCTCGTGCTCATTCAATTTCCTTGATCCATAGAATTTTGAATGTCATTTCTACATAAGGACTCCACCAAGTCCTCTCTTACAAGCATCTGTACATACCACAAACTCTTTGTTTGGATCTGCAATCTTTAAAACTAGATCATTTGTTAATAACTGCTTCAACTGTTCAAAACTTGATGCACATTCCTCTGTCCATTCAAATTTTTTACCTTTCCTCTGTAATGACGTAATAGGATATGAAATCTGAGAGAAGTTCCCGATGAACCTAATATAATAATCTGGTAGTCCCATAAATGATCTTAACTCATCCATGTTTCTAGGAGCCGCCCATTCCACTATAGCCCTTATATTTTCTGGATCCACTGCTATGCCTTCCTTGGAAACCACATGTCCCAAGTAATGTAGCTTTGTTTGAAAGAAACTGCATTTACTGAGCTTAGCATACAACTGATGCTCTATTAGCAATCTCAACATTGTTTCTAAATGGTCGACATGCCATTCCTCATTCTTTGAATATATCAATATATCATCAATAAACACAATAACAAACTTGTCCAAATAAGGATACAATACACTATTCATCAAGCACATAAAATTAATTGGAGTATTAGTCAAACCAAATGGAACTGCAACAAACTAATAATTCCCATACCTGGTCCGAAAAGTAGTCTTGTAAATATTCTCTTCCTTGATGCGTACTTGATGATATCAAGATCTCAGATCAATCTCTGAGGACATTGCTGCTCCCTTCAACTAATCAAACAAGTCATCAATCCTCAGCAACAAATACATGTTATTGATGGTTACCTTTGTTGATTTTTGGGTAGCATTGAATGTGCTCTAGCTACGAAACTTTGTGGAGGGGCTAGAACACACGAGATCTCCAAGACCCATAAATCATTTGGATAAATTACACCCAGAGCCTAAGTTATTTTAATGGATACCCTAAGCCTAACTTAGGGAAATTAAATAATTGAAGGGAATTAATTTAAACATTCAGGTGAGAATGTTCTAAGTGATGAGGATCAAGTATTTTCTAATCCTATCCATTGATTAGAGATTAGATCACAATCGTTGAATGTTCAACGAGAAAAGTATTAAAGGGAAGCTTGGGTTCAGTTGGAGGATACACACAGAGTGGTAACACTTGAGCTAAGTCGAAATTATGGGGCGCGGTTTGTTGAGAATTTTCGAGTGAGCTTGTTGTGTAGTGAGGGGAAGATTAGTAGTGGGATTTCAGATCTGAGGCCAAGAATACATTTTCAGAGAGGCAGATCTATACCAGAGCAATGTAGAGACCCAATAAGGGTGACACAGTCCATCCAGGCTCACGCAGAGGCAACAAAGATCCTCATGCAGTCCAAAGAGGGTGACGTAAAGGCAACGTAGGCTCAATAGGGGTGACGCAGGCCCAACCAAACCAATGCAGAGGCTCACACAAGGCTGGAGGGTTGACACAAAGCTGGGAAAGCCAGCGTTGGGGTTCTAATGGGCCAGAAAGGGTTCGTTTTCAGCAGATCCAGAAGGTGTGAAGCAGGCACACTGAAGGGTGATGCAGTGACTACGTAGACACCTATGTGGTTCTTCATCCTCAGCTGAATCAACCATATTTTCTGTCTCCGAGAGATAGAGGTACATCTGGTGAGATTTTCTCTGTTTGGGCAAACCATGTTTGGTGCCCTTGACTGTATTCATAATTATGCATAATAATAAAACCTATAAGGGTTGTTACATCGGTTTTCCTACATTAGGTTTTTCCGGGGACATTTGTCCGAAAAATCTTGTGTGTCCTTTGTCATGTGTGCTTATTTATTCAGTACATGATCTTTATGTATGTGTAAATTTGCAGTGTGTTTATTTTGATGTTTTCTAAATGTTTATAAAAATAACTTATAAATGTAAAAACATAAGTAGGAGAAGTCAACTAGATTTCTATAGTAGAAATTTAGGTTGAGTAGTTGCAGGAATTTTCATATTGTATCAGAGTTATTGCAGATCAGGGGGAGTTGAAGCCATCAGCAAAGGGATGAAGTTTGTTGCTGCAGGAAGGCAGCAGAAACAACACAAATCTAGAAAGAGGCAATGCAACACTTGAGGGACAACACAGACCCAACAGGGGTGACGCAGAGCCTGTCTAGCTCACGTAGAGCTAACACGGGCCTAGAAGGGTGACACAAAGCCTGTCTAGCTCACGCAGAGCTAACGTAGGCCCAAAAGGGTGATGCAAAGCCTGTCTAGCTCATGCAGAGCTGATGAAGAGGCTGAAGTAGGCCCAAGAGGGTGATGCAGTTTGAGAAGAGGTGACGATGTACCAGTTGGCGTGGTTGGAGGTGCAGTTTTGATCTTCAAAGTTGTTGGTGGGGCATTATTTCTGCCAGTGCAGAATAGTGTCTAGCAAGGTTGACAAAGTAAGGGGAAACAATTCCTTGGTATACTTTCTATCAAAGAAGTCTGAGATCCGATTAGCAGAGTGATTAGAGAGGGTTGATTCAACAAAATTGGTGGAGGATTTTCGAGAAGGAAATCACTGGTCAAAGGGAGTGTATTCTTTAGATGGTTTCTATCGCTAAGAAACCCAGATCCGGTCTCTTGCCGAGAGCAACAACAAAAGAAGGGAGAAGAGCATTCATTTCGACATCGTTGAGCAGAGATGGCCTCTCATGGATTGAGGGATCAAGAAAGGTTAAATGGAGAATCTAACTTCCTGGAAGGCCAGAATCTTGTTAGTCCTTGACGAATATCGCATCAAATATTATGCCAAGAAGGTTGTTGTTTTTCCTGTTGATGTTGATCCGTTGAAGAAGTATGAGGAAACGCAAGAAAGGGCCAAGCACATGATAATGGACGGGGTAAAGGATCACGTGGTCCCACACATTGCCGAGAAGAATACGACAAATGAGACATGGATGACCTTGACCACATTGTATCAAGGTAATTATGTTTAGAGGAAGATGCTTCTGGAGAATTAGCTGCGACTATTTCAGATGCACAAGGGAGAGGAAATCAATCCCTTCCTCATTTCATTGAAGGCAAATTGAGATCAGTTGGTTGATATGGTGGAAAATCCTGATGATGGTATCATGGTGAGGACTACCCTAAATGCAGTCATCGATGATTGGGAGACCCTTTTCCAGAGTATTATGGACAGAGCTCGACTTCCAAATTGGGAGGACATGTGGGAAACTATTCGTCAAGAGGAGATGAGGAGAATGTCCAAGATGGTAGCAACAACGAAGGAGCTAATATCAAGAAGGAGAAGGAGGAATATGTGGCTCTCGCATCTAAGGGACAGTTGCAACAACAAGGGAAGAAGAAGAAGGACCTATCAAAGGTATGATGCTTCAGATGTGGCGAATTAGGACATTTCGCCAATACTTTTCCTCAGAAGAAGAATGGCAAGGAAGATTCAGATTCCAAGATTGTGTCAGCTAGAGGGGATGATGGCAGTGATGAGGATGTGGCTATGAGTGCTCATGTTCCTCAAGAGAATAGGTGGGGCGACATTGATCTGTAGTTATCTTGAACTGCAGATGACGGGCAAGATCCTTGAGGTGCCTAAACTCTTGGATTACATACGAGCTACGGGAGCCCTTAATGACAGTAGCAGGATGACTAGAGTCAGTTGGTGCAAAGGATAATGGAGGCATAGTAGCAGTGAGGACTTTGAAGACAAGAGTAGTGTAGTGCATAGGCAGCAACAACGTAGAAGCAGCAACGCAAAGACTGATGGGACTTCAGCAGCGCATAGGGGTAGTGCTTACGCGGTGTAGAGCAGCAGCAGTGCATAGCTTCAAAGGGCCAGTACAATCCAACAACAGAGAGTGCTTCAGTATCGAGATGCAACCAAACTGACTTGTATGTCAGTATTTTGGGTGATGTCCTTCAGTTGCTTACTTCTCGGCAACTGAGTTGTAGTGTAGCAGTTAGCAGTGGCAATGATATGGGAAACATGATGCAACATTTGAGAGGGAGTTGTAGTACAAATGAGGCAGTGACTGTGGCATAGTCATGGACAACAATGCAGTGGATGAGGGGAGCATCATCAACATAGGGGACCGATGCCATGGATCAGAGTAACACTTCTAGAGTGAATTGTTGCTAGAGCACATTCCTCGCTAGGAGGGAGTGTTGATTTTTGGGTAGCATAATATGTTTTCTATCTCTGGAACTTTGTGGAGGTGCTAGAACACATGAGATCTCCAAGACCCATAAATCATTTGGAGAAATTCCACCCAAAGACTAAGTTATTCCAATAATTAATTATTTTACTGAAGACCCTAAGTCTAACTTAGGGAAATTAAATAATTAAAGGGAATTAATTTAAACATGTGTGTGAGAATGTTCTAAGTGACAAGGATCAAGTCTTTTCTAACCTTAGCCGTTGATTAAGGATTAGATCACGACCGTTGAATGTTCAACGAGAAAAGTATTAAAGGAAGGCTTGGGGTCAATTGGAGGATACAAACAAAGTGGCAACACTTGAGCTAAGTTGAAATTATGGGGCGTGGTTTGCTAAGAATTTTTGAGTTAGCTTGCAGTGCAGTGATGGGAAAATCGATAGTGGGATTTCAGATCCAAGGCCAAGAATACATTGGCAGAGAGGTAGATTCGTACTAGAGCAGTGTAGAGACCCAACAAGGGTGACACAGTCCAACCATGCTCATGCAAAAGGCAGTGCAGAGCCTCACGTAGTCTAGAGATGGTGACGCAGAGGCAGCGTAGGCCCATCAGGGGTGACGCAGGCCCAACCAGAGTAGCGCAGAGCCTCACGCAGGGCTGGAGGATTGATGAAGTGCTGAGAAAAGAAACACTAGGGTTCTAGTGGGCCAGAGAGGGCTCATTTTCAGCAGATCCAAAAGGTTTGAAGCAGCCACATTGAAGGGTGACGTAGTGACTGCGTAGGCACCTATGGGGTTCTTCATCCTCGGTTGAATCAACCATATTTTTTTGTCTCCGAGAGATAGAGGTACATCTACCTATATTTTCTCTGTCTGGGAAAGCCATGTCTAGTGCCCTTGATTGTATTCAAAATTATGCATAATAATAAAACCCTCTAAGATCTATTGCACCGGTTTACCCGCATTGGGTTTTTTCGGGGACATTTTCTGAAAAATATTGTGTGTCCTTTGTCATGTGTGATTATTTCTTCAGTACTTAATCTATATGTATGTGTAGATCTAAAATGTGTTTACTTCGTTGTTTTCTGAATATTTATGAAAATAAATTGTAAATGTAAAAACACAAGTAGGAGAAGTAAACCAGATTTCTGCAGTAGAAATTTATATTAAGTAATTGCAAGAATTTTCATAACATTGTTCAACTGCCTGTAATCAATGCATAACCTGAGTGTACCATCCTTCTTCTTCACAAACAATACCGGTGCACCCCAAGGCGATACACTTGGCCTAATGTACCTCTCGTCAAGCTTTTCATTCAACTACAACTTCAACTGTACTAACTCTAGCGTTCCCATCCTGTATGGTGCCTTTGATGTTGGTGTTTCCTGTGGTACCAACTTAATAGAAAATTCCACTTCCCTATGAGGCAACAACTCTGAAATCTATGCGAGAAATACATCCTAAAACTACTGTAAAAACGGGTACCTTCTCAAGACCTCTACATCCTCGACATCCTTACCTTCATTGCTAGAAATATGCACTACAAATAATGTTGATATTCAACAAGATGATGATCTTAGTGAAAATAGTCGCCTTCACTAAGTGGGCCCGCAGTCTATTTTTGGCGCAAGTCTATTTTTAGACATGATGATCATATTTCAGAAGTTGCAGGATGCTATTTGTGGATGGTTGATCAAGTTGGAAAAATAGATGAAATTCTATTTTTAGAATATTGGGCGAAGTCTATTTTTAGATCGTCAATCTAAAAATAGATGCATGTCGATTATTATTAGCTCTTAATAATAATCAGACTCTAAACAACAACTTATTCTCTTGGAGCACTTCAGTTCAATGCACATATGTGGCACAACAGCTGACAGAAGGAATTACGCTATTCCTTAGGGTTTACTGGAGCTATTGCATGGAGGACTCAGTTAGAACTCAAGTGGCAGAGTTATGACACAGTTGGAGGAAGTAGTTATGGAGTTGTATTTAGTTTAACTCAGTTAGACTCAGTTGAGCTAGTTGTATCTAGTCTAACTAATTGATACACTAGTGAGAGTGGAGTGAATTAATTAGTTAATTAATTCATAAATAATAACTCATTAATCAATTGAACAATAAAATAGTTAACTACAGTGAATGGCAGTTTCAGTGGAGACCAGTGGAGAGATAGGTGAAAGGGAAAGATAGACTATCTGTTGTAACTATTAGTGATGCATTGATTGCATCACACACATATTAATTATGCCAATGAGGATTGCGCAGTGCAAGCAAGGGTAATTTGAATTCATTCAGAGCTATTCTTCAACAGATATTTTGCAGTGGAGGCAGGCTAGCAGGTGGCAAAAATCGGTGCATGGATTTGCAAGATTAGGCCTGTATAGTGTATGACGATTGTACTATACTGAGGGCTTGTGATAAGCTTTGTATGCTTGTATGAGATTGTCATATGATCTTCATGTTACATAATATATAGTTGGGGTTTTCAGCTTCAGGCTTTCTTGGTTAAAAGTTGTGTTATGTGCGATTAATAATTTGTGTTTATGCTTCACACGTGTGTGCAATTAATTTTTTTCGCAAAAGATTAACAAGTGGAATAGATTCAGTATCTTGCATAAAGTTAAATAGTGTGAGATCAGGTGGATCTTGGACATATGCATGCTTAGTGCATATAATTTCTACATGGTATCAGAGCGTTGTTGATTGAAGATTGCAATTATGAAGTGAGTTTGTGCTGGTGGACAATTCGAATTTGCTACAGAAGATTCTTGGTGCAGAAATTGAGTATACATTGAAATGTCTTTCAACGGGTTGAGATTGGAGTATGCTCTTGTTGGGAGCTTGAATTACATAGCCTGGAAGGACAGGATGGAGGTGGTGCCGGAGGATAATGGGCTGAAGGAGTTCATCGATAACGATGTTCCTAAGCCGGGATCTAGCGATGCTGCATTACTTGATGCATGGAAAAAGAATAATGCAAAGACGAGGAGGATTCTGTTGGAAGGTGTGAAGGACCATATCGTGTTCAGCCTTCATGGGAAAGCCACTCCATTCTTAATGTGAAAGGATTTGACAGACTTGTTCCAAAGCAGAAGTGACCAGAGGAAGTTGGTGCTTAAAGACAAGCTCAGAAAAATAAAAATGGAGAAAGGCGACAATATTCCAAAATACCTCACAAAGTTTGTCCACTGCAAGGATGAGCTGGGAAGTGTGGGGGTTACTGTTGATGAAGAAGACTTGGTGATCTTGGCTCTCCTTGGGCTTCCGAAGAGTTGGCATAGCTATGAATACTCTGTCAATGGACGGGAGAAACTGCCGGGATGGGAGCGACTTTGGTTGGATCTTGTGTAGGAGGAGATAAGGGGGGGTACCAGGGATGGATCTTCATCAAAGAATGAAGATGAAGAGAATTACGCTTTGGCTTCCAAAGCAAGGAAAGGGAAGGGGAAGAAAAATCCTTCTAAATCCGGTGTGAAAGGCAAGAAGCAGGATTTGTCCAAAGTGAAGTGTTTTCACTGTCACGAGCATGGACATTTCGCCACTAACTGTCCACAGAAGAAGAAGAATAAGCAGGCTGCTGGATCTACAGCTGGAGAGGCCTTAGCCTTGCAATTTGAGCTGTATTTTTCCTTTATTGCATGCTTGGTTTCAAGCTGCATGGGATCCGTGTGGTATCTTGACAATGGTACGTCTTTCCATATGAAGGGAGACAAAGAGTTGTTTAGTGACTTGGAGGAGAAGGACCTCTAGATGCATATAGAGATGGTCGACGATGGTTGGTACAATGCGACTGGCATTGGGACCATTACCTTTGAGAGGGAGTTCGGTAATATGTTCTTGTTGAAGAATGTCATGCATGTTCGAGGGCTGAAGAAGAACTTGGTCTCAGTCGCAATGCTGGAGGACAAGGGTTATGATGTTGTTTTCAGTGAGGGAAAAGCCTTCCTTCGACATAAAAAAATGGGTCAAACCAAGAAGATAGGGGTTTGAATTAAGAATATCTACAAGCTGGAGGTAGATGGCTGTGCTACAATGGTGGGCAAAGCAGAAGAAGTGGTGAGTCGAGATGAGGGCGAATTATGGCACAGGAGATTGGGCCATCTTCACCATGGCACTTTGAAAATTTTGCAGCAAATTTCTACTGGACTTCCCAAGGGTACTCTTGTGCAATCATTAGTGCAAAGGATGTACAATGGGTAATTTTGTGAAGACCACCTTTCATGAGAAGGAGAACCGTGCTTTGGTGATCCTGGAGAGAATTCACACAGACGTGTGTGGACCATTCTCAGTTGCTTCAACAACGAAACATAGGTATTATGTGATATTCGTTGATGACTTTTCTCATAGATGTTGGATCTTCTTCATGTAGAAGAAGAGTGAAACGTTCTCAAATTTCTGTGAATTCAAGGCATTGGTGGAGAAAGAGTCGGGGAAGTAGGTGAAAGCTCTAAGGAGTGATAATGGTGGTGAATACATCTCGGGCGAATTCAAAGACTTCTGTAGCAAAGAAGGAATTCGAAGAGAAATCATAGTGCCTCATAACCCACAGCAGAATGGGGTCGAGGAGAGAAAGAATAGAACAATCATGGGTGTTGCACGAGCGATGCTACATGACCAGGGCCTACTGATGCACCTGTGGGCGGAAGCATGCAACACTGTGGTTTATGTGCAAAACCATTGTCCTCGTAGAGTACTTGGCATGATTACAACCGAAGAAGATTTTACTGGTAAGAAGCCTGATATTTCTCATTTGAAGAATTTTGGCTCACATGTTTACATTCCTGTGACGAAGGATGCCAAGAAGAAGCTGGAGCCGACTGTAGAAGTTGGGATATTTTTGGGGTACACAGAAACACCCCATAACTATCGAGTGTATTTGCCAGATAGTCAGATGACTGTTATGCGATGGGATATAAAATTCAATGAGGTGAAAGCCATGAAGTTGTCGCTTGAGAGGGAGCTACACTTGCATGCAGAAGAGGAAATTCTTGTTCCCAAAGATGATCCTCCAGATGTGGATCAACCACAAGAGGAGATTCATGGAGTGGAGGAGTCCACTCATGCAGAACCAAACATTAGACAAGGCAGAAAGCGTACCACAGAAACTAAGTGACTGAAGGTGGATGCGGCATAGAATGTAGGAGTTCCTACATCACAGCGCAGACAGAGACAGTCACTTGACCGATATACTGGATACATGGCTCTTATAGCAAGTGTATTGTGACAAAGCCATCTTCTTTTGAAGAAGCGACGCAGGAGCCCACATGGGTAGATGCCATGGTGGAGGAGTATGACTCTATTTTCAGAAACAGTGCTTGGGAGATTGTTCCAAGGCCGGTGGGAAAATCAGTTGTAGGATCAAGATGGATCTACAAGGTAAAGCAAGTTGTTGATGGGAGCGTCAAGAAGTATAAGGCAAGATTTGTTTCCCGGGGCTTCTCACAGATTGAGGGGATTGACTATGAAGAAACCTTTGCACCTATTGCATGGTATTCTTCCATACGGACCATCCTTGCTCTCTCAGCACAGATGGGTTGGCACATTCATCAGATGGATGTGAAGATTGTGTTCCTTAATGGGGTCATTAAGGAAGAGGTGTACATTGAGCAGCCTGAAGGATTTGAGATCTTCAGTTGCGAGTCGCATGTGTGCAAACTCAAAAGAGCGTTGTATGGGCTGAAACAAGCACCCCGTGCTTGGTACACTCGGATCAACAACTATTTCACTGGACTTGGCTTCACCAAGAGTGAGGCGGATGCAAACCTGTACCAGATTATGGTTGAGGGTAAGATTTTGATCATTGTACCTTATGTTGATGATTTAATACTAACAAGTGATGACCAGTTGATACACTCATGCAAGGCAGATCTTGCAAAGGAGTTTGAGATGAAGGATTTAGGCCTCCTTCATTATTTCCTTGGATTGGAAATATGGCAGCAGGAAGGTGAACTGTTTGTGTCTCAAGGCAAGTATGCTCGGGAGATACTGGGGAAGTTTCACAAGCAAGGCTGCAAGCCTATTGACACTCCTCTTCCAGGAAATTGGAAGAAAGAGGATGCTACATTGGCAGAGGTAGTGGATGCCACTATTTATCGACAGTTGGTGGATTCGCTCATGTATTTAGTAAATACAAGACCGAACATATGCTATGCGGTGAACCAGCTTTCACAAGCGATGGTTAAGCCTACCAATCTCTTTTGGAAGGGAGACAAGCATGTCCTGAGATATCTCAGGGGCACATCTGAGTATGGTTTATGGTACAGACAGGCGGATGAGGTGAAGTTGCAGAGCTTCACGGATGCAGATTAGGCAGGAAGCCCAACAGACATAAAGGGCACATCAGGAGGGATTTTCAGTATCGGATCTACAGTAGTTTCTTGGTACAGTAGGAAACAAATATTTGTGGCACTCAGTTCAGCGAAAGCAGAATACATGGCAGCAAGTTTAGCTGCATGTGAGGCTATCTGGATGAGGAATATTCTGGTTGGTTTGTTCGGTTCGCATTTAGATCACATGGTGATTCATTGTGATAATCAGAGTTGCATTAAACTTTCGGTTAATCCTGTGTTTCATGATAGATCTAAACATATTGATATCCGATATCATCATATCAGAGATTGTGTGCAGCAGAAGATCATGTTGCTTCAGTACATTCCCACGAAGGATTAGGATGCAGATATTCTGACGAAGGCGCTCACCAGGAGCAAATTCGAATACCATAGAGGCAGGATCGGGATGAAAGATAATCCCTATCTTGTTGAGAGGGAGTGTTGAGATTCAAAAAGATGATGAGCTTAGTGAAAAGAGTCGCCTTCACTAAGTGGGCCCACAGGCTATTTTTGGCACAAGTCTATTTTTAGACATGATGATCGTATTTCAGAAGTTGCAGGATGCTATTTGTGGATGGTTGATCAAGTTGGAAAAATAGATGAAATTCTATTTTTAGAATATTGGGCGAAGTATATTTTTAGATCGTCAATCTAAAAATAGATGCATGTCGATTATTATTAGCTCTTAATAATAATCAGACTCTAAACAACAACTTATTCTCTTGGAGCACTTCAGCTCAGTGCACAGATGCGGCACAACAACTGTCAGAAGGAATTACGCTATTCTTAAGGGTTTGTTGGAGCTATTGCATGGAGGACTCAGTTAGAACTCAAGTGGCAGAGTTATGACACAATTGGAAGAAGTAGTTATGGAGTTGTATTTAGTTTAACTCAGTTAGACTCAGTTGAGCTAGTTATATCTAGTCTAACTGATTGATACACTAGTGAGAGTGGAGTGAATTAATTAGTTAATTAATTCAGAAATAATAACTCATTAATCAATTGAACAATACAACAGTTAACTACAGTGCATGGTAGTTTCAGTGGAGACCAGTGGAGAGATAGGTGAAAGGCCAAGATAGACTATCTGTTGTGACTATTAGTGATGCATTGATTGCATCACACACATATTGGAGATGCCAATGAGGATTGCGCAGTGCAAGCAAGGGTAATTCGAATTCATTCAGAGCTATTATTCAACAGAGATTGTGCAGTGGAGGCAGGCTAGCAGGTGGCAAAGATCGGTGCATGGATTTACAAGATTAGGCCTGTATAGTGTATGACGATTGTACTGTACTGAGGGCTTGTGATAAGCTTTGTATGGTTGTGTGAGATTGTTATATGATCTCCATGTTACATAATATATAGTTGGGGTTTTCAGTTTCAGGCTTTCCTGGTTAAAAATTGTGTTATGTGCGATTGATAATTTTTGTTTATGCTTCACATGTGTGTGCAATTAAATTTTTCTGCAAAATATTAACAAGTGGAATAGATTCAATATCTTGCATAAATTTAAATAGTGTGAGATAAGGTGGATCTTGGACATATGCATGCTTAGTGCATATAATTTCTACAAATAAGGCATGCCCTTTCATGCTACTGTGCTTTTTCTACATAGTTGTAACCATTGTGACTGGCGTTGCTTTCTTCTTACCCTGCAAGATTATTTGTTCCCCATTTTCATACAAGAATCAATGGATTTGTCATAACAATCCACCTTAGCCCTGTGAAGATACAACTATTCCATACCCAAAACCATATTGTATGATCCTAGTGGAAGTATATTCAAATGCGTCAATGTAGGCGTACCATTCAATTAAAATTCACAAGACCTTACCCAGTGAAGAACTCTTTTCTTTGTACTTGTAGCCAACTACACTAACCAAGACTCTTCATGCACTTCTTTAGTTAAACCAAACTTATCCACCAAGTCAAGATTAACATAACTGTAATTATATCTAAGGTCAATCAAAATAGAAACAACTTGATAAAAAAGCTTACCATCCATCTGGATAATAGACGCTTGGTGATCTGCCTGTCTGTTACCAACGCTGCATAAATCCGAGGAATAATCTATCCAACATCCCCCACAGTTTGTGCCTCCTGATCACTGTAGATTTCCAATATACCACCTTGATGTTGTGGACAATCTCTCCTGTGATGCTCCCCTCCATAAGACCAACATTGTAAAGGTTTCCTACCATCATTCTTGTTCTGCTCCTCAGACGAAATCCACGTCCTCTATCAGATGCATTGAACTTCGTTGGTGGTATCACATTCTCTTTGTTACTTGTGCCTTATTCACTTCTTATCCTATTTTACCTTATTCTTATCATTACCTTTCCAATCTTGTTTAATCTCATACACGTGCTTTGATTTCTCATAACAATGCTTTTGCTTCTTGATGGCTTCCTCCAATAATCTAGGCTCATTGAACTCAATCCTGTCTTTGAATGCTACCAGCAACTCACTAGTGAATCTTTGAATTTTTTCTTTCTCCTCCTTCAGATAAGGCACATACCTAAATAACTCCAAGAATATGCTAGTGTACTCCTCATCGGTCATAGATCCCATCTTTGGCTCATAGAATTAATTTTCCCTATCGTCATAGTATCTCTATGATATATACTTCGTCCTAAATAGTCTCTTGAACTCATTCCAAGTTAACTCCTCTTCAAGAATACCTCTGACATTCTTCATGTCTCCCCACCAAATGTATTCTTTATCTTTACGAATGAACGCAATTATTTTGGCCTTCATGTTAATTGAGTAATCATGCAACCTAAAGAACTTACTCATCCCAAGCAACCATGCCTTGACAGCTTGTGACTTCTTCATCTCTCCATCAAATGTAGGTGACTTTGATTTCTTGAACTCATTCAAAAAATATCCCCTGTCACTCCTCCTGTAAGGATGATAACGATGTTGACCATGATACTTGTTGAACCAGAACTAGAGTAAATCCCATGTCCACTTCCTCGTCTATTAGGTGTATCCAAGAATCTTACATCTATGATTGTTTTATATCTATATAACTTGTGCCCACCGTGTGACCTACTATGATATGCCATTACTCCTATCCTTCTGTCCATGATTGATTATAAGCTGTCCCTGTTGCTGCAAGTCTGACAAGCTCTGAAGGATAACTACATTAACTTCTACTTGTTTGTCTTGTGCCCTAACAAGTCTCTCTTGTGATTTAATGATTCAACCATTATCTTTTTTGAAACTCCTTATTTATGCCTTCAAACTTCTCAATGTGCCTGCTATGTTTGGAGAGTAATAATCACCATGTTTCTCATCTGATCTTTAAGGAGAATCTCATGAAATGTATTCTACCATTATGATATTCATCTTGGTTCTTCTATTCCTCCAAGGTATATCATGTCTGCTAAACCAAATCATAAACAAACCAACATACCTGAGTATAATTCAGGGGAGAATATCTCGTCTACAATGACCCACCAAATTAGCACAATACATGTACAATCATAATCATCATAGTATATATACATCATCTCAATCATCATCTAGTTACCATGCATGATGCCACAATTATAACACCAACTAGACAAAATGCATTCATAACAACATATCTACGACGCACATGCATACACAATACATACAAACATTAACATGCATTCATGACAACACATTATGATAACAACACCATCAAATTCTGCATGCTATCCCAATGGAAACCATGACCACCACCATGCATACACAACTAGCACCCAGACCACAAACATAAGGACACATATGCAATTTACATGTACATATGACAACACAATCATCCAATGAGAAAGGAAACCAGACCTCTCCCAAGGAGAATGGAACTTGGCTCTAATACCACTATGTAATACCCTACTCCCACATTTACCCAAGCTAACTAGTCTACCAAGATAAACATGTGATGAAGATTTACTATGATATTATTAAACTCCCCATGTACAGTTAAGGAAGTGGAACCGACAAGACAAAACCATTATGACCTTCCTTAGGAGCTACATAACCTTCAAGCGAAAACCAACCTTCCCAGGTGCCCAACCCCCGAGACTACTTGATTTTTCATTGACTTAGTGCCCAAGTCCCTCCCATGACAAGGCATCAATGTGACTAATACCCTCCAATCACTCCCGCAACAAGCCATCCCAATGACTGCAGTCTTTTTCAATTAGTTATGTGTACACGACCTCAGATTCTAGGCCATTTTTTTAGGGATGGGACTCGGGCCTCTGCCCATAACTCCTTGAGATTTCCATAAATGATAAATAACATTGAAACAAATGTACTAATGCAAACAATTGTACTAGAACATGACCATACCCCCACTAGCCATGACATGCATTTCATCAAAAATATCACAAATATGTAACCTACAAGTCTCAACACATATCTGAGCATAGGGGTCTCATACTTATATGAGAATCGTCGAGAAGGATTTATGCCTTCTCACCTTAGCTGCGTTATCATCTATTAGGTCATTAATTCGTTATTGCTTCACATACTAATCAAAACATGATGAGAGGCATACATCATAATTTTCATAAAACATACTCGTAACTAGCAAATAACCCTAGACATACCAATGAGGAAATAACCATTAAAGCCACATAATATCAAGTACCTTTACTCATGAAAATACCAAGCATTAATAGCTCTTATTAACATATGAAAATACAACCAAGTCAGGGACTTCCACGTACCACCTAAGCATAGACTAGGTTGAACCAAATATTCCTTTCAACCAATATCCCTTGTGTCATATTCCAAGCATGATTGTGGGATCTCGTGAAACAAATCAAGAAAAACAAAACCAGGGCTCCCATAGGCCAAACCAACTCAACCCTAAACTAGTGATTCCACCTCACAGTCGGACATCATTAAAAATCACCAGATCAGTCTCTACCCAAGTTGTCCAGGTCTACAGAGAGTTTGTTCCAACCAAGGCTTCCAGGACTAGTAACTCATCCCATATTTGTTGTTGGGCTCCAAATATTTTGTCCAACCAGGGCTTCCAGGACTAGTAACTCGACCTACCAAGGGCTCTAGAGCGTTTTTCCAACCAAGGCTTCTAGGACTAGTAACTCAACCCAAGCTATTACAGGGATTCCAAAGCGTTTATCCAACCAAGGCTCCAGGAACTAGTAACTCAACCCACAACCAAAGGAACATGAGAACCAACCAGAAAAGAAAAAAAAGACAACACCCACAACACCATGGCTATCCAAGAAATGGAATGGAAAAACCATTGTCAATCCATGCAATCCAGCATTCCAATGACAAATCACGACCAAGAAATCACATGCATATGCCATGCATGCCAAAACTAGCAAGGAAATCATACATGAAACTTGGTACCTACAAGCAAAACCCATTGTAGCTATTGATCCCAACATCCTCTTGCGCTTTATTGTTTTTCCTTTGCCTTCTTGCTCCAAATCCCAAGTATGGCACACTCCTCCAAGAGTGCTCTAAGAAAACTATACGTGTCAAAGAGTATGAGAGAGAGAGAGAGAATAAAATGAGAGCTCTAAGCGAAAACTGACAAAAGGTTTATCACACTGACAAAAGTTCTGAATTGATCCTCAAAGGACTTTTTATCAATGAGGCCTCTATTTTCCTTCATTTTCCTCCTCGCATGCAACCTGTGACCTTTCACCTTCCTTTTCTCCTATTTTCCACTATTTTCATAAATAAAATGCTAATTAATGCCTCATGCCTTTCCAAAGCCTTTGCCAATTTCCTTAGCCATATATCAGTCACAAATGATCCCCATCACTATGTTTTTCTCCCAACGTTCAACTTGAAATACGTTTCCCATGACCTTGGTTATTATTTTACCCTTATTAACGTTTTACATAGATTTTTTACTAGGGTTGTTACAATGGATGAGGTAGGATTTCGTTGCTTATTTTATCTTTTGCATTGTGAGAAGGAATATTATCTGATTGAATCGGGATTTCATTAATAAATCATTGATCTTGTTTTCTATGGATTTCACAAACTTGTACTCAAATTGCAAGGGGGTTTGCAGTTTGAAACAATTGTCATTTTTATTGGATTGTATCTGTTAACACTTAGAGAGAAAGCCTCGCCATTGGGGAAAAAATCTAAGGTAACCTCAAACCTCTTTGAGGTTGAAAGCTAGCCCTTCAACCTGGAGAGGTATCTCTCCTTAAACTCAACTACTCTAGGTCAATGTAGTAGTAGGTTTACACATTTACGTTCTTTGGTCAGATTTGTCTAAGAAATGATGAAATTTGGGGTTGGGCTATGTGGAAAATACACCATTGGGCATGGAGTCAAATCCTATCAGGTGATGTTACAGATTTGATGAACAAACACAAAAGCAGGGTAGCAATATTTCCTTTGATAATTCTAAAGAATTGAAAGGGAAAATGAAAGAAAATAGTATTGAAGTTAAATGAAACAATAATTACTAATGCTGGAGAAGTAAAGAAATAAGAGCACAAATGAATCCCAATCTCACACACTCATCTTTCTACACATGAAGAAAGTTTTAAAACAAAGAATACATACAGGGAACTAAGACACAAGAATTTCTGCAAGTGCTCATGAAAAAATGTATATATTTAATATCTACTCAAATATTACACAAAGATGTTATGTTTTCAAATAAACACCAACCCCTTTTCCTTATGTATTTCTTGCCTATATAAATATTACAACAAGTAATCACAAGATTATAGTTTATACTTTAATTACAATAATCCAAAAATAGAAATGAAATTTTTCTAGGTACATGCATTTGAAAAATATATTTTAAGTACATTAAGTCTTTGAAAAATAAAAACTACTTGCTGAAAAGCTTGCTAAAAATGAGGTTGAGAAAGATGTATCATCATAATGTCTCCCTCGCTGGAAAAATAGGTTCCTCATTGCAAAATAGGTCCCTTGCTGCAAAACATGTCCCTCACTGCAAAATAGGTCCAATCACCCTACAAAACTGCTATTATGTTTGAGATTATTCCTTCTCGGGTTGTCTGTTGTAAGTGCTGATACCGTCGTTGTCAGCTCCTAGCTGCCTAGGTTGATAGTTCTGCTGACAGACAGACTGTCGGCACTTTTCATAATCTGTTCCTTTGCAAAAATGTGTTAACAATGGAAATGTCAACACCTTTCTGCAAAATTCGTTGACAACCAGGATTTCAGCTCTTCTTTGCACTCCTATGTATAAACACTAACTGGTGCATTATCAACAATATTTCAAAATTCACTTTTATTGGTGAATAATAAAAAAATGAAAAATCACTTAGCTTCTTAGTTTAGGGTGTTGACTTCCTTTAGGATAACATCAACCTTTTCCAATATTTTCCTCTTACTTTGCGTGGCTTCCATTGGGCCCTTTTCTTTGTTTATTTTAGCTTTTGATTTATTAGGACCTACAATTTTTCCTCTGTTTATTAAGAGGTACTTCAATGGCACATTGTCCACAACAATTACCTCTTTGGAAAGGTCTGGATTTCTTTTCAGTTTTCTTTTGAACCTGAGCTTGTTGGTAAGCCTGGTATGGGGTCTCTTTCCTCCCTTAAATATTTCATAAAGTGTAGGTTCTTCTTCAACTAGGAGTTCGGCTTGGGTTTAAACTTCAAGCGCTTTTCCTTTAATGATCCATGGAGAATGGGTTTCTATAGGGGATTTTTCCATGGGATTTTTATCAGCATGAGAGGAACTGATAGCAGAGGGCAGGTTTTTAGTTGAAACTGGGTCTGCCTTTTTTAGTCTAGCACTCCTGCTAGCATAAACTTTAGGGATTTTGGGACCAAAAGAGGACGAGGAATGTCTGTGATAGGGACTGGCTTAGTGGAAGCTCATGCATGAGTTTTCTTGCCCTTCTTGGTGTCTTTCTTCCTCCCTCTTCTAGCCTTAGGAGGTTGAGGTTGAAAACCTCCCCCAAAAAAGAAATGGCTCCAGGTTCTTCTTGCCTTGGCCAATTGATTCTCAATCAATAGTTTGATTAGGACTTTATGATAAAAAAAGTGAAGAGAAGGGTTTTCCCTGGCTTGAAAATGAGTGGCCATGTTTTTTAAGCTCTCTAGTAAATAAAAACATACATTCAAATGGACTTGACCAGCTAGATGAGATAAAAAGTGAAAATGGTAAAGGTTTACCTGGTTGAAGTGACCTTCACATGTAAGAAAGGATTGGGCTATCCTCAGTAACAAATTCCACTTATCCTCAAACCAGGTTCGTTGAACCCCTGCCTTCCAATTTCAGCCTTTGAACTTTGTCTTCAAGAAGAATGGGACATCAACCGCTGCTAAAACATGATTCTTGAACACCCTTTATCCATCTGAAGGTAGAGTCACGACCTTTGCAATCAACTCCTCTATAACTGGAAAGGAAATCCCACCTATCTCCACTTGGTGACCGTCAAACCCTAAGCAAATGCCCGAGCCATAACATCATGGTAATCAATGCATCGGGGGAGAAATTATTCCCACCCTACTCGTTGAAATTGTTGTTGGATGTTGGGATAGATTTCCAAGAGGTTAGGCACCTTTGGCTCGACTCAGTTAGCTTTGCCGCTTTTCCCCATTTGCTGTAAACTCTAGCAGAAACACACAAAGCCTCACCGAGATTTGATCCTAGATTCTTGTCGATGATCTTGGACACAAACCTTACCAGAGTTACCTAAAATTACAAACAAAAAACATAAAACTTACCATACGGGCAAGTGTTTTAACAACCAATTGGGTAAATGTTTCAACATCCAACCATGTTTTGGCTTCGAATGATTAATTAATAACCACATACCTGGTGGCATCGAAAAATGTTCACTCAACATGTACCTTCCACCTTAGAACTGAACGTGGCACGTTTGATATGCATCATTGTTACTGCTGATGTGGTTAGCGCATTTCAAAAAATCAAAATTTGAAATATGTTTTGGCGTTGATAGTTTATTTATCAATTATACCCAAAATGATGACAACCCCATTGTCAACACATCATTCAGAAGATATTATCAGACCATAAAAACGATGATAATCCCACTATCAACAATTTCCTTGTTTATTACAAATAAAACGTTAACACTGAAATTGTGAGCACTTTCTTAAAAAAAATTAAAAAAATGAAGTAAAATGCGATAACAATATCTAGATCCCCCTTTGCATCACAACAAACATATCATGTTTATCTCACATGTTCATGGTTGATTATCTAGCATCGAATGATTAAGAGAACCCACCAAAGTTTGTGTTCTTGTAAAGGTTTCCAGAGTCTTAGGATGAATGGTTAATGTTTCTTACTTATCTTTGTCATAAGTAATTATGTTTAATAACACTTCTCTGCATCTACTTCTTCAAGGCTAATGGTTAGGACTGGTGATTCAATATTTTGAGAAGAAGGTGGAGATTGTGGTGACATGCGAAGATTAATGGTTGGTTGTGACCTTAAGTACTTTGAGTTTCAATAAACAATGAGGCTTTTGTATTAAGGTCAATTTACTCCTAGTAATGAAGAGAATTCCAAATGCACTTTGCTCGTATTTTCTTAGCTCTGCTGCTAAAGTTAAATATGGCATGGTGTAAATCATTACTTCACACCATCCTCAAAGTTACTACAAATAGCAATGTTTCGAACTTGAATGTTGATCGCATTGTTGTGGAGAAAAAAATCCCCATACGATAAAAAAAAACATATTATTTAATGATCCATTGATAAATAGTACAATATTTCCATCTTCTTTGAGTTTTCGTCTCTATGTATCTTACAAATTAAGTTGATGTTTGATAAACAACATCCACTTGTAACTTGCTCTTCATAATTATAAACCAAATTAACATGTGTTACTATAATATAAAGATCCACCTATATTAGATTAAAATTTTAAAAAAATATATCAAAGTTACATATTCCCTAATTCTAAGTTTCGAATAAACTATTTAAATATATTATAAATTTAAATAGTTTACACACTAAACTATAATATGTAATGACCATTTTTCTAAATGCGAAGGACAAAATGTTGATATGGTTTAAACTTTATATAAAAGCGAGGAAAAACAAACAAAAACTGAATAACAAAAAAACAGTGTATATTAAATAAATTGAAACAAAAATCCCTAATAGTCTCATTCATTTTCAATGAACAAGGCCATATGTCAACACCCATGGTCATGCATAATGTCTTATGTCTACCATGCATGTTCCATACTTCTCAAGCTTATCATGTAAAAAAGAAAAACTAATCTCAAGCTTATCATATAAAAATGAAAAACGCAGATGACAACTAGTTTTGCATGCATGTTCCATCTTTCTCAAAGTATGTTGGATTATAAAGTAGAACAATAAACAATAGTTTAATTAAACTAGATATTAATAGATAACATTTAATATTATTTATAGCAATAATAAAGGATATAATGGAAAATGTTAGAAGGCACCATGTCAATTCAATGTTATTTGTTTTCTCAAAACATTCACATAATTATTAAGACGATGAAACCATTCACCTATAAAAAAATTTAGGATAAATTGACATTGAAAGAGTCAATATTTAAAAAATCTCCAATTAAATTGATGATGTGAGAGTTAATGTAAAATGTTGCATGGACTTCATTGTAGATTACTCAATTTGTGGCATTATGTTCTAATCTATTGTTATTTTTAACTCCAATGGTTTTGTCCTCTAGGAAAAAGCATTATAACATCAAGATAACTCAGTTGTAGTGACAACAAATAATACATGTGATTGTAAGTTTCAACATCTCATTTTAGTATTCCTTGTTGCCCAAGCCTTTGATCTCTAATCAAATCTACAATGTTTTCAATAATAAACAAAAATGGGCGGGAAAGAAATTTTTCACACTTAAGAAGTTTCTTCGAGTTGTTCAAGATAGATCTATAACAAAAAGGGGAAGAGGAATTCAATAAGGTATTGAAGTAGGCACATGTACATAAAACCCAAAGAGTTAGTTCAAATAGATGTTTTCAATGATGGGCATTTGGCTAGTTCCATGGCAACAAATTCTTGGTTTGAATCCCCTCGATTAGTTGCACTAATGTACATCGATGAGTTTACTAGGTATGTCATTCACAAAAATAAGAAAGCACCCCTTAAGCTTCCCTCAAGGATTTTCTTAGAAAAAAAAGTATTTGTTTGTAATTACACTCCATTGTAAGACCAAACAAAGGCAATTTTACAAAAAGAGCTAAATTACCTTAAGAGCAAATAGTTACTTGTAAATTATTCGTGACACAAATACCATTTACCAGTATGTTATGTGGAAAAGTTAACCATGCCTAATGTAGTTACCGATAATGTTAGTATAATTGCATCATATTGGTTGCAACTATATCCATGGAAACTTATTCTTTAATTAAAAAGTTTAAATAAATCAATGTATAGATGCACGAGTAAATACATGCATAAGTTGGCTTTGACATCGTTTCATTGTGGACCTATTATTCTAGCTCATTTTAGATACCTATGAGCAAATGATTTAAATCTCGATGTAATAAATAAAGAAGATCATTAATGATAGCAAGTGATCGGTGTTTGGATTTGGAACAAGATCAAATACACTTTGAAATTGAAGCTATAAATAAACAAAATCTGGAATTATGGATGGTAGGATTTGTTAATCAAATTGACAGGTGGCATCATGTATGGCAACATTTAGTTAATACAAGGAGCATTGTTTTTTTGCAATCATCGTTCAATCTTATGCACATAAGTTGCATGCATCTTTGTTATTTATAATTGCAATTGCCATCTCTATACTATTATAGGTGGACAAACCATCTAAGCCATGAATGCACTAAATCATGGAAAATATTATCAATTGTCTACTTATGAGGTTGTTGAAATAATTGTAATCAAAGATTTAGTAAGCAAGCTATGATGCACTATTTGAAGAAGCATATGCAATATAAATGACAATCAAGAAATCAAGTTGACATGTTTGAGTTTGCCTTTAATTTAGGTCTGTGTGGTTATTATTGGGGTTATATCATCTAATTGATGGGTCAATGAGAAATTATATAAACAATGAATTAAATAAGTTGAACATTTTTACATAGTTAAATTCAATTTCACTTAATTGACACCTTACTAGCTTAAAATTTCAGCAATGTAATGAATTTAGAGATGGTTTTATTAAGGACTTAAAAACCATTCAAAGACTTAGAGAAATGGGAAAGAATGGGTTTTAAGTCATTGTTGACATTGTCTACGAATTTTATTAGCTTTTTAAGGATGTCAAAAACTAAAGAAATAGATAAAATTCTTATCATGTTTGGAAACCATTTATATCAAGTGGATTAGATGGATATCTTTTAGAGAAATTAAAAAGCAATGGTGAAATATTTGAGATATGGTGTGAAGCATATAATATAATGCTTATGAGGAAGGTTTTCTTCTATCATACAAGCATGGATATGAATTCAAATCTCTTGCTTATTACATTCCAAGTTGATTTTAGTGAATTTTCATGTCACTACTTCCAGATATCAAGTAAAAATAAAAATAAAACCATGTATTGTAACGCCTTATGAATTTGTCATTAAATGAAGTAGAATGTGGAACTTGTGAAGTTTGGGTTGTTCTTTTGAAGACTATGTGTGATATGTTAGACCTCCTTTAAAGAATCATGCAATGTTAATTAATCACACATTTGCGTTGAAATAGAAAGACTGATATTCGAGGTCTCAATGCAGTAAGAGATACGTCCAAACTATCATCTTCCCATGCATTTATGTTGAACTTACACAACATATCATCATGATTTTACCAACAAAAAAATTCAAGTAAATGAGAGTGTAATTTAATCGTAGTTGCAAATGTTAATATAATTGATTCTAATTGGATAATCATATGTTTCTCATCCATATCAATGCATTTGGGGTGGAAAAAATCATAGAAATAAGTTTATAGGAGCAATTTTAGTGGTGGGACCCAGTTTGGAGAATTAGGGTCAGAAACCTTACAAGGTCAGTTTGAGGCCTTAAATGTCATTTTTTAGAGGTAAAATTTTTTTGCTTAAATGTGCACACCTTAGCGCTATTCTACATTCAAAAACATTTCTAATGGTGCAAGGCTTGATTCAATCGAAGTTTATACACAAAAGTTATGCCTCTCAAAATGTGACCTATCATGTTTGAAAACCATAATTCAAGAGAATGCCACACCAACCCTTGTTGCTCATGGAAAAGGGGTTGGCCACATGGGTAATATAAAATACTATAAATGAATTGAGTTGTAACTCATATTGAGAGTTGAATGGGTTAATTTTGACCCCTAATTGGCTATCGGGTTGTGTTATAATTGGGCCACTAGGAGGAAAAGAGGTTTGATTCTATTATGGTGCATTTTGTTCCATATTAGAGAAAAGTAGCTAAGAGTAGATAGAGAGAGGGCATATCAGAGAGGGTTTGTGTTATGTGGTATTCCACAAGCCATAGGTCTCACTCCTTTATATTTGCACCATTCTCATTCAAAGAATGAGAGGGTAGATCAACCTCACCTTCTAGCGTGGTTTTCTCCCAAAAGGGTTTCACAAGTCATATTTTGGTGTTATTGTGGTTTGTTTAACCGCCCCTCCCACATTTACTCGACCTGAACTCCAAGATTCAATTATGGAAGAGTTAATATGAAATGACCCGACCTCCAAGATTCAATTATGGAAGTGGGGTTGACGATTGAGACTTACTGACCACAAAATGATACCTCACAAACATCCCTTAAGGTTTGCAGGACACTCAGGGGCCAAAGAACCACCACTGGTGCCCAATTCTTGAGATGAGGCTCCTTTTTACTTCCCTGGTCCCACAACCTAACCCACAACAAGGGATGCATGTGGTTATAGGCATCCAACCACATGCACAACACTTCATATATGCAGTTATAGCCCAATTTCCACAGTTCAAAGGGCGTGGTCCCGAGATCTGAGCCACAATTCCAAGCCAGCCTCCAAACCACTGCCCAAAACTTCCTGAGAATTTCTAGAATCATAAATGACATAGGTAGAATGTTAAACATACAAAAATTTATCAAATAATTAACCTAACCAAGTCTAATTATGACATTCATTTCATCAAACGTATGGTGAACATGTAAACTACAAGTCATGAATGCATATATGATCATAGGAGTCTGGAACTTATCTGAGAATCACCAAGAAGGTCAAATGACCTATCATAATAGTTGCAATAACACTTGTTAACCCATGCATTCATTAACCATCAAACACTTATCAAATCCTTACAAGACATAGCTAGAGTGCACTTCAAATCCATGCTTATAACCAACATATAACTAGAATAGTGATCATGACATAACAACCATTAAATCACCATAATAACATGTAAAAATTCTCATAGAACACTATGAGAAAATAACTCTTATTAATTGATGTAAAATCCAACCAATTCAGAGACTTCCATGTACTACCCGATCATAGATTGAGCTGAACCAAATCATTCTTTTAGCCAATCATCCCCATGCCATATTCCAAGCATAAATGTGGGAACACAAGACATAAATAACCAATGCTTCCTGGAGATTAAACCACCTCCACCCTCATGCTCTCATGATCTCACCAAAACCGATCAATACATCACATAAAAAAACCAAGACATAAACAACAAAGTGTTATGCAGGTAAATCCTCTCTACTGACAGAGACGATCCCTCTAGCCCTAGAGTGGGTCTAGTAAAAAAAATACAAGCTAAAGTGTAGGTTCCTAATTAATGAATGAAAACAAAAAGGTAGATTGGTCTACCTAGAGTCCAACGCTATTGTCGTGGCTGTCGTGGTGGTGGCCTCTCGATCTTTATCTTGACAGGTCACGATCCTTCTACAATGATTCTTGGATACCTGCACGAAGATTAACAAACAAGAGCAGCATACGAAACAATGATCTCATTCATAATTACTAACCATTCAAGGAGGGTTAAGCATATTGCATCAAATAAAAAACATTAACGCAAGATGGGAACCAGAAAATAGTCATGTGTATGTATTAATTAGAGAAAGAGTTACAACCGGAGCCTTGACGTCACAACCTCCTTCAACGGGGTTCAATCAAAGCACGTCTCGGTGAATCTTCGGGGAATTCAAATGGGATGAAGGCACAAGCCTAATCTCACTCAATAAGGGTCTCTTCCATTCTATCTTTTCTAGCAAAATGTACAAGAATCTCTTTAGCGTTTCAGCTATATTATGTTCAGTTCATCTAGCCCATCAATGGCAGATGGCTATATTTATAGAGGGAGAGGAGGAGGTTGGGATCCCTACAATAGTGGAAGGGAGGCCTTATCCCTTAGGAGGTTTCCCTAAAAGGTGGTGTTGTAGAGGTAAATCCCCTCTGCGGACAGAGGCGATCCCTACTAGCCCAGATCGGGTCTAGCAACAATCGTATCATGCTAAGGCGTAGGTTCCTGATTAAAATAAACCAACTTGCGAAGAAGGCCTACCTCAAGTTCAATGCTGTTGTTCGTAGAGAAGATGACGTTCCCGTTCCCTTGCTCCAGCAGATCACAATCCTTTCGCTTGCCACGATCGAACACCTGCACACGCAAGAAACACAACAAACACAAGCGTAAACCCTGATATGTGCAATTATGTATCATTCAGAGAAGACACAATTCATGATTATAATGAAAAATATGAGTGGAACCATAACCAATAGTCGCTTATCATTAATTCATCAAAGGAAAATACAACCAAGCTCTGACGCTAAACCTTCCTTCGACGGGTCGTCAGCGGAATACGTCTCAGTAAAGCTTGTCGGGAATGGGGACAAGCCTCTCTCTTCAATCATCAATCTTCTTGCTATGGATTTGGCACTATGAGGACTATCAAAGCTCTTGCAACATTCTTTAGGCTAAGAAGGCTCTTGGAGATTCTTGGAGACTCTTTGAGACTCGCTTGCAAAGGGAAATGGCAAGCTTATATAGATGGTGGAACGGGAGTTGGGATCCCTACAATCATGGGATTGGCCCTATCCTCAAGGAAGCTTCCATGAGAGGTGGCAAACTACTTCCTATACATGGAAATCCGGAGCCAAACGTCCCAACCCAATTTAGAGACCAGTTCAGGAGTTGGTTGGAGTCAATCTTCCGCCATATATTTTTAAAAAACACCCTTTATTAAGCCTGGCGCGAGTGCGACTCTGAGACAGAGCGCCAATTGGTGCGCCCTCTTTGGAGGATTTCCCCCACTGGCACGTGTATAGCATTGGCTAGTCACGCCAAGGACGAAAAGGCTATTTTTAGGGTTTTTCACAAGGAGTTGTCTTCAGGGGAATGAAAGTCCATGTCTAGGGGAATGCCATGAAAGTGTTTTCAGGTTATGTCACTTCTCACAGGTCACGGAATAAGCCCTCCAATGTGCGGGATGGGGAATTGCAGGGACGGTGACAAATTGTTGTGTAACAGATGCCCCCTAAAGTATGAGGCCAGAAAGAGAGAGAGGGGTGAAATGCTTTACGAGAACGTGTCCAACTGAAGACACTACCGTCAGAAAACCTGCGTAGAGAAGTACAACTGATATCTCAAATACATGATATATATGTGGTATGGGCGCAACCATCCATAGCAGAGTAGACAATAATCCAGGTCCAAGGCATGGACGCAGCCATCCAGTGAGGATCGATAAATAGACTTGGGTATGGTCGCAGCCATCTAGTGAATGAGTCATGTAACTAATCATAATAATCCACAAAATCGCAGCCTGGATTCCAACAGACAAAATTCAGGGTCTTGTGCTCCATCTCGACTCGAACAAAGTACAATTTCAAGCATGCGAATAAGTGAGCTGGAGTCGAACATGCAAGAACATCGCCTAATTACCAGCCAATGATGAAAGCCATTAACAGACACGAAAGGTACCGCCAATAATTACAATGGCCCTCAAGGTACTATAGGTACAATCTACAACATGCGAATCAATGAGCTGACGTTGAACACCCGTAAAATCACTCGATCGGAGGCCAATGATGAAAACCTCACGTCGAACGCGAAGAACCTGCCATTGAGGCATACAGGCTCCAAGGTACCAAAAGGGAGTCTCTAGATCATTTTCCTGGATAATGAGCTGAAGTCAACAGGAAGTGACCTTGATCGAAGGTGGGCCATAGTGTTTCCCACATCATCGACGCGAGACGAACATAATGTCTTTGTGAATCATGATCAGATGAGAATCAGAGGAAGGTTCAAATTTTGCAGAGGTCAACTTCTCTTGAACATATCGACAGCACGACAGTGGATTTGGAAGTATTTGACATCAAAATATCAAAGGTCATGGTGACGAGGTAAAGAGAAGATGAGAGGTCAAAAGGGATTACCCAAACCCACGGAGGCAAACAGATAATGAGGTGAGATGTTCCGAACCCGACACGAATGCAGACAAGTGCCATGTTCAAGAGCGACATATTGCCGACACGACAATGATGCTGGTTCCATTTTTCCCCACCATTTATGGCGAGTACCTATTTATTTTTACACAATCTTGAATAGGATACCATATGCTTTTCATATAAGTTCGTCCTTCAAACGAATCCAACCTAGTACATTTAACGAGCCCTAGGAAGGAGGAACTCAAATAACGTCATGATTGACAATTTCCGATGTCATTTGGGTTTAAAGAGTCTGGAAAAGGGAGAACTCTACATATTTTCATGTTTAGAGTGTTTGAAAAGACAGCGGAAAAGTAAACTCCAACGGTCCCTTTTCGTAAATAGTTCCTCAGACCCGAAAAGGTAGAAAACTATGTCTGAGAAAACCTCCTAGTCGCGATAGGCTAGGGTATTCCTTTTTCGTAAATAATCTATCCCAGCCCGAAAGAGGGGTAAACGTATACTGGGTAGATGTTGTTTCGCAACCACTTTAACGAGATCGAAGCGACAAGGAACTCGACAATCTTTTCATGTTTAGAGAGTCAGAAAAGAGCTGAAAGTTGACTCCTCCTGGAGGAACGAGTGGTATAAAGGGCAGCCACTGGTTCCGGTATGGTGGAACTTCTCTGAACAAATAAAGTTTAATAGGCTGGCTAACAAGACCACTCATCGCAGTGGTTCCTCAGGAATGGGTAAAACAACCAAGTGAAGGCATATGATCGGCCTAGCAGATAGTGACGATGGAATGAGAAAACCAAGGCTCATCTAGCAAAAACAGGCTGATAAAATGGCAATCACAAGAGGTAAAATGGGAATGGTTTCATTTTTACACAAGCTTGAAATCAGGAAACTCTGCTTGAAGTTGGTTTCATTTTTACACAAGCTTGAAACAAAGATAAACTACGCTTGAAACCAGTTTCATTTTTACACAAGCTTGAAACGGAAACAAACTATGCTTGAAAAAGTAAGCATGCCCCCAACATGGTGACTCAATTCGAGGTACATGCCCCCCAAGCTTCAATCCATATGAAAGGCAGATGGAGTGAAGGTTCAAGTTACGAGAGCAAGAGACAGACTCGACTGGTATTTTACGAGATCTTATCAAAGATTCGAATTGAACGGGAATGTGTTTCATTATTTTAACGAGGTTGACACATTAAAAGAACTATCCTCGTGAAACCTTGTTTCATTTTTTAACGAGCTTGACAAAAGAAAGCAAACTATGCTCCGGACACCTTGTTTCATTTTTCAAGGATCTTGACACAAGAAAACGAACTATGCTCTGACTATCTTGTTTCATTTTTTAAGGAGCTTGACACAAGAAAATGAACCCTGCTCCGACAACTTGTTTCATTTTTTAATGAGCTTGTCACAAGAAAACGAACTTTGCTCTGAAGAGTTTGTTTCATTTTTTAAGGAGTTTGACACAAGACAAGGAACTCTGCTCCAACAAGCTTCATCATAATGAACAAGAAGTCATCGCTTCCAATATTTCCACTCCCGATGGAAGGAAAACATCCTGGAAGTTAGGACTCAATGCCCCCAGCACACTATGCACGACGACATCATCACTGAGTACAAGCACGGGGTAGGTAGCCACATAGTTGACCTGCGGTGGGGCAGATACAACGGGTGGATAAAAACTAGGAAGGGATGATGGCGGGCCAGCTGCCACATTAGGACCAAAGAACGAAAGCTGATCAATTGTCACGATCTGTCCTTCATGTGGAAAACAGACCACACGAAAAAGGGAGGAGAAAAGTGCTCCCATGGCATAGGTGTAATCGCGCCCCAAGAGCAGATTGAAATCCAAGGGGCCTGGAACAACCATCACGTCCATATGGAAATTTTTACCTCCCAAAGTAACAGGTAACCTTGGAAGGATCCCTAAGTGTTGACTCGTTCTTCTGTTAAACGCCAACAGATTCTGCGTAACAGGCACAAGCGGCGGCGAACCGAAAGCTTGCCAAGAAGTTGAGGATAAAATACTAACAAACACGCCTTCATCTATAATGGTGCTGGGTACAACTAGACCAAAGGCCTGTACCGTTATCTCAAAAGGCACATAAGATGGAAGGTGGTATCCTGCAAATTGACTCCAATCAAAGGAAGCGACCAAACTACTCGGAGGGGCTACCATCGAACCAAGATGGTCTTCCCCTGGTGTTACAGAAGAAGGAGCATCCTCCACGACCCTCATCTCGAAGGCGGGAGGAGTATCCTCTGGGACCTACGTCACGGGAGGTGGAGGAGCAACTTCTTGAGATATAGGGACAGGATAATCTTTCTCCAAGTCCGAGGAATCTGAAGAAACAAGAAGAACCTGAGGGATGTGAGGTCCACTCTCAACGGAAAAGACCTGGTGCACTATAGAAGGGGCCAGTTCAACCGATCCCATGACCAATGGTTGGTCGGGAATGGATTCCTGAATCTGAATTTCCGAGGGAGCGGGATCGACCAAGGATGACTCTTGACCAATCGTAGGATCAACTGGTGGAGGACTCAAAGAAAGCTGTTTGTAACCAGCAAAAGGCACGGAGCAGAAACAACCGAGTTGTCCAAAAATCGCTTGGCTTCATCCATATACGGACAAAGGTGAATGGCATGGTGCCCTTCACACAACTTACAGGGATTGGTAATCTTACCCTGCTTCTTGGGAGCCTTACCAGTAGCAACCAAAGACGTGCCCCCAACCTGACTCCTAAAAGCCAAGGGCAACGGCGGGCGACCGTTGGACCATACTTCGAGCACCTTAGGAATGCCAGGGCAGTCTCGAAGAAGATGGCCTCCCGTGCACAACATGTAAGGGAACTTGACTTTCCGCGGAGGGTTGGGAAGTTTATCGACGGAAGCTTTCTTAGGCACAATAGCCGCAGATCTAGCCTCTCCTTTATCTGATTTCTTCTTCTTCTTCTTAGCCACCTGGTTACTCGAATCCAAACTTTCACCAAGAGAAGTAGAAGAGGAGGACGCAGAAACAGGCGAAGAAGGGGAGAGGTCCACCTTAGAATCAACATGATGTTGTTCAGGCGGAGGAAGTGATTGAACAGTAGCTGAGGCATTTGGGACCACAGAGGTTGAAAACAACCAAACAGGCAACCCAACAGTTAACCCAGGAAGGGACAATGTTGCCATATAAGGAGCACCAACATTTCCAAAAGGAGGAAAATGACCAGGATTCCCATCGGAGGGGATTCCTTGGTTGGTGAACTCTGGAAAAGTTGCCATCAACAACTCAAAACTGCACACGGGCTAAAAACCAAGGCACATAATCAAACGACCAAAAAGCGAACTCTAAAAGGGCATGTGATTGCGGGTGATTTATTTTACCACATTGAAACTTAGAAACTTCACCGTTTCATGTTTTAAGAGTTGAGAAACGGATGAAAGATGACTCTATCTCTTTCAATTTTGAAACAAGCGTGAAAGGACAAGCACTTGATGATCCTTTCAAATTTAAAGAGTCAGAAAAGATCAAAATGACTACTCTGGAATGCTAGGGAAAGGGTGTACCAAATAACCGTGAACTGCAATATACACCTTGGTTACAAAATGAAAGAGAAATCAACCAAGGACTTAACGTACGCGTAGGCAATCTCCCTGAATGTTGTGTCCGGTGTATCACGGGTATAGGGCGGCAGACTCATCTTCTTATGGATAAAGGATAGAAACCTAGTGGGGTCTCCCTTTATATACGCGATGGTACGAGGAGCACAAGTCCATACTAGCGTTGTCTAAAGCCAAGAGGCGAACGACAGCTACTAGGTTTAAAGACGCCGGAACACGTCTCTAGCCTAGACCTCTAAATATTTCGTTAATGTTTCAATGCTGCCTTAATGTAAATTGAATAGATTTTAATGTTAATCTTCAATTATGTTTCGATTTTCAGGCCCTAGTGAGTGTTATGTCTCAAAATATCCTATATGCAGCTATATGAGAAAAGAAATATTTTCAGTTCGATGAATGTTATATAGTTAAGGGAAGAGCTTCAAATGATGCAACAAATAACAAAACTGCAAACGAAATTCTTCCAAACTAGATGAATTTCACTATCCAAAGTAATTTTAAACATTCAACAATGCGAATAATGCAATGTAATCTATGAAAAATCCTCTTTTTCGAAAACTATGCAATTGTAATCTATGCACAATTTCCTTTTCTTTTTCAAATTATAGGAATGCACTCAATGCATTTTTCGAAGAAATGAGAATCTACTTAATGCATTCTTTTAATAAAAGAGAATGCAATCAAAGTGATTTCTAGTTTTCAATCATTAAACAATGTAATCTAAGTTCAATGATGGATCTAAAAAAACACTTTTCAATGCAATGTGATCTAATGCATTTTAACGAAAAGCAAACTATGAAACGAAAACTAAAAGAACGTAAATCTCCTTAATGAAGGATGAATGCGAAAGATATGTAAACAAACACTAAGAATGCAATCGTTGCTTCAAACACTTTGTCACGAAATCCCTCAAAAGGCGACAAGACATATGAGGTCAAACACAAAGAGGACTTCCAAAGAAAGAGATCAAAACAAGGCATTCATTCCCTTTTACATCAAACAATAATGGAAATAAGACATTTCAAACAATGAGAAATGTAATCTATGCTCATACAGTGAAAAGACCAGAAGGGAAAGACACACTGGTGAAGGATTTAGGGAAAAAATCTCAATTTTCATACACCCTGAAATTGGCACGACTTTATCATTGACAACTAGCGCCAACTGGCGCGACTTGCTCACTGACAACTAGCGCCAATGGATAATTGGCACGGGTTGCTAACTGATAACAAGCGCCAACGCCTGAAAATGAAAAACAAATAATTTCTCCCAACCAATACCAGACTCACCACTTCAAGCAGAATCTCCAAGACTCAAACGAACCATGTAATCTAGGCTAAAAGCGAGACAAAGCGGAATTCGAATGAAGAATAAGCCAATCACTCAAATAACACAATAAAACGATAGACAACCACCAAACGAATGTAGAGAAGCAATCATAAAGCTGACTGAACAGACAGAAACCACAAATTCCCAAGGGAGGCTTGACGCACAATAGCACCTAGGTGCCCTAGGGCTAAAATGTAAAATCGATAGAAATGGGCAAACAACCAAAGGAAGAAGGTCACAGTCAGTCAAACAAGGCTCTAGAACACTCAAGCAGTCGAAAAAAAAAGAAACAAAACCACAGATCAAGCTTATAAAGCTCAAAGCCAAGCAAACCTTAGCACCTTTCAGCATTGGCGCGACTGTCAGGCTGAAACTAGCGCCATGACAGGATTGGCGCAGGTAGTAAAATGGCAACTAGCACCAATTGGCGCGACTGTCAGGCTATTAAGCCACTAGTAAAGTTTGCTATGAAAAAAATAAAAATAAGCAATCCAAGAAGCAGACCAGTGATGTTGGAGCTCAAACCAAAAGCCAAACTCACGAAAAGAGCCAGCCAAACGAGCTGATCAAGCAAGCAAAGTCAAGAGTCGATCGAAAGACAAGACAATACTCCAAGTGTTCAGTTCATAAACTAGACCAGAGATTGACTGAAGCAACATTGATCTACTTCGCTAATGTAGAGCAAGAGCGTTTCGAAGGCTATCTGGCTAACTTCAGGCTCCGTCTGTAGTTTATAAAGGAAACAACAAGCTAACTCCCCAGCGGAGCCACCAATTTGTTGTAGAGGTAAATCCCCTCAGCGGACAGAGGCGATCCCTACTAGCCCAGATCGGGTCTAGCAACAATCGTATCACGCTAAGGCGCAGGTTCCTAATTACAATAAACCAAATTGCGAAGAAGGCCTACCTCAAGTCCAATGATGTTGTTCGTAGAGAAGATGACGTTCCTGTTCCCTTGCTTCAGCAGATCACAATCCTTTCGCTTGCCACAATCGAACACCTGCACACGCAAGAAACGCAACAAACACAAGCGTAAAACCCGATATGTGCAATTATGTATCAGTCAGGGAAGACACAACTCATGATCATAATGAACAATACGAGTGGAACCATAACCAATAGTCGCTTATCTTCATCAAAGGAAAATACAACCAAGCTCTAACGCTGAACCTTCCTTCGGCGGGTCGTCAGGGGAATACGTCTCAGTAAAGCTTGTCGGGAATGGGGACAAGCCTCTCTCTTCAATCTTCAATCTCCTCGCTATGGATTTGGCACTATGAGGACTATCAAAGCTCTTGCAGCATTCTTTAGGCTATGAAGGCTCTTGGAGATTCTTGGAGACTCTTCGAGACTAGCTTGCAAAGGGAAATGGCAAGATTATATAGATGGTGGAAGGGGAGTTGGGATCCCTACAATCATGGGATTAGCCCTATCCTCAAGGAAGCTTCCATGAGAGGTGGCAAACTACTTCCTCTACATGGAAATCTGGAGCCAAACGTCCCAACCCAATTTAGAGACCAGTTCAGGAGTTGGTTGGAGTCAATATTCTGCCATTTATTTTTAAAAAACACCCTTTATTAAGCCTGGCGCGAGTGCGACTCTGAGACAGAGCACCAATTGGCATGCCCTCTTTGGAGGATTTCCCCCACTGGCGCGGGTATAACACTAGCTAGTCGCGCCAAGGATGAAAAGGCTATTTTTAGGGTTTTTCACAAGGAGTTGTCTTCAGGGGAATGAAATTCCATGTCTAGGGGAATGCCATGAAAGTGTTTTCAGGTTATGTCACTGATCACAGGTCACGGAATAAGCCCTCCAATGTGCGGGATGGGGAATTGTAGGGATGGTGACAAATTGCTGTGTAACAGGTGGAAACAAGAGGCCAAAGGAAGGAGGCCATGGTTATTCAGTCAAACCACTCCAAATGACTCGCCCACGAAGTTGTTATGATGGAAACTTCGCCTCTAATTTTAAAAAAAATTCCTTAAATAGGTTGGCGCGAGTAGCTCACTGGGACAGAGCGCCAATGGGCACGGAGCCCAATGTTAATTTCCTCATCGGTGCAAGGGCATAACAGTCTACTAGCGCCAAAGAAAAAACATGTGTTTCTGATGGTCTGTTCAGGAAATTGTCAACAGAAGGAATGCTGTCCTCATGGAAAGGGCTGCAATGATGGTCTTTGCAAGGCATGACACTTTATTTTGGTCACAGAAATGAGTCTCCAATGTGTGAGATGGGGATTTCAGGGATGGTGAAAAAATGTTGTGTAACAGATGCCCCCTAATGCACGAGGTCCAAGAGAGAGGGAGGGGTGAAATGCTTTACGAGAACACGTTCGAACCAAGCACCGCCGTCGGAAGACCTGCAATTACAAATACAATTGATATCTATGATACATGAACATGTGGCATGGGCTTAGCCATCCATAATAGAGTCCATATATAAACTAAGATCCAAGGTATGGACGCAGCCATCCAACAGTAAGGATCAATAAATAGACTCAGGAATGGTCGCAACCATCTAATAAAAAAGAGTCATGCAATAAGTCATGATAAAGTAAAATATCCCACAGCCTGGATCTTATCAGAAAAAACCCAGGGTCTTGTGCTCCATCTTGATCCAAACAAGTACAAATTCAAGCATGCGAATATGTGAACTGCAGTCAAACATACAAGAAAATCACCTGATTACTAGCTAATGATGAAAGTTGTTAATAAGTGCGAGGGAAAACACCAATAATGACAATGCTCCTAAAGGTACAACCGGTACAATCTATGGAATGTGAACAGTGATATGGCGTCGAACACCCACAGAATCACTCGATCGAAGGCCAATGATGTGGACCTATCGTCGAATGGAAATAACCTGCGATTGAGGCATGTAGGCTCCAAGGTACTGGTAGGGAGTCTTTAGACCAACTTCTTGGATAATAAGCTGAAGTCGACAGGAAGTGACCTGGTCGAAGGAGGGCCATAATGTTTCCCACATCATCGACACGAGATAGAGGAACATAATGATAATGAATCAGGACCAATAGAGAATCAGAGGGAGGTTGAAAACTATAGAGGCAAAACTTCTCTTGAACATATCAGCGACACGACTCTGGATTTGGCAGTATTTGACATAAAGGGGTCTGAGGTCATGACGATGTGGAAAAGAGTAGATGAGAGGTCAAAACAGAGTACCCAAACCCATGGAGGCAAAAATGACGAAATGAGATGTCCCCAACCCGACACGAATGCAAACGAGTGTCATGTTCAAGAGCGACATACTGCCAACACAACTAAATATTGGTTCCATTTTCCCCCACCATTTATGGCGAGTACCCCAATTATTTTTTAAAACAAGCTTCAAGGCGATAACATATTATTGCAATGTAAGTTTTTCCTTCGGACAAATCCAACCTAGTACATTTTACGAGCCCTAGGAAGGAGGAACTCGAGCAACGTCATGGTGACGATTTCTGATGTCATCAGGGTTTAACGAGTCTGACAAAGGGAGAACTCGACATATTTTCATGTTTAGAGAGTTTGAAAAGAAGCGGAAAAGAAAAATCCAATATGTCCCTTTTGTAAATAGTCTCTCAGATCCGAAAAGGTAGAAAACAATATCTGAAATAACCTCTTAGTCTTGATAGGCTAAGGTATTCCTTTTTCGTAAATAACCTATCCCAACACGAAAAAGGGTTTTCGTAGCCATTTAACGAGTTCAAAACGATAAGAGTCTCGAAAATATTTTTAGTTTTAGAGAGTTAGAAAAGAGTTGAAAGATGACTCCAGTAGTGACTTTTTCGTGTTTTTACTGAGACTGAAAAATTATAAAATACAACTCGTTACTTCATCGCTATCTCATTAAAAACCTGTTGCTGCACAAGAGACGCACGTAAAACCCATTTCTCTAAATAAAATAATGAAATAATCGAAAAATGTGTCTTAAAACATAATTAGGGCTTTGAAAAGTTATAAAATGGAAAACACGGTAAAAAACAATTACTTTTCACTTTTACCTCTTGTGGAGCAATAGTTACCCGTTTTATACTGTGATTTTGCGGCGATGATAGCGGGCAATCCGGTAGACCAATCTCGAATCCGTTAGTTCCAGGTAAGAGCCGACATATTTCCCATATTTTAAGTCCTCTTTCATTGCATGCAACCTTCAGTTTTGATTTTTGAGGGGGAAATTGTGAAAACTAGGGCACGAAAGTTGGCACGAGTTTCGGGCACAGACTCGCGCCGATCGCCCAATTTTCTGAACTGGGGCGCACCCATTGGCGCGACTATTTCAAAAACAGTCGTGCCAACCACTCAACTCTTTTTAAACTCAAAATGCAAGCTTATAAGCCTAAATTCCACAAATCTTAGCTTTTAATTTGGCTAATAATGTCCATATGAACATGTTCGCAGGTGTAAAGTGAAAAAATGGTGATTGAGTGGAAGGAACGGGAATACAGTGAAGAAGATAAGCTTGCCATGGATAACGAGAGATGCATGGAAGCTCTCAGAGACTATGGACTGAAAAATTTCTTCATGACATCGTGCCTCAGAGCTCAACCAGAGTTGCTGCAATACTTGATCAGTATCTAGGATGAGGATTAGGAAAAATTCATTCTTCGAGATCATGAACTCGAGATTGATGTTTCAGATGTTTATTTCATAACAGGACTGTCGCAGAGGGGGGCAGAACCAATCTTGAGTGACACCCGGCCCACCATGGAGAACATGAGCATGGTAATTGACAGGGTATGTCTAGGGGCACTCAAAGGATCAGGGAGTGGGAACGTGGATATCTAGACTATCCCGGATCTAACACTAAAGGTAGTGCTACATACCATCACACGAGCTGCGGGATCACAAGCACCGCACGAGGAAACAAAGACACATCTACTTCTCATTGTAGACTACTTGACATCGACCATCTACAACTGGGCAGAGGTAGTGACAATCAACATGAAACGTCAACTGACAAAGTGTAAGAAGACCAAACTGAAGCAATTTGGTTATGGGTCTATCATGGTATTGTTCTTTCTGGAACGACTACCAATCTTTCAACGTCAAGAGGTGATAGTCCCGACAACACCAGCACTGGAACCACGGATGGCCCGATGGGCAGCTCTGATGCCAAGATCAGGGGGCGGTCAATAGATGTCCTAGAGACCAGAGTTCTTTGATTGGATCCGTCGAAAATTGATTGTCATGGAGGACTAGCCCTACTCTGGCACAAATTTCACTAGTGATCCAAACCTCCCACTCCCAGAAGGAGAGGATTGGGATGAAGCACTTGGTAAGACTCATTTTCTATTTTCATTAGTATTATGATTTTTTGGGTATGTATGTTCTGACATTTAATCCATGTGTTTGCAGATGTAGGCTCAGAGAGACCTGCAGGTATATCTCCAATAGCGAGGCAAATCCCTCACGATTTTGATATTTCCCCTCATGGTGAGGAGGAGGAGATCGTGCACAACTTGGAGGGAATCACCCGTGGGGTCCTGGAATATGCGTGATTCGATGATGTTCCTCGTGCGTATCAGAGACATACTGTAGGGGTGTCAAACTGAGTTCATCGCTTGCTGAGGTGGCTTGTATGGGAAATGACATGCTATCATGATCATCATGCCTATTAGACACCTAAGCTTTATTTCTGTATATTTTGAGAGACATGATGTCTCAAGATGTAACAGAAACACACATATTTTTTGAAACTTATGGTGCACACTGATGCAAACATTCGATATATATATATATATATATATATATATATATATATATATGTGTGTGTGTGTGTGTGTGTGTGTGTGTGTGTGTGTGTGTGTGTGTGTGTGTATATTCCTATTTGATATGAGTCTTTCATGTGATGATGATTTTTACAGATAATGCAAATGTCTATCTGATACAATGTTAACCACTGTATCAGTTAATGCATTCATTTGTCTAGGAATATGTTGATATGTGATCATCATGCCTATTAGACACCTAAGCTTTATTTCTGTATATTTTGAGAGACATGATGTCTCAAGATGTAACAGAAACACACATATTTTTTGAAACTTATGGTGCACACTGATGCAAACATTCGATATATATATATATATGTGTGTGTGTGTGTGTGTGTGTGTGTGTGTGTGTGTATATATTCCTATTTGATATGATTCTTTCATGTGATGATGATTTTTACAGATAATGCAAATGTCTATCTGATACAATGTTAACCACTGTATCAGTTAATGCATTCATTTGTCTAGGAATATGTTGATATGTGATATAATCAAAATGTCTTTCCAACAAACGAACACGTAAATACAATCCTGAAATGTGAGGGTTTCTAACTGAGTAATGCCCATTAAGTTGAAGAAAAAGAAACTGTGAGTCTAGATTTACAACCAATGCACTAATGCCTAGGGTAATTGCCTCAGTTAACAGTTCAATAATAGCACTATACTCAGCGACATTGTTTGCAGTTCGTCCTAGACAAATACCTTGTAGATCTATCAACTCACCAGTAGGATCATAAATCACCCAAGCTGTTGAAGACAAGTTCCGGGTACTGCGGGAAATGCCATTCGCGAAACCGACATAAGGGGTAATAGACATCTGCACAATAAGAAACGGACCAATAAGGAGGAAAATACTCGCAAAACACACGAAGCCAAAAAATGTACAAAAATGAAAAAAACAACTATGTACACAAAACATGCACGAATGACTCATGCATAATATTTTTTGAGATACAACCCATTTCTGGGCTGATCTAAAGGATGACCTTTGTAATCAATGAGCTCATAGGCCCCATTCTTCAAAACGTGTTTAAAAATGTATGGCCCATGCCACATGGGTTGAAATTTTCCTGCCCCCAGCTTATCATGATATTTGTTATAGAGGAGGACGAGGTCTCCTTCTACAAAGGAGTGAGGGGAAATTGACTGGTCAAAATGAGCTTTGACCCGCTTATTCTGTGCCTCGATGACCAAAGAAGAAAAGTGGCGAGTTTCATCCAACCTTTCTAAGTAGAGAAGACTCTCTTCTTCAGGTGAAGTGTTGGGCAATAATTCAAAAACAAATTTGAGCGAAGGTATTTCACACTCAATCGGAAGGGTAGCTTCCAGACCGTAAACAAGCTGAAAAGGAGTCAATTCGGTCGCATCCTTAACTGAGGTTCGGTATGCCCAAAGAGCTGAAAATAACATGAGATACCAACTAGATTTATGTATCCCAATCGTACGTTGAAGCATGGTGATAAGAAATTTATTCACAACTTCAACCTGGCCATTGGCCTGAGGATAGTACAACGTTGAGCTGTCGTGACACAGACCCAACCTGGAAGTCAGCTCCACCACCATATAATGCTGAAAATGGGAACCATGATCGATAACGATGGCTTGCGGGACATCAAACCTAGAAATGATGTGATTGAATATGAATTGAGTTGTTGTCTTACCGTTCACCGCAAGTGTAGGCATTGCTTCGGCCAATTTGGTGAATTAGTCAAGGCTAGAGGACCAATTTTTTCCAGCAAGTAGATGACATGACGCACGTGGATGCACCCTCATCCACAATTACCCGATGGATATTCAAACCATTAATACCAACTTGTTTGATGAGCGCAATTTGGTGCGGGAGTTGTGGAACAAAATTCTCTAAATCGAAAGTGAGAAGGCTAGTATTAGCAGGATCAACCCCACCAATCGCAGATAGAAAAGCCTTCCGTTGAGACGGATAACTCTGAATTACTTCTAATGCAGACATTGCAGATGGCGCCTGAGCCAATTCCTCAACAATACTATAATGTTGAGAAGCACGGGCGTTTTTATTGTAAGAATACTTTCAGAGTACACGTTTGGAAGGTGGCTGTATGACGGGCTCAGTACTAGGCCTTTCAATATGTAGAGGGCCAGAAGCAGGTGGAGGAGGAGAACCATCAGTGATCTCTTTCCCCGCTACCTGACGTGATCTGGTATAATCTTTCGACCGATTAGCAATAGAAATGGATGCAGAACCGTTCATCATGAACACCTGAGAGCCAAATGGGGCAGAGGACAGAGGTTGCTCTACCATCTGGGTTTGCTAAGATGGAAAAGGTTCTTTAAGAACAATCGCAGTTCCTTGGGTGCCTTTTAACAATCTTCTCACTTTAGATCGTTGAGGATAGTCCTTGGTGTAGTGCTCTTCATCACAAATCAAACAAGGGTACTTCGACTTGCTCTGTGAACCATCATCAACACAAGATTTTTGAGAATCCTGTTTCGGGGTATCGAATTTGGCCTTACCTTTACCCTTCTTTTTTACCTTGGGAAGTTTTATCCGCCGGATTGTCCTTAACGACATTGAATTCCATGGTTTTACCAGAATTTGGGGTGGGATGAGAAGTAGCATCATTGGAAGGATTAGACTTTTGCTTCCCAGGATTTGAAGGAGAAGACTTCTGAGAAGTTTGAGACAAAGAACCAATAATACCATCAATGGATGGGGCCGCTGGTGCTTTAGAAGTTCCAAGTCGAGGGGCATCAGGCAAGATATCATGCAACGTGCCAAACTGGGAGTACACAAGGTCAAGGTACTGGGCACGAGTAATGGCCTATTCTTCGGTTACACATGCCCCCATAGCTCTGTCTTTAGCGATTTGATTGACAAAGGAGGTAGTGAACCAATCAGTTAGAAGCTGATTAGGAATATCAAACTTAATCAAGCGATGGCGATGCCTCCATTCACGAATATGATCTCAGATGTGAGTAGCCCGGTCCTGTTTCAAGGATGTGAGGAGGTGTGTCTCGGTCTCATAGCGAACCGGTAACTGAAAATGGGTAAGAAACGCCATGGCTAAAGAGTTGAATTCTTGGAAAATGCCACGAGATAACTCAATGTACCACTTTGCAGTGGCACCAGTAAGAGTCCGTTGGAAAAGACGAAGTCAGATGGAATCGTCAACCCAAGAGTTAGAGGAACACCACAAGTGGTAAGTCATAACATGCACTTGGGGGTCTTCTCCGAAATTGCCCTCAAACTTAGGACAATCAACAGGAATCTTAGTCGGAACTGGAGGCCAATACGGGTTATGAAGAATCAGATCGTTTGTTAAATTTGACACATCAGGAAGTTCCAACGTAGAGGATTAAAAGGCATTGGAGGTATTTGATAAGGACCTGTGTTAACATTCCACCCAGTCTGAGAGAAATTCTGCCCCTATACGATTTGTCCAGAAGGATTCTGACCATAGGGGTTATGCGCCTGATAATTCGGCCCATACTGGGGTTGAGGACCAGGATATTCATTTTGAGCATACCACTGAGGTCCTTGTTGGGCAACGTATGGATTCTGTTGCGGAATGTAAGCATTGCCTTGAGGTTGATTATACACGAACTGGGATTGATTTTGAGAGTAATAAGTGAAACCTTGGGGCGCACTATATACCAGCTGATATTGACCTTGAGGAGGGTAATAAGTGCGTTGAGGTTGAGTAGGTGGACCTTGCTGAGCAGGTGGACCCTGTTGAGTAGGCGGACCCTGCTAAGCAGATGGACCTTGCTGAGTAGCATGAACAGGTTGAACCGGCTGCTGAGCGAGTTGAACTGGCCGTTGAGCAGGTTGAACCGGCTGCTGAACAGATGAAGCAGGCTGAATTGTTGGCGAGTGATCAGGTCTCGCGGGTAAGACCCATGTTCAGGGATTGTGGCCAACAAAGGAATCCGCTGTAGTCTAGGATCACGCCGGCATTATCACCCTACTCTGGAGAGTAGAGAGTCTCACTCGAGGCGTGCCGCGACCACATGCAGAAGGGGAATAGACTAGGGGCAAGGAACAGATCTGCAACTCATTCTCATCAGTGATTAGATTGCATAGATAGAATCACGCACGCAACATCATTCAGAGAACATATAGATATTAAGCAAATGAAAATTTTAAAGCATCTCAACCAGCACACATGCATGTAAATCACACAAATAGGCAACAACCTGCAATTGTATTAAGTTCTTGGCCAACTTCCAGTTACATAGCTTTGCAATGGGCTTACAGATCTGATACATATGCCTTGCGGAACAGAGATTCTACATCAATAGACCCTAGGAACTACAGAGACCTCATCCCTGCTCTGGATTCCTGCTGCAGCATGCGTTTTCTCTCCTTTAGTCGCTCTCTTCTCTCTTCTGCTGTGGAATCGTCTCCTCGTTCATCCGGGTGACTGCTATTTATTTACCCGCTGTCGCGACTGTTAGTTCTTCTTATGTCCTTCTGCAACTGCTTCTAGCTTTTCTCTGATTATCTGTGTGTTCCGCTTGCGTTCTTTCTGCTGTATCTTCTCCTTATCTGCACTTATGCATCTAGTTTTCTCCACTATGTCCCTGTTTTGTCGCAACCTTGGTAGCTCCGCCGTTTGATGTGGTTGCGACTTGGTTGCGGCTGCCATGTGTCCTCATTCTACAACCCCAAAATCTGGCCGTTGTTCCAAATTCAAAACATTCAAAACAAGGTTTTTCAAAACAAGGGCCCCAACAGGCCCCGACCACAGGTCCTTGACTTGTCCCCGAGTCAATCACAAATTACGGTTTCTACCTCCATTGCCCTGCTTGACCCCGTGCCCTATTCGCCCTGTGTGCTTTCATCCTGTGCTCGTTCCTGCTGTGCACCTTCATCTTGTTCCTGTCCTTGCTGTGTGTCTTCAGGCGGTTGTTCAAACAAGGGCCCCAACTCCGGAACCCGTTGGAACACTGTAGCTCGGAGCTCAGTAAACGCCAACACGGCTTGCTTCCACCCCTGGATAAGTGAGTCTGTGTCCTCAGCGAGCTTGGTGACATCAGCTTCCTCAATGGGCGTTGGGACAGCTCCAAACATTGTGCTGATCTAGGTCTCGGCTGCGGCTGCGAGCTGTTGTATGGCCCGGGCGCCAGATTGAAGGGGTGGCCGGAGCTCACGAATGACGCGTTTGGCCTCCGCCGAACAAGCCTCTGTGTGTTGGAGCTGTGCCTCAAGTTCATAAGCCTGGGCGTATAATTGATCCAGCCTAGCGGGGTCAGTAGCCTCTTGAATTTCCCTTGAAATCTGCTGGAGTTGGGCTGAAATTGGCTGGGTCTTGATAGTGAGGGTCAGGGAGCATTCCTGAAGGCCCTTCAGAAGGTCACGGGCCTCTCGTGCTGTGGATTGAAGGGCTTCCTACATTTGAGCTGCCTGGCTCTGCTTGGCAGCCACCTGGGCTGAATAGTCGACCTCGGGCTCGGCCGGCTCTGCACGAGCTGCTAACGCTGCCCGAAGCTCATGATTCTCCCGGCGTAATTCCTGAACAGCGATGCGGAGGTGGATAGCTTGCTCAGAGAGGCTGGCCGCGACGATTTCGGGAGGCAGCAGAGGGTAATGAGGCTCTAGGGAGGGCCAGAACTCAGAGAACATCCGAGTGACATTGGTGATCATTGCTTCCATCTGCTCCCGCGCTGTTTGGAGTTGGTCGTGCTGTTCAGTAAGCGCGGCGATTTGGTGTTGCTGCTTGACATACTGTTGCTGAAGTCCCAAATGTAATCTCTCGGCTTGCTGGGCCGCCCTTTGAATCAATAGATACAACTGAGCTGGATTGTCGGGCTGAAAGGTGGCGGTCCCAGAAGCGCTCTGCGCCGGCATTTGCTCCTGCAACGGTTGCCCACCGGCAACTGTTCCATTCACAGGCCCAGGAGGTGAGAAGGGCATGGCCTCAGGATGTGCAGTGTCAACCATATTCAGACTCAACAGTTCTTGTTGATCAAAGTGAGCTGGTCGTGAAGGAACTGTGGCCTCAGGCGGAACCTCGGCAGAATCAGACCCGGTGTGTAGCTGCTGTGTGAATATATCAGTGAAAGGAGGGTGGGGCTCGACCACTGGGTCGATCGGTGGTATGACTGTGGCAGCACCAGAGTCAACCTCAGCCCCGCGGTCCCCACCCATGAGTTCCCAGATAATGGGGTCAGATACCATAGCCGAGGAATTAAACGGGGCGGATGAAGTGGCAGCGGAGGAACGGTGGATGGAGCAGTGGATAGTGTGGTGGGGGTGTGTGGAAAGCGCATATTGATGAATTCAGATGGGTCAATGAGGGGTTATTCAGTAATCAGTACCCCGGTGCTTGGGGGCGGTGGCGGATCATCAGCAGTGAGGTCCACCACCGGATTTGCCTCGGTGGTGCGGGCCCTCTTAGCTTGGGGGGCCTCGGGTGAATCTCTAGGCCCTCTCGTCTCGCCCATCGGGGTCGTGAGTGGATCAACAGAGGTAAACATGATAGTGGGGATAGGGGAGGTGAGCGGAGTGGTATGGGGGTGCGAAGTGGAGTGAGTGAGCTGAAATTCAGAAAATAAAGGAAATGGGGTAGCACCGCTAGAAATAACCTGGGCCGCCGCATTGAGATTTCGTACCTGATTGTTGAAGTGGCGGATGACGGGGATGAGTGGTTCAGGGAGTTCCTGTGATGGTGCTACCACCGCCGTCTCAGCAGGCTGTTGCACCGGTGCCATCCTGTCAAAATTGTATCTGGGGAGCCTGTCCCGCATTTGCTTCGTGACCCCCGGCCATGAGCAGACTTCACGGTGGAAGGTAGCATCGTCCAGCTGAAACTTCAGTGGCATCATTCAGAAGGTATCTGCCGGAACGCAAGCGGGTCGGAGGTAAGTGTGCTTGTGAATTACCCCGAACCATACTTGCTCACTATAGTCGTCCAACAGGTTCCTGGGCACCCGTTGCTGACATGCCACCACATCCGTCATTAGCCGGTACCATGACCAAAACACATCTGCATTCACCAGCTTGGTACTGGGGTCATTTAAGACCTGCCATGGAGTGAATTTCATCGCGAGGGGCTGGCCCTCGGGGATCTCTGCTGGGAACCGGATGTGTGGAGTGTGCCATTTCCACATGGCAAAAGCAATAATCAAATAGACATAAATAAAAGTAGTTGCGCGCTTATAATTCTCCTCGCACGCATCGAACAACTCCTTTAACAAGAATGAACACCAATTCAGTCTGGTGCCTTGGACATAATGTTCAACAATAGAAATAGTATCAAGAGTGATTTCGCCCTTGGTGTAATGCCTCATTGTCTTGCTGGCAATGAGGTAACAGGCGAATCGAATCTAGGGCTTGTTAATGAGGTCGATCTTGGCTCCTTTCCCCCCCTGCGAGTGCCATACTTGGTATAGAAGTCCGCATCGCCCGACTTCCGTGCGCACTTGGAGGAGGTTTGACAGGCCGTTGAGACGTCGGCACCCGTCTGCGAAAGCCCTGTGAGGCGATGAATATCTTCGGCATGAATGGGAACTTCCTGGGTCAGCCACAGGGACCCATTCTGAATTCGGCTGAGGAGGAAGCGCGTACACTGCAGAACTGGTCGGGTGGTGCCAAAGACCGGAAGATTTCTCAAGTTCTTCAGGGACGAGGTCTGAAGGCCCCTGAACTCAGGCAACAGGCGACTGGCAGGGTTGCCGGCTGCAGTGCAGTAGTGTTCCATGTATGCCTACCGCTGGAGGGACGGAAATTCGGCAGCATTTGAGAGGTTGGCATCAATCAAGGCTGTGTTATCATACTTTCCCACCAGGGACTCGGTCTTGTGAATCCGAGTGTCGAGCTCTGGTTCAACGATAGCTGGAACGGCCTTCGGCATTTTGGCCCGGCGCTGATAGACCTGTAAAATTTTCCTTGGGCGCCTTTCCTGGTGCAATGCGTTCTGAGAATGCAATGGCTCTGGTGCAACTACACTTGCTAATTCGAACGGGTCCAGCGTTCTCGTGCTTTTGGTGTTCATGCAAGTTATGTCAGCACCTGGCACGAGTGGAGTTGATGAGACCCTCTAACGAATTAATTCCCGCTGGCATTCTTTCTGCGATAATCGTGCGATCAATCGCATGCCAATGAGTGCTGTGACAGTTGCTGACAGTGGCATGGGGAAATGGGTGGACGCGACGGCTGAGGTTACTGAGGGTGATGGCCAAATGATGACGGCGTGGTCGCTGTTAAGTATGGTAATTAATGTTGCAGATCTAGGCGATCCTACGGACTGACACAAGTACGTGGGTGGATTGAGCTGGACTGACGTGGAGATTGGTACGGATCCTATAGGGATGACACGCTGGACCGGCGCCGCCCCGACCACAGTCGGTTGCGGTGCGGGCCTCGCAACTGAGCGGTTATTGACACACTACTTATGAACAGAGAATACCTCCTACGCTCATCTCGGTTGTGGGAGAGTTATTCAACTACGCTACACTATGGGTGCTCTTGGGTGCGAGAGTTATTGATGAGAAATGAAAGGTACTTAATCCTGGTAGGGTTTCAGGCGTGCGCCATTCACCCACCCAGGCAGGACCATGCCGTCCAACTGTGCCAACCGAACGGCTCCGGAGTCGCGAATCTCGATAACGAAGTAGGGTCCCAACCAGTGCATCTGTAGCTTCCCCGGGAACTTCTGGAACCTACTGTCATATAAAAGAACTTTGCCGCCAACTTGGAATGTTTTGTTCTTAATGTGGCGGTCGTGCCACGCTTTCTGCCGATCCTTCTGAATCTTCTGGTGGAATTCGGCCAGGAAGCGGGCCTCATCCAGTTCCTGTAATTCATGGAGGCGCTCCTGGAGGGAGGCCTCTTCCGAAAACTTCAGAGATGTGGCGATCAACAGGCTTGGTACTATAAACTCGGTGAGGATCACAGCCTCCCAGCCGTACATGAGCTGGAACGACGTTTGATTGGTCAAGCGCTTCACCGTAGTCCGATAGGCCCACAAGGCCGCTGATGGGCGCTCGTCCCAATCATCATGCTTGGCATTGCAAATCTTAGTCAAGCCTTTCTCAAGAATCTTATTGAAGGCTTCCACCGTACCATTATCCTGCAGATGATACGAGCTACTCTTGTGATGCTGAACCATGAAGGTGTCCAGCAGTGTCTTGATTGTGTCATTAATGAAGTGCGTACCCTGATCACTGGTTAAACTTCGCGGGCAGCCAAACTGGAAAATGATGTGCTCAAAAATGAACTGGGCGGCGGTATCTGTTATGCAGTCGCGTACCGCGGCTGCCTCAGCCCACCCGGTGAGGTAATCCGTGGCGGTAATGATGTACCGAGCCTTGGAGTGTCTGGCGACCGGAGCTATGGGCCCCACAAAATCGACAACCCACTTCTCGAACGGCCGCAACACATGCACTGGGTGTAACGGAAGCTCGTCCCGGTGAGAGGGCCTACCTGTCCGCTGGCAGATGTCACACCGCTTCACGTAGGCCTTACAATCGGTGTGTACTGTCGGCCACCACAGGCCATCTTGGAGCACCTTTCTTGCGGTGGGTTTCGCACCCACATGCCCTCCCGCAACACCGCTATGACATTCCCACATGACCGCTTCCCATTTGTGGTCAAGGACGCATCTGCGCAGAACCTCATCGAGGCCCAGTTTGTATAGTTTCCCTGCGATCAATTGGTAGTTGGCGGAACGGACGACCAAATGCCATTTCTGCAGCAGGGTGTAATCCTGAGGGCATTGCCCCATGGTTAGATAGGCGGCAATGTCGACCAAGTAATCTGGTACAGCTTCGACTCGGAAGAGGTCAGCGTCTGGCAGCTGATCATCAAGGGAGCCGTCATTCTCCCCCGTCTCCAACCTGGATAGGTGATCAGGCCTGACATTCAACCTTCCGGGCTTGACGATTACCTCGAACGTGAATTCTTGAAAGAGAAGAAGCCAACGGCAATTCCGTCCTTCCAGAACAGGCTTATTAACTAGGTACTTCAGGGCAGAGTGGTCCGTAGAGAACTTGAACTTGCCTCCTAGAAGATAGTGGCGGAACTTCTGAAGAGATTACACCATCGCCAGCGCCTCCCTTTCGGTCGTGGTGTAATTCTTCTCCGCATTGGACAATTTGCGGTTGGCGAAGTATACCGGGTGGTCAACTGTTGTATCGCCGGGTTGTGCCAAGACAGCCCCAAGTGCAATACTGGAAGCGTCAATATGCACATGGAACTGCTTATCCCAATCGGGATGAACTAGAATAGGTGCCGACGCCAGCTTTTCCTTCAGGGTGTCCAGGGCTACCTGACACTCCTCCGTCCACTGAAAGACTGTGGATTTCCGCAGAAGTTGTTCTAACAGAGCAGTGATCTTGGCATAGTTGCGGATAAACCTCCTGTAGTATCCGTGTGCCCGAGCAATGCCCGCAACTGTTTCACCGTCTCGGGGGCTTCCATGTGTACGATCACCGCAACCTTGGCGGGGTCGACGCAGACCCCTTGCTTGCATACCACATGTCCCAACAACGTGCCGAACGGAACAACAAAAATGCATTTCTTTAAGTTCAAGGAAATCTGTAGTTGGTGGCACCGATCAAACATGACCCGCAATAGGGTAGCGTGTTTCTTCAATAAACTATAGACAGTCCAGTCGTCCATGTAGACTTCCAGGAACTTGTGAAGGTACTCCCGGAAGGCGGCGATGACGATCTAGGAAAACACAGCCAGAGTGTTCTTCAAGCCAAACGACATGACGTGGTATGCGAACGACCCCCATTCGGTGGTGAAGGTTGTCTTTGACTTATCTTCTTCCGCAATACGCACCTGATGGTAGCCCGAAAAGCCATCAGTGAAGGAGTAGGCTTCGTTCCCCGCAACATGGTCCAACACTTCGTCGCTAAAAGGGGTGGGGAACGGATCATGAATGCAGGCATTGTTCAGACTGTGATAATCGACACAAACCCGTATCTCTGCCTTGTCCTTCTTATTCTGGATGACGATGGGGCTCACCCACTCTACTTCCTCCACAAGAAAGATTAGACCCGCGGCCAACATCTTGTCGATTTCCATCTTAACCTTCTCTTTAACTCGCAGGTTCAACTGGTAGGGCCGGTGATTCACAGGCCTGGCACCCGGTTTTAGCACGATGCGCATTTCGCCAAGATCGCCTTCGATGCCCTTCAGATCTGCGACCGACGAGGGGAACAAATCCTCATATTCATGGAGGAGGCTGAAAATCTCTTTGGTCGTCTCCTCGTCCCAGTAATCTCCCACTGTAGCCAACTTAGGCTTCTCCTCCGTACCGATGTTTAGCTTCTTTGTCTTCAGTGGTTGTAAATGGACCCCTTCGGTGGCCGGCTCTTCGTTAACGTTCCGCTCGCCTTCCCTCTCTTCAAAATACAGGTGCCTCAGGTCTTCTAGACCATCGTCCTCCGGATCGTCGTCGATCCTTTGGCAAACCAACTCTCGCACGGCCTCGGGACGGGTGGGCAGCGTGCAGCAGTCGGTCTGCGGATCGCGAAAAAACAGTACCGCCCTGATAGCGTGCAAAGCCTGAGATTCCAACTCTGTGTCTCCCGCGAAAGAGAAACACCACACAAATTTGCGCGCGACTTCCATCCAAGAATTGGTCCCTCGTTTTCGTTCTTCCTCCAAATACCATGCGTGGGGGATGGTGTCTAAAGAGTGGACAAACCGATGAACCCACAGCTCTTCCGGGTATCCTATACTTCCCCACTGCTCCTCACAAGTCCGCAAGTGGTTCTGCGGATTGGAAGTCCCAGAGTACCGCTCCCTGCTTCGAGGGCCTTCATCTTCTTTGAACCGCGCCCGCAACACGTCCGCCACACTACTCCACCGCGACAAGGTATTGCAGTGATTTTTCCACCACCGGGCTGCTGTAGACTGTAGTGCGACGTCTAAAAGGGGTAGTCTGCTCCCTTTCGGCACGATGTCCTCAACCTTGGTAATAAAGGTATTGACAACTTGCATGTTTGACAGGGTGGGGTATCCTCTGAACTCAGCACCAATCCAACTGACGCGGCCAACATGGGCACATCTCCGCGCGCTGGTCTCGTACCCCCCCTGTTGCCAGTCTTTCCACGCGAGTTCTTTCCACGCGAGTTCGGATCCCAGCTCTGAGCTCTGGACACTTCGCCAACTGACAGAGCCAATCGCGGTCGGGTTAATATAGTATTCCCGCTTCCCTGCAGTCATCTTGTATATGTGGTCCATCATTTGAGCATCCTCCCGGTTATCCACCGTTTCGGTGTACCTCAGGTCTTGATATGGGTCGAGAGGCTGAGTGACCCAGACCTCCCCATCTTCAAAGATCATCAGCTCCTTTTTGAGGTCGATGATAGCATAATTATCAAAGGCCCAATCAATGCCTAACAGGGCGGGGTAAGGATCCTTGTCTCCCATAATATCAATGACCTCAAAATTGGTGTAAGTCTTTACCCCCGCAATATCGACCTCGACACCTTCGAGTCGGCCAATCGGCAGAATGCAGTACTGGTTCGCCATCCTGAGTTGGATGGGCGAGTAGGCCAGCCGTGGCTTTCCGAGAGCCTCCCACGTCTTGCGCGGCAGGATGTTGACGTCAGACCCTAAATCAAGCATGGTGTTGCTGATTTGGAATCCCCCAACCTGCGTATTGAGCCAGAACTCTTTACCCGTTCTTCGCTTATTTTGTTTGATGCACTGCACCGATTGGGGGGTTGGGTCCACCGGTTCCCCCAGTCATGTCCTCCCCTGCAGTGCCCCTTCCAAAGTACACTTGAGCTACTGCCGCAGAGCAGCACTGTCAACAATCTTGAGGAATAGCTGGAGCCATTCTTCCATCAGGGTTCCTGGGGCGTGCTGTGGCCCAGGATTTGTCGGCAGGGGTGCCTCCAGGCCTTCCGCTTCGCACAGCTGAGCAAAGGCCTCAATCACCTCCTGAAAGTACTTCTTCTGCGCCTCTGGTTTGATTACCCGGTGCGGGGAGGCTGGCCTGAAAACTGGTGCCGGATCCTTTCCATGAGCGTCCTCCCCCGTTTTCTTACCGCCCCTCGTCACAATAGCGACGTTCTGCATGGCCGGAATCGTGCCCATCCGCGGCTCGGCATTTACCAAGTTCGTGCCCCTCTGCCGTGCACGTTCTTCCCAATTTTTGATGAGCTCGGGACAGTCTTCTGTCGCATGGGTGTTTACTCGGCACTGGGAACACCACGGACGATGAGGGAGGGGACATTCGCGAGCCACATGGCCCTCTTGGTCACAGTTATAGCATTTCACCGGCCCGCGGCCCCCAGCGCGGCCCCCACGCGCCCCGCCCCCTCTTCCTCTAGGAGCCTCATTCACCCTATAGGAGGGTCGATCCAGCTAGTCCGCGAGTGCGTCGAGAGCCCGACATTGCTTCGTGTTGTGAGTTGTGGAAGCGCAAAACTTGCAATATACATTGTTTGGCACATTGGAATACTTCTGTAGGATCGGGCACATCCGAGGCGGATGTCCCACCGTCCGGAAAATCTCACAATACTCCGTGACGGCTGTGTTGAGTTGGAAGGGAAACCTCGCATACGGCTGTTGTGTCTGGTATACTCCCTACGGGTTCAGCGCCGTGCCACCCCTCGCGGATGGCCCCCCTTGAATTGCCGCGACCGAGGGTCCCCCCCCGCGCCACGCAACCGAGGACACTCTGTTGCGACATGGCCTTCGACCAGGCAGTGAGTGCACCAAACGTTCGGCCTGGCTGGTCTGACCGGCTGTATCTCCTTGAGATTTTCAGTCAGGCTAGCTATCTGATGCTGCAACCCCACCAAGGAGGGATCCTGTGGGGCCGGCCCTCCCCGATATTCTTGAGGGTAGCCTGCCATGGCCTCGATCTTCATGGCCTGTTCCAAGGCGTCCTGCAGATTGTCGATCTTCTGTTGGGTGAGGGGGGTTCGCGTCAAGGGAAGCAGAGCCTTGATGAACCAGTCCCTCTGATGGTTCGGGTCGATCGGGTAACTGAGTTTCTCGATCGCGTCCTTGAATCGCCGCATTAGCTCCCATGCGGTTTCTACTTCCTTCTGTTTAATTTCCCAGAGCTCGGACAGACCTTGTTGGTCCGTCTGGGGAAGCTTAAATTCCTGGACAAAATCTCGCTTCACGTCCGCAATGACGGGATTCGGGTGGGCCTCGGACCACTTGATGAACCATCATAGAGCGCTCTCTCTGAGCGTGGTTTGGAACTCTATTAGTTTCCCTGCGTCCGGCGTCTGCCGAGCCCTCCAAATGGCTTCGCACAGATACCAGTGTTGCTCTACATCATCATTACCCCGTCCCGAGAACTCAGGATATCGGGTAAAAGACCCAGCCATGTTCACTTGCGGCGGGTTGACCAGGATAAATCCTCTGGGTCCTGGTTGCATGACTGTTCCACTCAGGAACACAATACTACTAGTGTTACTGCTACTAACGGGTGTTGCCGTCGACACTGAACTACTCTGCAATTGACTCAATGATTGTAATTTAACGAAAATATTACTCAAAGGTTGATAAAGTACCAGGGGAAGGTAGGGATACTGGCCATGCATATTGGGAGGAGTATGGCAGGCTAGAGAATTGAATGCCGTTCTCTCTTGAAACAACTGCTGCATCACAACGTACCATTCACCATCGAAACTTTCCTTGGGCTGCGCATCTCCATCATCTTCGTCAGTCACTGTCTTGCGTGCTCTCTTGGCTGGGCTCCCATGCACCCATCGTACTCCCACAACGGTCCCTTCTCGTCCCTAAGTATCCGCGTCCATATTTCCTACCCTCTGAGGCGCCTCCTTCCGATTCTTCCTCTCGATCTCTCGTCTCTTCAAATCTCGCATCACCCTTCTTCGCCACCTATCGGAAATCTGCGCCCGCCGATGTGCACGTCACTCCCTCAACGTCCTTGCGGCCTCAGCATCCGTTCCCCACTCCCCGCGTCACACTCTCTGTAGCATCGATCCCTTCAACCCTTCCCCCAACACCGGTGGTTTACGCTTCCATACTTGTCTTGCAGAATTCTATCAACCCTTCATCCACCATCAGAGCTTTAATCCACAGCGGAATCTCCTTAAGCAGCTTCCCTCTGAGCCCGAAGCAGAAGGTAGCCTCGGCCTTCGAGAAGGACTGATAGCACTCAGCAGAAAACTCCACAATGTATCCTTCCACCGTGGTCTCCACCCAAAAATCCACCACACGGGTCAACTCAGTGTTTAACCGATGTAGAGCCACCAGATCTCCGTGCGCCCACCTGAGGTTTATCTTCCGCGAGCCATCTCTCGGCACCTTCGTCTGTAACCTCTGCAACCAATTGTAAAGGTCGGTAGGGAAATTTCCCTAGAAAATTTCGTACGTGTCACCAGCTAAATCTGAGAAGAGGACGAGTTCCTTGATTGCTGCCTCCCCTTTCTTAACCAACTCCGCTTGCTGAGCAATGAAATGGTCTAAATGATTATCCCACCATCGCCATATCTCCCCTTCGAAGATCCGTGATACCATGGTCTAGATCCCTTCATATCATGCGGGTCCCGACAACGGAACCATTTGTTGGCGAGTGATCAGGTCTCGTGGGCAAGACCCAGGTTCAGGGATTGTGGCCAACAAAGGAATCCGCTGTAGTCTAGGATCACGCCGGCATTATCACCCTACTCTGGAGAGTAGAGAGTCTCACCTGAGGCGTGCCACGACCACATGCAGAAGGGGAATAGACCAGGGGCAAGGAACAGATCCACAACTCATTCTCATCAGTGATTAGATTGCATAGATAGAATCACGCACGCAACATCACTCAGAGAACATATAGATATTAAGAAAATGAAAATTTTAAAGCATCTCAACTAGCACACATGCATGTGAATCACACAAATAGACAACAACCTGCAATTGTATTAAGTTCTTGGCCAACTTCCAGTTACATAGCTTTGCAATGGGCTTACAGATCTGATACATATGCCTTGCGGAACAGAGATTCTACATCAATAGACCCTAGGAACTAAAGAGACCTCATCCCTGCTCTGGATTCCTGCTGCAACATGCGTTTTCTCTCCTTTAGTCGCTCTCTTCTCTCTTCTGCTGTGGAATCGTCTCCTTGTTCATCCGGGTGACTGCTATTTATTTACCCGCTGTCGCGACTGTTAGTTCTTCTTATGTCCTTCTGCAGCTGCTTCTAGATTTTCTCTGATTATCTGTGTGTTCCGCTTGTGTTCTTTTTGCTGTATCTTCTCCTTATCTTCACTTATGCATCTAGTTTCCTCCGCTATGTGCCTATTCCGTCGCAACCTTGGTAGCTCCACCGTTTGATGTGGTTGCGACTTGCTTGCGGCTGCCGTGTGTCCTCGTTCCGCAACCCCAAAATCTGGCCGTTGTTCCAAATTCAAAACATTCAAAACAAGGTTTTTCAAAACAAGGGCCCCAACATGAATCGACTGCTGGGGTTGGGCATGTAGGTTTTAACCCTGTACAGAAATTATCTGCAAACGAATCTTAAAAACAGAAAACAATCAATAGCAAGAGCATAAAACATTAAAAAAAAAAAAAAAAAAAAAAATATTCCCCTGGATCCCAAATCGGGACGACGAACTTGATTTTTCATTATATTCCTTTTAGTGTTACAACACATATATATACATGCTGAAGCATACATAAACCCAAATCCATTAACCCTGGATTAGAACATAACCGTAGTTCCCTTTACCAGATCTACAAAATACCAGGGGCCGAAAACCATCATGCCCCAAAACCATGTGCAAACCCTTGCACAAAACCATCGGCGGGTCCTCCCATTAGTCGTTGAAAGAATATAACACAAACCCAACATTCTCCCACTTGTTGTTTTCTTTCTGCAGGGGGCCACAGGAGAGCTGAGTCATTAGCCCAGCTTTGCAACACCCATTGTTTCTCTACACCAAGAGAACTTCTGAGTGCTCACAGACTTCGTCAATGCATCTGCAACATTCTTCAAAGTGTCCACATTTACCAACAACACCCTTTTAGCTTCAATCATTTATCTCACAAAGTGATATTGAACATCAATGTGCTTTGTATTTGAATGATAGGAAGAGTTCTTAGCCAAGAAAATTGCACTTTGGCTATCACATTCTATCCTTATAGCTTGCTGCACCAACCCCATACTTGAACACAATCTCTGCAACCAAACTGCTTCCTTTCTTGCAAGAGTGGTTGCCATGTATTCTTCCTTTACAGTTGAAAGAGCCACTACAGACTATCTTTTACTCATCCAACTGACTGCACCTCCAAATAGGCTAAATACATACCCAGTTGTAGATCTTCTTTGGTCCAGATCTCTAGCCCAGTCAGCATCAAAAAAACCACAAATGTCCAACAGTCTTTCCAATCCTGGTCTTCCTTGGTAGCACAAGCCATAATCACTAGTGCCACACAAATATCTAAAAACCCACTTCACTGATGTCCAATGCTCCTTCCCTGGGTTTGACATAAACTTGCTCAATACTCCCACCGCATGTGCAATGTCTAGTCTAGTACAGACCATTGCATACATCAGGCTACCCACTGCACTTGCATATGGAACACAGGACATATCGTCCTCTTCTTCTTGTGTCTTGGGACACTGTTCAGCAGACAACTTTGTACCTACAGGAATCAGAACATTCACTGGTTTACTATCCTGCATATTGAACCTCTGCAATATAGTCTCGACATACTTCCTCTGATTTAACCAGAGCTTCCTCTTTGCCCGATCTCTCTTAATTTCCATGCCCAAAATATAGTTTACAACACTGAGATCCTTCATGTCAAATTTGGAGAACAACTGGGTCTTCAAATCTTGGATAATTTATTTGTCATTTCCAATCAACAACATATCATCCACATACAAGACCAAATAAATAACGCGGTCACCAATTAATTTAAAATAAACATAGTGATCCTCCTTGATTTTGGTGAAGCCAAGTCCCCGTATATAGGTATCAAATTTCTGATACCACATCCTTGGTGACTGTTTTAACCCATACAGACACTTCTTTAACCTGCATACCAGTTCTTTCTTCCCGTTCACCATAAAGCCTTCAGGTTGTTTCATGTAGATCTCCTCTTCCAAATCCCCATGAAGAAATGTTGTCTTCACATCCATCTGTCCTACCTCAAAATCAAATGCAACAACAAAAGATAAAAGTAATCTAATAGAAGTAACTTTGGCAACAGGAGAAAAAATATCACCAAAATCAATTTTCGGCACTTGGGAATAACCTTTTGCTACCAATCAAGCTTTGTATTTCTCCACCTTGCCTTCTACATTCATCTTCTTCTTAAACACCCATTTGCTCTCGATGGTATTTCTTCCAGCCAGCAACTCCACCAGATTCCATGCCTCATTTTTATGCAAGGATGCCATTTCATCAACCATGGCCTCCTTCCAGAGTTTTCCATCCTCTGAATCTACTGCCTCCCTGACAGTTCTGAGATCATCAACAGCTATAGTTAAAGAAAAATTTGAACAGAAAGCAAATGGACTATACCTTTCTAGTTGTCTCCTTTCTCGAACTGATCTTCTCACAGCTGGAGTTTGTGGCTCTTCCTCTTCTGAGTCTTCTTCTGTTGTAGAGTTTGATTCATCCTCCTTGAGCTCAAACTCTATCTTCTCAGTTTCCTTTGGTAGGACTTCATGTTTAACAATATCTTTCACCTCTTTAAAAAACACATCTCGGCTGTACACAACCTTCCTTGTTTCCGGGTTCCAAAGCTTGTAACCCTTTAAACCATCCTTATACCCAATAAAGATGCACCTTTCAGATTTATTACCCAACTTTCTCCTTTTCTCCTTTGGAACATGTACATATGCATCACATCAAAATACCCTCAGATGTGAAACAGAGGGTTTCTTACCAGTCCATACCTCATGTGGAGTCTCATCCTCCAACGCTGATGAAGGTGATATGTTAACTAAGTAACATGTTTTCTCCACTGCCTCTGCCTAGAATTCTTGTCCTAACCCGATACCACTGAGCATGCTTCTTGCCTTTTCCATCAATGTTCTGTTCGTTCTTTCTGCAACTCCATTTTGCTGAGGTGTGTATGGAGTAGTCTTCTGCCATGCTATACCACACTTCTTATAGAAATATTCAAATTCATTCTTGCATAACTCCCCACCATTATCTATCCTCAGCACCTTTATCTTCTTCTCTGTTTGGTTTTCCACCAGAGCCTTAAATTATTTAAATCTGTCAAAGACTTCAAATTTCTTCCTCAAGAAATATATCCATGTATTCCCTGAGAAGTCATATATGAATGAAACATAGTACACAGACTTACCCAGTGATGGAACCAACATAGGTCCAAACACATCACTGTGCACAAGCTTTAATATCTTGTTCGCCCTCTTAGTACCAAAAGGAAAACTCACCCGATTCTGCTTCCCATACACACAATGTTCACAGAAATCGAAATCCAGAGAGCTATTAGACATACCTTCTACCATACCATTTCCATGCATTATTTGAAGGCCCTTCTCTCCAATATTTCCAAGTCTTTGATGCCATAGCATGGTCTTTTCTCCAGAGACCGCTAGGCTTTCCACTCCACTTTCGAGAACCAAAAAACTATTGCACCCATCAATAGCAGTGCTACCTTGAAGCTTGTACAGAGTTCCAATCTGAACTCCCCGCATTAATACCAGTGCTCCTCGAACCATCTTACAGGCATCTTTCTCGAACACTGTTTTTACACCTGCATCATCCATCTTTCTTACAGGAATCAGATTTCTGGCCAATGCAGGAATGTGCAGAACACTAGGAAGTGTTCTAATCCTTCCACCTTGCAGCTTCAGCTTGACTTTTCCACGTCTGACGATTCTGGCCTTCCTATCATCACCTAAGAAGACATCACTGCCATCATATTTCTCACACTCGCAGAACCACTCCCTATGGGGAGTGAAGTGAAAGGATGCACCCGAGTCAATCAACCATGACTCATGATCTACATGTGTATTTGAAGAAGAAGCGAAATACACATCCCCACCTTCATCCGAGGTGGTTTTTGCCTCTACAGAAGGAGCATCATCAGATCCCTTTCCCTTCTCAGGAGCTTTAGATCTGCAGTCCTTTTTGTAGTGTCCTTCCTTTCCGCATTTCCAACACACCTTTACAAACTTTCCAGGAGATTTAGATCTCCCACTCGAAACCTTATTCTTGTTTCTATTTTGGGACCTTCTTCATACAGATAAGGCATCTCCATTGTGGCCCTCAATATTTCTCCGTCTCATTTCCTCCGACAGCAAGGCTGAAACAATATCATCAAAATTCAAGGTATTTGTATTGCTACCTATTGCAATAACCAGAATGTCCCAGGAGTCTGGTAGAGAAAAAAAAAAACTGATGCACTTATCTTCATATGAAATTTTAATATCAACAGATGACAACTTACTTACCACAGTATTGAAGGCGTTCAGATGCTCTGTCACCGAGTCTCCATCCTTCATCCTCAGGTTATACAACTTTTTCCACAGGAACAATTTATTCACCAGAGACTTAGATTGGTACAAAGTCCCTAGCTTGTCCCACAAGGTCTTCGCTGTAGCTTCCCCAGATACATTCAACAATACTGAATTTGAGACACACAACCGTATTGTGCTCTTTGCCTTCCAATCCAGTTTCTTCCAGTCTTCATCTGACATTTTCGTTGGTTTAGTACCCAGATCTACCGCGATCCGCTGATCTTTATTCACCAATAGATCCTCCATCTTGAGCTTTCACAACTCAAAACTCTGACCATTAAATTTATTGATCTCTATCTTCCTGCCACTCGCCATCTTATTTCACCGCAAGAATCGATCCTGCAGATCTCCCACTAAACAAGGTCTACCTCAGGCCCGAGCAAAAAACCCCTCAGCAGCAAAGGCCTCCCCTTGAAGCCGAAACTGCTCTGATACCAAATTTAGGTTTTAACCTTGTACAAAAATTATCTGCAAACGAATCTTAAAAACAGAAAATAAACAATAGAAAGAGAATAAAACATAAAACATGTAAACACATAAATTTTCCCCTGGATCCCAAATCGAGACGACCACTTGATTTTTCATTATATTCCTGTTAGTGTTACAACACATATATATACATGTCGAAACATACATAAACCCCAATCCATTAACCCTGGATTAGAACATAATCGTAGTTCCCTTGACTGGATCTAAAAAATACCAGGGGTCGAAAACCATCATGCCCCAAAACCATGTGCAAACCCATGCAAAAAACCATGGGCGGGTCCGCCCACTGGAAAATAAGGAGCAAAATTTTTTCTAGCCGCCTGCACCTATAGGCCCACGCCCCTCGTGACCCCCCCCCCTCGTACATTACGACCAACGTAACTTACAGGGGGGGCGATAGCCCCCCCTGTTACCCCCCCCCCCCCCCCCAACACGTGACTAGTCGTGGAAAGAATATAACACAAACCCAGCAGGACATGTTTCCTTGGGTACAGAGGGCCACTGAGCTGCCCTTATGGAAGAGGTTGGCCTGATGGTTGCAATGGACCAGGTTTCCCCTGATAAACAGGTTGACCCAGAGCAGGACCGTAGGGTTTTCCTTGTTGCACAAAGTTTTGGCCATATTGAACGTACGACTGCAAGAGGTTGACCCTACGATGGATACATTTTACCCTCAGGAACATAAGACGGTCTTGGTTGATATTGATATGGAGGTTGACTTGAAGGATCGTAGGGTTGTTGGACCGAAGGTTGACCCTGTAAGGGTTGTCCTTGCGGACCATAAGGTCCCTGTTGAATCAAAGGTCCTTGATGAGGAATAGTCTGATGTGGATCTTCTAGAGGTAGATAAACATCCTGATTTGGATCGATAAGAGGCAAATATATAGGATTACCTTAGACATCATAGTGATGTGGAGGATTGACAGGAGCTTGGGGCTGCTGAGAACCCTGAGAGTTTTGTTGCTAAACAACCAACATATACTCTTCAAAAGTATGGCCGCCAGGAATCATAGGTGCAGTCGAAGCTGAACTTGAAGCAGGCGTGGCCTTCGCAGCATGGGGTTGTGATTTACCCGGGCTAGGATTGACAAGACACATGGGATTAAGAAAGATAGACCTGCGCGTGTGGAAATATCCTGACGACTGATGTGTAACAACCGGTGCAGACGAAGCCACACAGAAGGTAGGTCAGACCGGAACAAACGTGACGATAGCCGACGAACTAGGTGTCGAAGGTGACATTCCTAATGAAGGAAGGACCGAACTCCTGGGAGGAGTTAATGTACTAGAATGTGCTATGGAAGCAACAACATAAATAATCTCACTCAAAGTCTGTTAACCAAGTGGAAGTGACATCGATGAAGGAGAAGAATAATTAGAAACACACATGACATCTTCAGGGAAAAGTTGATATTCTCCTGTAGACACAGACATTCCTTCACTGCCATTAGGACTTGAAGAATCCATGTCTGATGAAGCCGTAATATCTTCTAAAAGACTACGAGGGCTAGGAGGTAAAGTAGCGGCTAAAAATGGTGATCCTGAAGTAAGAGGAGGGAATTCTCCCTCGTCCCCAAAACCATACCAAGCACCCGGAGGAGCCCAATTGAACTCAACTGACTCTTCAGGAGGAGATCGGGTAGCAAGAGGCAATACAGTAGGGAGAATAGGTTGCGAAAACTCGGTAGACCTAGTGGACTGAGGGGTTTAAAAATAAATTCCAGGAAAAGGACTACCACTAGGAGGTAGTGAAGAAGACGACGAAACTGGTGGTTCCACCACTGTGACAGTATTTCAACACATGAAGGAAAACGAGATAGAAAATCGAGGGCTTCAAGATCAAAGTCTAAGGGAAAAAAAATACAAGACAAGTAACAATCTTCTAACGGGCATGTGATCGTGGGTAATTAATTTTACAACATTGAAACTGAACCTTGCTATTTCATGTTTTAAGAGTCGAGAAACAGACAAAATATGACTCTAGTCACTTTCAATTTTTAATGAGCGTGAAAGGACAAGTGCTCGATTATCTCTTCTCTTTTTAAGGAGTCATGAAAATATCAAAATGGCTACTCAAGTAATCTAAGCAAGAGGGTGTATCAAGTTTCCATGAACTTCCATATACACCTTGGTGATCAAATGAAAGAGAAATGACCAAGGACTTAACGTACGTGCAGGTAGTCTCCTCGAATGTTGTGTTCAATGTATCAAAATTACAAGGCGGTAGACTTGAATTCCTATGGATAAAGGATTTGAACCTATAGGGGTCTTCCTTTATATACTCGATGGTACAGGGAGCACAAGTTTGTACTAGCTCTGTCTAAAGCCAGATGGAGAACGACAACTACTAGGTTTAAAGACACTGGAACACGTCTCTAGCATAGACCACTAAAATGTTTGCGTTAGGTTCCAATGCTTCCTTAGGTTAATTCAATTGATTTTACAGTTGATCTTGAATTATCGTTTCAATTTCAAGGCCCTACCAAATTGTGATCTCGAATTTCCTAAATGCAAGCTATATGCAAAAGAACACCATTTTCCATTCGATGAATTCTAATTAAGAGAAGGATAAAGATCTTTCAGACAGTAGCAAACAAGGAAAAAATATGAAGAAGTCTCCTAATGCATCTAATACAATAAAAAAGAGAAACAAAAACTCTTTCCTAGATGCAAGCGCTAGTTATGCGAAAGACTTTTTCATTTCCGATGCAAAAGAAAGGATGCAATTTTTTTTATTTTTCAATGAAATGAAGCACACAATGCATTAATTACATTAAAAAACAAAGCAAACACTAGTTAAGAGCACTATGAATGTAGAGATATCAAAATGAATAATTCAAAGCAATACAAACACAAATGTACTCAAACTAATGATGCACTCTTTCAAACAAAGTGAAAGCCTTCTAAACGACCCAAACGAGCAATGTGATATATGCTTGAAAACGAAGAGATGGAGAGTCAAACAAACACAAAATCAATCATTCGAAAAAACAAAACTCAAAGGATCAAGAAAGACTCAGGCAACTGATCAAGGAATTGGACTGACAAAAAACCCAAAAGACTCAACCTTAAATCAGAAGGCTCAGTGAGCGAAAGACACCTATAACCTTAGGGCTACAAACTGCACTGATAGGAAAATAGACAAACAGCTGAGAAGAGAAAGTCTAAAGCAATCAAAACAACTCCAAAAAGACCAATTTCTAACCAAAAAATAACCCAGAGTCAAGCACAACTGACCAAAAAACTCAACATATAGGTCAAACCAAACCCTACTGGGTTCGGCACGACTGTAAGGCGGTAATCCGCGCCAAACAGGGTTTGGCACTACTGCAACAAAAGCAACAAGTGCCAACTGGCACGACTGTTCAAACAAAAAACGTACCAAGCCGAATATTTATGGGAAAATGGGAAAACCAGTGAGCAGAGGTCAATCTTGACATTCTGGAGCTGAACAAGAGGATTCTAAACAATCATGCAAGTCAGAAAAGACAGACAAGCAAGCCAACGATCGAAGTTGACCCGATAAGGGCAAAACGACAAACTCACACTGTTCCCTAATGGAGTCGCCAATTTTTTATGCAAGTAAATCCTCTCTGCGGACAGAGACGATCCCTCTAGCCCTAAAGTGGGTCTAGTAACAAAGGGACAAGCTAAAGTGTAGGTTCCTAATTAATTAATGAAAAGAAAAAGGTAGATTGGCCTACCTGGATTCCAACGCTATTGTCGTGGCTATCGTGGTGGTGGCCTCTCGATCTTTGTCTTAACAGGTCACGATCCTTCCGCAATGATTCTTGGATACCTGCATGAATATCAGCAAACAAGAGTAGCATACGAAATAATGATCTGATTCATAATTACTAACTAGTCAAGGAGGGTTAAGCATATTTCATCAAATAAAACACATTAATGCAAGATGGGAACCAGACAATAGTCATGTATATGTATTGATAGAAGAAAGAGTTACAACCGGAGTCTTGACATCGCAGCCTCCTTCAGCGGGGTTCAGTCGAAGCACGTCTCGGTGAATCATCGGGGAATTCAGACGGGATGAAGACACAAGCCTAAGCTCTCTCAATAAGGGTCTCTTCTGTTCTATCTTTTCTAGAAAAATGTACACGAATCTCTTCAACGTTTCAGCTATATTATGTTCAGTTCACCTAGATCATCAATGGCAGATGGTTATATTTATAGAGGGAGAGGAGGAGGTTTGGATCCCTAAAATAGTGGAAGGGAGGCCTTATCCCTTGGGAGGTTTCCCGAAAAGGTGGAAATAAGAGGCCAAAGGAGGGAGACCGTGGTTATTCAGTCGAACCACTCTAGATGACTCGCCCATGAAGTTGTTATGATGGAAGCTTCGCCTATATTTTTTTAAAAATATTCCATAGATAGGTTGGCGCGGGTAGCTCACTGGGACAGGGCGCCATTGGGCACGGGGCCCAGTGTTAATTTCCTCATTGGCACGAGGGCATAACGGTCTACTACCGTGAAGGAAAAAACATGTGTTTCTGATGGTCTATTCAAGAAATTGTCAACAGAAGGAATTTTTTTTTTTTGGTTTTTAAAATCATGTGGTGATCATTTTGTAAGAAGCTCTCCGGATTATCCATAGTATTGAAGAACATGTGTCGACGTTTCGAACCCCAACTGGGATCCATCATGAGGAATTTTTTGAAGAACAGAAGGAATGCTGTCCTCATGGCAAGGGATGCAATGATGGTCTTTTCAAGGCATGACACTTTATTTTGGTCACAAAAATGAGCCTCCAATATGTGGGATGGGGATTGCAGGGATGGTGACAAAATGTTGTGTAACACCAGGGCTTCCCGAAGATTAAACCACCTCCACCCTCACGCTACCATGACCCCGCCAAAACTGGTCAAGAGATCGCAATGCCCAAACCAAGCTTGGATGCCTCAGAGTTTCTTCACCAGTACCTTGAGGAATTTTATTGTCCCCACCTACCTATTGAGGGCTTCCCAAATATTAAACCCCCTCCACCCCCAACCCTTGGGAATTTTCTTGAGACCACCTCACCAAGTTCCAAAACCTTTCGGCAATCCAAAGCTCAACTAAGAAAAGAATCCCATCCCCCATGGCTATCCAAAGATGGAAAAGTAAGGAGAAATCGTTGCCGCACCCAAAAAAACCCATTCCAATGACAACAAGAGAACCAAAAACACAAATACATGTGTCATGCATTCACAAACCAGCTAGGAAATCACACATGCAGCCTATTACTTGCAAGTCTTCTTGTTGAAGCTAGTTGATCTGGCCTTCCTTGCTTGTCCTTTACTTTCCTTGTCCTTCCTTTGCTTGCTTTTCCAATTGCTAGAATGCTAGAATGCTTTAAGAATGCTTTATGTGTGCAATAGTACGAGATAATAGAGAGAGATCCAAAATTAATCGAACAAAAGGCTGTGAAATGACCCTCATAAGCCTTTTTATCATTGAGGCCTCTATTTTCTTCATTTTCATATATTTTTCCTTCAATTTTCCTCCTTATGAAAACCTATGACCTTTCATCTTCATTTTCTCCTACTTTCCTTTATTTTCATAAATAAAATGTCAATTAATGCCACTTTGCCTTTGCCAATTTCCTTAGCCATAAATAAACTGAAATGACACCCACTAGGATGTTTTTCCCAACATTAAAATTGGAATATGTGTCTCATGACCTTGGTATTATTTTGAATTTATTAACTTTACTACACGAACTTTTAACCCAAGGCTATTAGATCTAAAATCACTGCATTAGTTTTGTTGTGCTAAGATGTCTTTCAGTTTTAAAAACATGTGCATAATTGGTTCATTAGTTTGCATAAGGATTAAGGAGTTTTTCCATGAATTATAGATGAACATTAGTGAATTAGAAACATAAAACAAGTCTAAATAACACTAAACAACAATGTAAAATAGAGAAATAAGTCACCACATGAAGTTTACACAACAGTCATGATGAAGTAGTTTACCCCTCTTGAGCTACATTTGTTGGTCCAGCTCCCAATGGCTTGTCCATCTTTCATTATGCTAAAAATTTTGCTATTACATGTAGTTACAATGATCTAATGGCTGTTTTCTCTACACCGATGGCTTCAGAATGCTCCAATTAGTCAAAAATTTCTCTTCATTCCCTCAAAGTGGTCGAAAATTGAGCCTCTTGCTCTTTTTCCCAATATCTCCTAGGAAAATTCAACTAAATGTGGATAACTCCAGTTAACTAGAGTTAAATTAGGGCTAACCCTTATCTTCTCTGCCTATTAATATGCGTATTTAGTGTTACGGTTAGGGTGGTGGCCACATGCGCACCCCCAACTATTAAGTGGCTTGACTAGAACACAACGGAATACAATTCACAGTTAAATGACATACATATGTGAAGCGATCAAACAACACTCTTTATAATAGAATGAAAATAACCTAAAACACGTTATATACACACAAACTTCTTGCTGGAGGGACCCACCATATTTTGAACCGATCGCAATCATCTTCCCGCAAATTTTAACTCATTCTGAATTCGCTAAATCACAAAACTTATGAAGTGCGCTATTGCGCAAAGCCGACATGTGGCTCCCTCTCATCACATCGCATCCTTCGTCCTTCTAGCATCGCATCGTAACCCATTTAACATGCCATGCGAACTCTTAACGATATCCGCTATTATTTGCGAAATGCGAAATCACGATTCATAATCCACTGTTGATCTGTTGCACGATCCAACGGCTCACGTCTGTTTCCACCAATTCATCACATATCATTGCGTACTCATCGCGACCATTCATATTTCGCCCTTAGATCTACAATTTAATCGTGACCATCCGTTCCTCTCTCAGAATTATTCTAAGCATTTATGTCTTTAGTAAATTTCTCCTCATACGACATTGGTTTTTTAAACCATTCACGACATTGGACTCAAGAAGACGAGAACTACGAAAAAATCCCAGTTTCAACCCAATCCTGTAACTTTGAATTTTGAGAAAAATTTGTGAACTCCTGATCATTCATCCCCATTGGGAAGCTTTTGGACTCCAAAAAACTTGATTACCTGTTCATTAGATGAGGGTACAACTCCCTCACCTTTTCAATCTCCATCCATTTTGACTTGCTTGGTTTAGTGCCTTTGAGCCCAACTCGAAGGTAGTCAACACTTCCCCTCTTTGATGCTCTTGTCCTCCTATTAATTATATCTTCTTTGAGCTTAGCCATAAATTATAGCAATAAATTTTCAATAGAAGGTAGCTGAACATCACTTCCTTGATCATCGATCAAAGGAGGCTCATACAAGCGTAAGTTTTCAACAATAAAAACTGAATAAATTTGCATGTATGAAGGCAAATCAAGTTGGAATGCATTATTACCAACTGATCTTGAAAGGACCACAGTGAATGGTTTTGAGTTTTTTACCTTCCCCTTGCATCCTTTTTTTTCTAATGTGCAACCATACCTCATCTTCCTCTTGAAACTTATATCAATCCGGTGTTTGTCAGGCCTTTCTTTGTATTTGCTTTAACTTTTCTCAAACTGTTCTTGAACTTGTTGATGTATCCTTTGAATTTTCTCAATGAAATTTCGAGCCTTATCAATATCACTATGGCCATAAATTGCAACATCCTTCCCAAAGATGAAGTCTAATGGTGATTTTGGAAAATACCCAAAGCATGCTTCAAAAGATGAGGTTTGCGTTGAAGAGTGCTTTTCCCGGTTGTAAGCGTGCTAAATGTAATGCAGTTGTTCATCCCACAAATTAGGATGTTTTCTGTAGTATCCTCTCAATAGATGCACAACTGTTCTGCTCATCACTTCAATTTTTCCATCTATTTGTGGGTGAAAAGCGATACTCTTTTTAAATTTTGTGTCCACCATTCTCCATAGATTTGACCAAAAATTCCCAACGATCCTGGAATCCCTGTCACTAACAATAAAAGTGGGAAATCCAAAATTAACCCAAACATTTTGAAAATAAATTTTAGCAGTATGTTCAGCAGTAATGGTATTCTTACATGGCATAAGTATACACATTTTACTGAATATACCCACAACTACAAAAAGATAATCATGTTGCTTTCTTGACATAGGTAGATCTCCAACAAAGTCCATGGAGACACTCTCCCATGGCCTTGATGGTACCGGTAGTGGCATGTAAAATCTAAGCTTCCTATTACTAGTATTACTTGTTGCACACATGGAACAACCTCTTATAAAACGTGACACACTATCTATCATGCGAGGCCAATAACAATACCTCTGTAGATGCACCACTGTTTTTCTTACCCAAAGTGTCCAACAATAAGAGAAGAATGATATTCTCTCATGGCACTTAGCCTTTCTCCTCGTGGAATACATAGATTTCCCAAATGAAACAACAAATTGTTATGCATGTGATAATCTATTTCTTCAACTTGATTCCCTTCACTCAAACTAGGATACACATCTTTGAAATCAATGTCATGTGCATATTGTTCTATGTAACTCTCATGTACAACAGAATCATTTTTGAGTAAAGTAGAAGCACTAATGATTGGTCTCGAAAGAATATCTGCAACTTTATTGAATATACCTTTTTTGTACCTTATAACCAAGTGAAATTTTTGAAGAAATCCCATCCACCTGAAATGTCTTGATTGCTGCAATTTTGTTTGCGAATGCAAGTACTGTAATGGTTGGTGATTGGTGTGTACAATAGTCTCTTTACCCATCAAGTAGTGGTTCCACTTCTTAACACTTTGTACCAACGCATATAGTTCTTTGTAATATGTAGGATAATTAGTCACAACACCATTAAAAGTTTTTGAATGAAAGGCGATAGGCTTACCATGCTGCAAAAGGATTGCGCCCATGGCATAGTCACTAGCATCGGTTTGTATCTCGAATGGATGTCTCAAATTTGGTAGTGCAAGGACTGGAGATGAGATGATCTTGTCTTTTAAAGCTTCAAAAGATTGCTGTTGTTTGCCTCCCCATTAGAAGCCTTCCTTGACACTTGTCACTGCATGCATAGGAACTGTGATGGAAGAAACATTAGCAATAAATTTCCTCCAATATTGAGCTACACCTAAGAAACTTCTTACCTCGGTAACTGTTTTGGGTGTGGGCCAATTCACAATGGCCTCCACTTTAGAAGGATCAATCCTCAATTCTCCTCCTCCTACAATATGTCCCAAATAGACCAAAGAAGTCTTTCAAAACTCACATTTTGACATCTTAAGAAACAATTTCTCTTTCTTCAAAATATCAAGCACTCTATTTACATGCAAGGCATAATCTTCTCTTGTTTTGCTGAAAATCAAAATGTCATATAAGTACACAATAAAAAAGTCATAAAGGAATGGTCGCAAAACATTATCCATAACCCGCATAAAAGTTTCCGGTGCATTACATAAACCAAAAGGCATAACTAGCCACTCAAAGAGTCCTTGTTTGGTTTTGAATGCAATTCCATATATCACTTTCTGCAATACTTACTTGATGATATCCATTTCGTAAATCTAACTTAGTGAAAAAAATTTCTTCTTTTAGCTGATCAAGAAAATCATCTATTGTTGGGAGTGGGTAACGATTTTTTACAGTAATTTTGTTCAAAGCTCGAAAATCTACACACATGCGCCAAGTCCCATCTTTCTTTGGTATCATGAAGACTATGGGTGAACTGCATGGCGAGGTGCTTGGCCTTATGATACCTTTATCCAACATCTCTTTGATTTGCCTCTTTATTTCAACATTCTCCATTATCGACATGCGATACATACCGATGTTGGGAAGAGGACAATCCTGTTGCAATTGAATCTCATGTTGAAATTCCCTTTTTGGAGGCAATCCTGTTGGCTCCTGAAACATCTCATGATGCCCATTAACCACACCATATAATTCCGATTTCAACTTAGGATCACATCCCTCAAAAGATTCATGATTAATATCAGCTTTGGGCTTAATCATAAAAAGAACAAAATTCTTACTTGAATTTACCAACCTCTTTACCTGTCCAGCATTTACCAAAGCAATATTTGTCTTCTTGTGGTGTGCTCTAACAATGAACTCCTAGCCATCTTTGAATAAATGATACTTTCTCTCATGGCGATATAAGATCGCTTTCCTATCATACAAGTAAGGACTCCCTAATACAATACCAGTTATGTGAAGCAGAACCACATCTAATTCAATTGTATCAACAAAGCTTGTAGTGATTGCAAACCTTAATATAAATTTCCTTGTAACATGTAGATTTGCATCGTGACAAATCAAACCCAATGGATATGGTTTTGGATGTGGTACGGTGTCAAGGTTAAGTTTTTTGACCAAGTCTTTAGAGATTAAGTTTGCTTGTGACCCACTGTCAAACAATGTGTCAATCATGGTATGCTTGGATATGACCCTCACATGAAACAATTCTATTCTTTCTTCTTCATTTGGAGTGTTTATGTGACAGTTTGAGGTACTGGTACTGGGTTTAGTTTCAATTTATTTTCCCTTCATGTTATTCAATCCCATGGCTGTAGTTTTAGTCTCATCACCTAATTCAGACCCTAAGTCATGTTGAGTTGTAGCAACAATTTTATGTTTCCATTTGTTATTGGGTTTCTTTGGCCTCAATTCTGGATGTAATTTCCAACAATGAGTTTCATCGTGGCCTTCTTTTGAACAATGTTTAAAAGTCACTTTTTCTCCCTATTTCTTAACAGATGCATTATTTTTGTTTTTACCTTTCGGTGTATTTTCCTTGACTTTACCCTTAAAAGGTTTCTTCCTACCCTCTTCAGGAATGTTCTTCCCTCTAGCTTCTAGATGTGTGGCTTGAACACAAACTTCATCTAGATTGGTGGGGTTAAACACGAGAATAGCATGTTTTAGGTAGGTATGTAAGCCTCCTATGTACTTTAGCAAAGTGTCTTGGCTCTACAATTCCACCCGTAATAAAAGAGCTCTTCTCCTAAATTCCTGGGTGCATTCTTGCACATTTTGTCCCTTTAACTGCCTAAAGTTTTGCCAATTCATGATGGATTTTTGCATATGAGCTAATGTATAAAACTGTTGTTTAATAGAAACAATAAAATCTAACCATGATAGAATAATCTTACCATGTTTCTTAATTTCCTCCTGTGTCTTGGCTTACCACCAAACAAGTGTTGCATATTCCTTTCTCAAAGAAGCTAACTGAATTTTGGTATCATCATATTGAAGGTTTTGTATTCTTAAATAGACCTCCAATTTTCGAATCCTATTATCTAGCTTGTCTGCATTTACTTCACCATTAAACATTGGTAATTCAAACTTAAAATCAAGTTTTAATAAAGGATATTTACCAGTGCTCTTGGACTTGTGTGGCCGATGTACTGAAGAAGAGGTAGAACACGATGATGATGATGATGATGAGGGTGAAGATGGTGGCTCTTCATTGCCTCCATTTCCTCCATTTCCCTTCTTTGAATTGTGTTCATCATGTTGACCTATAGAAGATCCTTGTCCTTCCTTTTGGAGTTTAGATCCTTCTCCTTCCAGTCTCTCATTCCTTTCTTGATAAATAATTCTAACCATCTCAGCCATGTCAAGAAATGTTTTCCTAAACACTCTTTCTTCTTCCTTAGGGTCAACTTCCTCATGAATTTCTCCTTCCTCATAAGGCATGCTTAATGGAACTTCTGCTTCTTTAGGAGATGAACTAGGTGGTGGAGATTGTGGTAATCTTTCTCTCCTTTGCTTTGGCTCCTTTTGAGACCCTCCTGCTTCCACCAGTTTGTCTTATCCCCTTTTGAGCTTGAGCCTTGTAAGCATATAAAACTTGCAAATAGTTAAACAATTATTTGCACTAAACAACACCAGAGAAAAAATCTAGCTTTGATACCATTTGATCTGAAATGACTATATTAGTTTTGTTGTGCTAAGATGTCTTTCAGTTTTAAAAAAATGTGCATAATTGGTTCATTAGTTTGCATAAGGATTAAGGAGGTTTTAAATGAATTATAGATGAAATTTAGTGGATTAGAAGCATAAAATAAGTCTAAATAACACTGAACAACAATGTAAAATAGATAAATAAGTCACCACATGAAGTTTACACAGCATGCATGACGAAGCAGTTCACCCCTCCTGGGCTACATCTGCTAGTCCAACTCCCAATGGCTTGTCCATCTTTCATTATGCTAATTTTTTTTCTTTCTATTACATGTAGTTACAATGCTCCAATGACTATTTTATCTACACCAGTGGCTTCATAATGCTCCAATTAGTCAAAAATGACACTTCATTCCCTCAGAATAGTAAAAAATTGAGCCCCCTGCTCTTTTTCCCAATATCTCCTAGGAAAACTCCACTAAATGTGGAGAACTCCAGTTAACTGGAGTTAAATTATGGCTGACCCTTGTCTACTCTATCTATTAATCCACACATTTAGTGTTACGATTAGGGTGGTGGCTACATGCGCACCCCCAACCGTTAAGTGGCTTGACCGGAACACAATGGAATACAATTCAGAGTTAAATAACATACATACGTGAAGCAATCAAACAACGCCCTTTATAATAGAATGAAAATAAGCCAAAACACATTACATACACATGGAATTCTTGCTGGAGGGACCCACCATACGTCAAATCGATCGCAATCGCCTGCCCGCAAATTTTAACTCTTTGTGAATTCGCTAAACCATAAAACTTGCGAAGTGCACTATTGCACAAAGCCGACACGTGGCTCCCCCTCATCACATCGCATCCTTCATCCTTCTCGCATCGCATCGTAACCCATTTAACATACCATGTGAACTCTTAACAGTATCCACTATTCTTTATGAAATGCGAAATCACAATTCATCATCCACCGTTGATCTGCTGCATGATCCAACGACTCACATCTGTCTCCACCAATTCATCGCATATCATTCTGTCAGACTTGCGAAGTCATCACGACCGTTCATATTTCGCCCTTAGATCTGGGATTTAATCGCGACCATCCATTCCTCTCTCGTAATTCTTCTAAGTATTTCTATCTTTGGTCGATTGCTCCTCATACGACATTGGTTTTTTGAACCATTCACTACGCCAAAATCAGTAAGATGAGGACTACGCAACCGTCCTAGTTTCAACCCAATCCTCTAACTTTGAATTTTGAGAAAAATTTATGAACTCCTGATCACTATTACAGTTTGTGAGTGATTATTTCATTTGTTCTCAATTTTTTGCATTTTATATATTGCATGCGCAAGCTAAAAATAACAAGTTAATAAATCCAAAAAATATAAGTAAATTTAAACGTGAGAGTATACATTTCAAATTTTAGTAAGTTTTTATCATATATGTTGGGACAAACAATCCAGTGGAATATCCATGGTAGTTTAAAAATCATATTGGTTTCAAAGCATGTTTTGTAGGTATCATGGGGAGTTGTTGAAGACTAGCTTGGTTTAAATAGAAAGTCATAGAACTATGACCATGACCAATGAATATAGATTTAATATTTGTTGAGATCTCGCAAAGGAGAGATTCACAAGGTTGGAAGAGAATGTTGTAGATATCAATCATAGTATGAATCTCCTTGTGGAGGATCTATAAAATAATCTTGGAATTGGAGAAGGTAGAGATTCCAACTCAAAATTCATATTAGAGGGGAAATCGTGGGATCGTGAAGAACCAAAAAAGTTTAATAAAGAACTAAAAAATAACAATCCAGTTCAAGTGTCATGAACTAGTCATAGTCCCTATTTAATATGGAAACAAAGGTCAAAATCTATTTGTATCAAGGCAATATTTATGGTTACAACAATTAAAAATCTATTTTAGTGTCCACCACATGGAGGAGGAACAAACAAATTGTTTTTCTCATTGAAACTAGAGGGATGTGAATTGACCTGGTGGGAAAGCCACATGGAAACCATTAGGCTAGAGGGGGATTCCCACTGTAACTAAGTGAGAGGATTTCAAACTCTCATGAAGTCTTAATTCTATCCTATCGGATATGTAGAGAACCGGGTGATTTGGTGGAATTACTTTAGGTGGAGACAAGGGAAAAGAGTATAGAAGTACACCACACAATTTAGGAAGATTGAAATAATTTTGGATATCTTTCCCAAGAACCCACACATACTCATCGAGTATTTGGGGGGTCTACATAGCCATTTGTGGAAGCAAGTGATGTTGTTCAAAATTAGAATGGTGGATGAGGTTTGTGTACTAACACGATACCTAAAAAATATAAACCCAAAGAAAGAGAAGTCAAGTGGTTCAAAGTAGAAGGCACTCCATGAAACTTCCAAAGAAGGGAAGAATAAATGGAAAGGGGGGAAGGAAAAAATTACAATGGCCACAACATACCATTGCAAAGATCCCATCAACTATTGCAACCACTATAACATTGGTGGCCACACAAAGGAAAAGTGTTGGAAACTACATCTAGAATTTGAATCGAAGTACTAGAAGAAGGATGGTAAGAAGAAAAATATCATGGCCACAAATTAGATAAATCAAGTGGAAATCATTTTTTAATGGATGAGAATATTGTTTGCATATTAGTGTAGAAGCCGATGGATCTGAGTATTCTTAAGCAACATTAAAGGAATGATATTACCAAACTCCTCCATATAAAGATATGGGCCGAGAAGACACAAGTTGATGCTTTATTTGAATCAAAATCACAAGAATAACTCATTATAGTACAGTTGGTCAACAAATTGGGATTGGAGGTTTGAGATCATCCAAGCCTATATCCATTGAGGTGGGTATATAAGGACACAAAAATCTAGGTAACAAAATAGTGTAAATCAGATTTGTTAGCAGTGTTGATGTTATTGATGAAGTAGAATTGGATATAATTCCACTTGATATATCTGGGGTGGTGTTTGGGAGTCCCTATATGTACATGTAGGATGCAATCTTCATGTGGAGAGCCAACTAGTATTGCATCATTAAGGATGGAAAACCATTCACCTTCTACACATACAAGGGCAAGTCTAAAATTGCACTAGTAAGTGCCAGCTAAGCTAAGAATCTCATCAATTTTATCAAGAAGTATGATTTATTATTTCTAAGAGTAAGTTAGTTTATAAAAGAGTCAATGAGAGCAAGTGAATCCCTCGATGGGTACATTGAGGAACACAGACAACAACTAGAAGAGTTGTCACATGCATATAGGGGAGTGTTCCATGAGACTGAAGGGTTACCACCCAAGAGAGAAATGGAGCATGAGATCCAACTATTGTTAGACTCTTCATTGAAAAATATTGTGCTATACAAGTAGCCCATAATATAAGCACATGAGGGGAAAAAGTAGTTGCAATAGCTAGTGAGCATGGATTTATTCAACCAAGTACCTCACCATTCGGGTCAAGCATCATAGTTGTGTCTAAGAAGGGTGGGACTTGGAAATGTGCATTCATTATAGGGCGTTGAACAAAATTACATTCAAGAGTAGGTACCCACTGCGGATGATAGATGATCTGTTGGACCAGTTACAAAAAGAAAAATACTTCACCAAGATAGACTTTCTAATGAGGGTATCACCAAGTTCAAGTCAAAGATAAAGATACATGGAAAACCACATACAAAACCAAACGATGTTTGTATGAGTGGTTAGTCATGCCATTTGGCTTATGCAATTCACTGGCCACATTCACTAGATTAATGAATGATATATTGTGCCCAAATTTAGATTCATTTTTTATTGTGTATTTGGATGATGTATTGGTGTCGTGTGTGACCTAGGAGGAGCACATCTCACATTTAATGCAGGTGCTAGAGACATTAAAGAAGAACCAAAAACCAGGAAATCTAAAGAAAAGTGAGTTTTTACAATGGTCTTTTGTGTATCTAGGATACCTGATTAGTGGGTGAGTGTTGAAGATAGATTTTTCCAATATGGAGACTATCACGAAGTGGATGGTAACTACTAAAGTTTATGAGGTCAAGAGTTTCAATGGGGTAACACAATACCTGAGTAAAGTCACAACCTCATTTTTTAGTAGTAGAAACACCACTCTATGCCATAATAGTGATTATCAAGAGTTTCCAATGGGGAAATGGCTAGTGGAAGGCCTTTAAATAGTTAAATAAGAAAATCAATCAAGCATTGATTCTTGCATTGCTCAACTTGTAGCCTCTATTTGAAGTGGATAAAAATGTGAATGGTTATGCTATGGGAGTGATGTTGATGTAAGGAGGAAGGCATGTATGCTACCATTATGAAGTATTTCATGTGGTGGTTCTCAATTACTGTGCTTATGACAAGGAGCTATATGCCCTCGTACAAGCTGTCAAAAGCTGGAAACACTATCTAGTGGGAAAGGAACAATAATACACATAGATCACCAACCACTAAAATACTTGCAAGTCCAAAGTAAGTTACAATGTACTAGGCATTACAAGTGGATGTGGTTTTTATAGCATTTTCATTTAGTGATCAAGTATAAGAAGGGAAGCTCAAACGAGTTGGTCGACATGCTTTCAAGATGACCCACATCAATGATCACAACATTGGGAACTCTAATGCACATGAAACATTTCACCCAGGATGCATACATAGAGTCATATAAATAGTAAGAGGAATTAAAGGAGTTGTTTTTGTAGAGAATTAGTCATGTGTGCGATTGATCAGGTGCTCAAAAATATGCTCAAAAATGAAATTTGTCGGAATGGTGTGGAACCTGAACAACTGCGTAGATTTCATTGTTTTGAATCTGGCACAACTCATTTTTCGGGAAAATTGACACTGTATGCTCCCTGAAATGAGTTATGTTCATTTTCCCAAACATGCAAAATTTTGGAAAAAATTGTGCAAGCAGTCCAATCAACAGTTTGTACAGCTGACTAGGCATGGTTGACTAGGCTCGATGGACCAATCCAGTCGTGCCACATGTCATAGGGTACTAGTGCTAGTTTGGCGTAATTCCATTGGTTGGATGGTGGCCAACCACATGCTGCCATGTGGCCCAACATGAGGGAACCATGTGGCAACAAGGGGGCCACCAAAATTTTGGTTAAGTCTAAATTGATCTCCGCAGGATTAGAACACCAGACCTCATAACCGACATTCTTAACCAAGCGGGCCACCATGTTCCTTGTTTAACCTTACGACCGGAACCCTATAGAAAGTTTATACGGGAGGAGGTTTGGCGTAAGGGGCTAGGTCTTAGCCTCGACCCCATCATATATAAATACCACATGACCATGGTTGGGAACCACGGGCACGGTGCAATGGAGGCCGCCATTTTTTTATTTAAAAAAAAAATTTGACCACGATATTATGGTTAAAAATTCGGATTTATGGCGGCATTATCTCTCCCACAAATTGCGCTGAAATTTCGGAAATTTGTTGCTCCGTAAGCAGAATTTAGGGTAAATTTGTAGGATGGTTCTAGATTTTGGGGATTTTGTAAAGTGAATAGCAGCAAAGCTAGGGAGGCCGATAACTTCTTCAATTTTTGACCAATTTGGGAGTATAAATAGGCTAGACAAACATTTTTGATAGTTATGAAGCTAATGGAATAGGTTTTGAAGTCATTGGAATACTATAAACTGATGTAATTGAAGAACCCTTAGTTAAACTGAGATGGGGGGGTGAATCAATTTAATACATTCATGGACATTTAAAACTTTTTATTCAACTCATTTACACCTTCATTTCATAAGCAACTTAATACATAATGGATCAGCAAACATAATGTGTGGACAACAAGTAATTAAACAGATTAAATCATCTCATCAACACTCAATCATCAAGCACATAGACAACATATATAAGTGGAAAACCATAATGGGAGAAAACCACATCTTATTATTGTTGTGATGCAAAGGCAAGCTCCAACTCCCTCTCACATCTGATTTTCTGTACGCTCCAACCTACAGGAGGCTACTACCCCAAATTCTGTAAGCTACAACTTGCAAGGAAGCTCCAACTCCCGTCTACTTTCTGCAGGCTACAACCCACAGGAGGCTCCTACCTCAACCAGCTACAACTGGACGTCTATCAAGCTACAACTTGATATGGAAGCATTAACTCCCTCACACTACAATGAAATCATATGCTGATTTACCTGGATATTAGCTCTGTTTTTCTCCTTCTTCAATGTTGTCCTTCCAGCCTTCAAATATACTTCATATAAGCTCTGGATCTGCACAACCTCTCTATCTGCTCCCTCTCATTCTTCCACTCTCTAACCTCTCTATGCATATTAAAATAAAATCATTTATAGAAATAATTTCATGGATGTTTGCATTCTATATGGGAATATGAAGTGAACATGCATGACTCTTGCCTTCCACCCATTCATCTCCTCACTCAACATATTCAGGATGTTACAAATATAGACAATTTTTACAGTATCAAATGGAGTTTTTCTTTGCCTAGGAGACTTGCCTTTGCATCACAAACAATATAAAACAAATAATACATTTACAGTTACATTCAAATATTCCACTCAGCCCTTTCAGCTTCTTAGATATGCTGTGTGTTTGTCCTCTTTTGCTTGTTGTCCCTTTGTCTTTTATGTTTTTGCAATTATATTCCAACTGTGTTTCATGCCCACATTTTTACCCGACTTGACCCACGCTGTTGCACTGTTCTGCACGAGCTCCAGGTCATTTTTTTTTCTTACCCGAGCCTTTTCTTGCTGTGTTCAAACTTTTCTTTTGTTACCCGAGTCTTTTCTTCCACGTTCAGCCTTTTTTTTTACTCACTACTGCAACATTGTTCTGCACGAGCTCCTGGTCCTTTGTTATGCGTTAAGATATTTTATTTGTGACCTGTGGGGTATGGCCCACATAAACTCCCTTTTAACACGTAACGGAATACAACTTCGGAGTTAAATACAACATACATACATTAGCGATCAAACAACGCTACTTTAAACCAGACTACACATAAACCCAAATCTCTTGCATACACGCGAAATTTCTTGCTGGAGGGTCCCACAATACCTTGAACCTATCACAACACATCGCATCTCAACAAACTTACCAAACAACAGAACAACAAGGTTATCATTCCGCCAATTTGAAGTTGCACTATAATCTCCACCCTAGATCTTCTCCAGATCTAACAGTCTTGCTATACCCCTTTGTCTTATTGCAATCGCTCGCCCACAAGTTTAACTCTTATCCATAAGGCTAAACCATATAATCTACAATGTGCGCTAGTGCACAGTGCCGACACGTGACTCCTCCCTTTCACCACATCGCATATTCCTAACCTTATCACTTCATAAACTAATTAGCATACCTTGCGAAGCCTTAGCGTTGTCCGCTAGCATTTGCAATGTGTGAAATCATGATTTGTCATTTGCCGTTGATCTTCCATACAATCTAATGGTCCTCACAACATGCCCTGCCATGCCAACATGTGTCCCTTCTCCACTTCGCATCACACACAAAATAACTTACCTTGTGACAACCTTAACACTTAAGCGCTAAGCTTTGCGAATTGTGCTTTTGATCTTCGTCATTGGTCTTTGTTGGATCCGAAAGTCCATGCTTGTCTCCTTGCCAATCCACTTTGCATTGCATGTTAAATATCTTAACTTGCGAAGTTGATCCAGATTTATGTAGGAACACAACATAATACACATATAACCATAAATAGAGAGATGAAGCAGAAATAATGCTTCCTTTTATTAAAATAAAATGAATGAAATGTGCTTATCAACATAAGGTAAATAAACAACTAGGGCGCTGGTAGGCTTATCTCTCAGAAGAGATGTGGTGGCTACAATCCTCTGAACTGTGTTACAAAACAAATGACTGAAACATGCTTGCAAGAATAATGGAAATGAGTAGGCGAGGGCACTGGTAGTGTATCCCTGAGAAGAGATGTGACGGCTACATGACTCTCCACTATGTTACAATGAGGCTCTTAGGCCTATTTATTGTTTAGAAACAATGTAAACCTGAAATGTCCAGACACCTAACCCTAGGAGATGAAGCGCCAAAACTGTGGGCCCCGTTTGGGTAAATTGGTGTTTCAAATTCCCAGGGACATAACTTTGGCATACGATCTCCATTAGACATGCTCAATAGCTCGTTAGAAATATCTATCCGAGGAGTACAACTTTAGATGTGAGCAACATCAATCCATCGACCCATGTTGCTCCTGATTTTCCTAGAAAACATCGTTTAGGGCCTCAAAATGACTCCGGAAGTTCAGGACCCGAAAAACTACTAAAAATAGTAAGTTGTGCTACAAATTAAAAATAGAAAGAACTGACGGTAGGGGTTAAAATGGAATAGGTTGGTGGCCACCAATATCCACCTGGATCATCAAGGCCCCAAAACGACTCCGGGAGTGTAGGACCCGAAAACCTGCTAAAAATAGTAAGCTGATGGAAGTGAAGAACTGAAAGAGTTGATGGTGTGGGTCCAAATGGAATAGGTGGGTGGCCACCGATATCCACCTGGATCATTCCTCCCTCCTTAGGAAGAAATGGTCTCCATTGCGTTAAGTTCCTCCATGGGGGGGAAAATTCTGCTGAACTTGGTATTGGATTTGTCCAGGATGTCGCGAACGTGCTAGATGTAGATGTGTCATCAGGGGGCAGTCGTTGAAGGATCTTGGCGAAGTTATCCATCATCGCGTTCCTTTGTTTCTCAATGGACTCCTCAAGCAAGATTTTGATAGGATCTTTTGCTCCCTCGTCTTTCTTTCCTTCCGCCATGGGGGGTCGTCGGGGTTTGCGAGGCTGATCTTGTGATGGGTCAACCAGATCGAGTCTGAAATCCTTATACCCTGACCGCGTTGGGGACATGCAAAGAAAAAAAGAGAAAGAGTAGACCAAATCTGATACCACTAATCCAGATTTATGCAGGAATGCAACATAATACACATATAACCATAAACAGAGAGATGCAACGGAAATAATGCTTCCTTTTATTAAAATAAAATGACTGAAATGTTCTTACAGACATGATGTAAATAAACAGCTAGGGCATTGTTATGAAGGTAAATCCTCTCTATGGACAGAGACGATCCCTCTAGCCCTAGAGTGGGTCTAGTAACAAAGGGACAAGTTAAAGTGTAGGTTCGTAATCAATGAATGAAAAGGACAAGGTAGATTGGCCTACCTGGAATCCAATGCTATTGTCATGGGTGTCTTGGTGGTGGCCTCTTGATCTCTGTCTTGACAGGTCACGATCCTTCTGCAACGATGCTTGGATACTTGCACAAAGATAAAAAAACAAGAGCATCATACGAAACAATGATATCATTCATAATTACTAACCAGTCAAGGAGGGTTAAGCATATTGCATCAAATAAATCATATAACGCAAGATGGGAACCAGACAATAGTCATGTATATGTATAAATAGAAGAAAGAGTTACAACCAGAGCCTTGACGTCGTAACCTCCTTCAGCGGGGTTTGGTTGAAGTGCGTCTCGAAGGATCGTCGGGAATTTAGACGGGATGAGGACACAAGTCTAAGCTCTCTCGACAAAGGTCTCTTCTTCTATTCTATCTCTCTAGCAATGTACAAGAATCCTCTTCAGCTATTCAGCTATAATATGGTCAGCTAGTTTGTGCATGAGAGATAACTTTATTTAAAGAGGGAAAGGAGGAGGTTGGGATCCCTATAATTGTTGAAGGGAGGCCTTATCCTTTGGGAAGTTTCCCCAAAAGGTGGAAACAAGAGGCAAAAGGAGGGATTCCATGGTTATTCAGTCAAACCACTTTAGCTGACTCGCCCATGAAGTTTTTAGCATAGAAACTTTGCCTTTATATTTAAAAAACATTCCATAAACAACTTGGCGTGGGTAGCTAACTGGGACAGAGCGCCAGCTGGCGTGGGGTCCAGTGTTAATCTTCCTCATTGGCGCAAGGGCACAACGGGCTACTAGCGCCAAGTCAAAAATAGGTGTTTCTGAAGGTCTGCTCAGGGACCTGTCAACAAAAGGAATGTTGTCCTCAAGGAAAGGGATGCAATGATGGTATTTGCAAGGCATGACACTTCTTCTTAGTCACACAAATTATCCTCCAATGTGCGGGATGGGGATTGTAGGGACGGTGACAAAATGCTGTGTAATAGATGACCCCTAAAGCATGAGGTCAGAGAGAGAGAGAGAGGTGAAATTCTTTACGAGATCGCGTTCACCAAACACTGTCATCGGAAGACCTGCAATTACAAATAAAAATGATATCCTTGATACATGAATATGTGGTATGGGCACAACCATCCATAATAGAGCACATATAAACTGAGATTTGAGGTATGGACGCAGACATCTAGCAGTAAGGATGAATAAATAGACTCAGGTATGGTCGTAGCCATCCAATCAAAAGAGTCATGCAATAATTCATGATAAAATACAATATCCCGCAGCCTGGATCTTATCAGACAAAACCCAGGGTATTTCACTCCATCTCGATCCGAACAAGTACAAATTCAAGCATGCAAATATGTGAGCTGAAGTCGAACATGCAAGAAAGTCACCTGATTACCAACCAATGATGAAAGTTGTTAACATGCACGAGAGAAACCACCAATAATGACAATGGCCCTCAAGGTACAACAGGTACAATCCACAGAATGTGAACAATGATCTGGCATTGAACACCCATAGAATCACTTGATCGAAGGCCAATGATGTGGACCTATCGTCGAATGCGAAGAACCTGCCATTGAGGCATGCGGGCTCCAAGGTACCAGAAGGGAGTCTCTAGACCAACTTCCTGGATAATGAATTGAAGTCGACAAGAAGTCACTTGGTCGAAGGAGGTCCATAACGTTTCCCACATCATCGACACGAGACAGAGTAACATAATGATAATGAATCAGGACCAACAGAGAATCAGAGGGAGGTTGAAAACTGTAGAGGAAAAAATTCTCTTCAACATATCAGTGACACGACTCTGGATTTGGCAGTATTTGACATCAAGGGATATGAGGTCATGATGACGTGGAAAATAGCAGATGAGAGGTCAAAATAGATTACCCAAACCCATGGAGGCAAAAAATGACGAAATGAGATGTCCCCAACTCGACACGAATGCAGACGAGTGTCATGTTCAAGAGCGACATACTGCCAACACAGCTAAATACTGGTTCCATTTTCCCCCACCATTTCTGGCGAGTACCCCAATTATTTTTTAAAACAAGCTTGAAGGGGATAGAATATTCTTGCAATGTAATTTTTTCCTTCGGAAAAATCCAACCTAGTACATTTTACGAGCCCTAGGAAGGAGGAACTCGAGCAATGTCATGGTGACGATTTCCGATGTCATCAGGGTTTAACGAGTCTGAAAAAGGGAGAACTCAACACCTTTTCATGTTTAGAGAGGTTGAAAAGAAAAGAAAAAGAAAACTCCAGCATATCCCTTTTCGTAAATAGTCTCTCATATCCGAAAATGTAGAAAACATTATTTGAAAGAGCCTCTTAGTCGCGATAGGCTAAGGTATTCCTTTTTCGTAAATAATCTATCCTAGCTCGAAAAAGGGGTAAACGTGTACTGCGTAGATATCGTTTCACAGCCATTTAACTATTTCAAAATGACAAGAGTCTCGACAATATTTTCAGTTTTAGAGAGTCAGAAAAGAGTTGAAAGATGACTCTAGTAGTGACTTTTTCGTGTTTTTATTGAGTCTGAAAAAGTATAAAATAAAACTCGTTACTTCATCGCTATCTCATTAAAAACCTATCGCTGCACAAGGGACGCACGTAAAACCCATTTATCGAAATAACATAATGAAATAATCGAAAAACGTGTCCTAAAGCCTAATTAGGGCTTTGAAAAGTTATAAAATGCCAAAAATGGTAAAAAACAATTAATTTTCACTTTTACCTCTTGTGGAGCAATAGTTACCCATTTTATACTGCGATTTTGCGGCAGCGATAGTGAGCAATATGGAAGACCAATCTTAAATCCATCAGTTCCAGGTAAGATTCGATATCCTTCCCCACATTTAAGTCCTCTTTTATTACCTGCAACCTTCAATTTTGATTTCTGAGGGGGGAATTGTGAAAACTAGGGCACGACGGTTGGCACGAGTTTTGGGCATAGTGGTCGATGCGAGTTTCGGGCACGGACTCGCGCCAATCACCCAATTTTCTGAACTGGGGCGCGGCCATTGGCATGATTGTTTCTAGAATAGTCGCGCCAATCACACTACCCTTTTTAAACTCAAAATTCAAGTTTATAGGACCAAATTCCACAAATATTAGCTTTAAATTTGGTTAATAATGTCCATATGAACATGTTTGCAGGTGTAAAGTGGAAAAGCGGTGATCAAGTTGAAGGAACGATAACACAGTGAAGAAGATGAGCTTGCCATGGGTAATGAAAGATGCATGGAAGCTCTCAGAGATCGTGGAATGAAAAATTTCTTCATGACACCGTGCCTTAGAGCTCAACCTGAGCTGCTGCAATGCTTGATCAGTATCTGGGATGAGGATCAGGAAAAATTCATTCTTCAGGATCAGGGACTCGAGATTGATGTTTCAGATGTTTATTTCATAACAGGATTGTCGCGGAGGGGGGCAACACCAATCTTGACCGGCACCCGGCCTACCATGGAGAACATAAGCATGGTAATTGACAGGGTATGTCCAGGGGCACGGAAAGGATCAGGAAGCGAGAAGGTGGATATCCAGACTATCCTGGATCTATCACTAATGGTAGTGATACATACCATCACACGAGCTGCGGGATCACAAGCACCACAGGAGGAAACAAAGAGATAACTACTTCTTGTTGTAGACTGCTTGACACCGACCATCTACAACTGGGCAGAGGCAGTGAAAATCAACATGAAACATCAAATAACAAAGTGCAAGAAGGGAAAATAGAAGAAATTTTGTTATGGGTCTATCCTGGTATTGTTCTTCCTGGAACGAATACCAATATTTTAGCGTCAAGAGGTTATAGTCCCAACACCACCATCACTGGAACCACAGATGTCCCAATGGGCAGCTCTGATGCCAAGGTCAGGGGGTAGTTAGCAGATGTTTTGAAGACCAGAGTTATTTGATTGGCTCCATTGACAACTGATTGTCATGGAGGACTGGCCCTACTCTGGCACATATTTCACTGGTGATCCGGACCTCCCACTCCCAGAAGGAGAGGATTGGGATGAAGCACTTGGTAAGACTCATTTTTTATTTTCATGAGTATTATGATTTTTTCTTTGGGTATGTACGTTCTGACATTTAATCCATGCGTTTGTAGATGTAGGCCTAGAGAGAGCTGCAGGTATGTCTCTGATAGCGAGGCGAATCCCTCGCGATTTTGATATTGCCCCTCATGGTGAGGAGGAGGAGATCATGCGCAATTTGGAGGGAATCACCCGTGGGGTCCCGGACTATGCACTATTCGATGATGTTCCTCGTGCATATCAGAGACATACTGTAGGGTGTCAAACTAATTTCACCGCTTGCTGCGGTGGCTTGTACGGGGAGTGACATGCTATCATGATAATCATGCTGATTAGACACCTAGGCTTTATTTCTGCATATTTTGAGAGACATGATGTCTCAGGATGTAACAGAAACACACATATTTTTTGAGACTTATGGTGCATATTGATGCAAACATTTGATATATATATATATATATATATATATTCCTATTTGATATGAGTCTTTCATGTGATGATGATTTTATGGATTACGCAAATGTATATCTAATACAATGTTAGCTACTGTATCAGTTAAATACAATCTTAAAATGTAAGGGTTTCTAACTGAATAATGCCCATTAAGTTGAAGAAAAAAAAGCTGTGGGTATAGATTTACAACCAACGCACTAATGCTGAGGGTAATCGCCTCGGTTAACAGTTCAATAACAACAATATACTGAGTGACATTGTTTGTAGTTCATCCTAGACAAATATCTTGTAGATCTATCAACTCACCAGCAGGATCATAAATCACCTAGGCTTCCGAAGACAAGTTCTGGGTATTGCGGGAAGCACCATCCGTGAAACCGACATAAGGGAGAATAGACGTCTGCACAATAAGCAACGGCCCAATAAGCAGGAAAATGATCGCAAAAAACACCATGCCAAAAAAAGGTACAAAAATGAAAAGAACACCTATGTACACGAAACATGCACGAATGACTCATGCATAATATTTTTTGAGATACAACCCATTTCTGGGCTGATCTAAAGGATGAACTTCGTAATCAATGAGCTCATAGGCCCCATTCTTCAAAACACGTTTAACAATGTAGGGCCCATGTCACATGGGTTGAAATTTTCTTGCCCCTAGCTTATCACCAGCTTAGTCGTACATGAGGACGAGGTCTCCTTCTACAAAGGAGTGAGGGGAAATCAACTGGTTAAAATGAGCTTTGGCCCCCTTCTTCTGTGCCTCGATGACCAAAGCAACAAAGCAGCGAGTTTCATCCAACCTTTCTAAGTAGAGAAGACGCTCTTCTTCAGGTGAAGTTTTGGGCAGTAATTCAACAGCCAATTTGAGCGAAGGTATTTCACACTCAATCGGAAGGGTAGATTCCAGACCATATACAAGCTGAAAAGGAGTGAATCCGGTCGCATCCTTAATTGAGGTTCGGTATGCCCAAAGAGATGAAAATAACATGAGATGCCAATTGGATTTGTGTATCCCAATCATGCGTTGAAGCATGGTGACAAGAAATTTATTCACAGCTTCAACCTGGCCATTGGCCTGAGGATAATACGGCGTTGAGCTGTCGTGACGCAGACCCAACTTGGAAGTCATCTCCACCACCATATAATGCCAAAAATGGGAACAATGATCGGTAACGATGGCTTGAGGGACACCAAACCTAGAAATGATGTGATTTAATATGAATTGAGCTACTGTCTTACCGCCAGCCGCAAGTGTAGGCATTGCTTTGGCCCATTTGGTGAAGTAGTCAATGACTACGATAATATAAGAATTTCCTCAGCCTAGTGAGGGTTACACGTCATAAAATCGATGCCCCACTTCGCAAAGGGACCAATGGTAATGACAGGGTGGAGATGTGCAGGTGGCACGTGCATCTTGCGCTGATAGAACTGGAAATCATGACATTTACGGACAACGACAATGCAATCCTTGAAGACAGAGGGCCAGAAATACCCAGCACGAAGAATATTCTGTGCAGTGGCATAAGCAGACATGTGACCACCACAGGCACCACTGCGACAATCATCTAGAGCTTTCTCAACCTCCTCGAGAGTCAAACACTGGCAAAGAATGAAATCTACTCCAACGTGGTAGAGTGTATCTCTGAGTATACGATAAGGTTTCGATTGATGATGGATGCATCAGCGAGCATCCTTCGTCAACTCAGATCTAAAGGTAGAAGTATGGAGATATACGATGATATCACCATACCAAGGATCGAGGGTGCTAATCAGAAAAAGTGTATCGTCTAGAATGCATTCCTCGGAACCAGACGGAGCGGAGTCAGAAGGGAGGGAGAAGATCAGATCAACAAAGACTAGTGATTTCTTTGACTTGGCAGTAGTAAATTCCAAATCGAACTCTTGGAGGATGACAATCCACTTTGATTATTTCCCCCCTAGCAACTGTCGAGACAATATATAGGTCATGGGGTTGCATTTGGAAATCACAGTCACAGTACACAACATAATATAATGATGAAAACGTTGAACTGCTTGAACCACAGCTAACACTAACTTCTCGACATGGGCATAGTGCATTTCGGTATCGAGAAGGTTACAAGAGAGGTAGTAGATAACATGCTCATCACCGTCATCATCGTCTTGTATGAAAACCAAGGCAATCGTGCTGAAAGCAGCGAATAAATAGAAGGAAAAATCATGATGATAGTTCAATGGACGCAACAGAGGAGCATTGAAAATAAATGTCTTCAGCGCATCAAGAGACTTATGTGAAATTTCATCCCAAAGGAATGGGATTCCCTGCTTTAATAATCGCATGAACCCTTTAGCCACTTCGACATAGTTAGGTATAAAATGATGTAGAAAATTATCCTTCCCCTTCAGACTCTGTAGCTAATGTAATGAAGATGGAGAGGGCAGATTAATGATAGCCTCAACGTTGAGAAGATTGAGGCGAATCCCATCTTTGGACATGATAAACCCCAAGAGTCTACTGGAATCGATGCAAAAGATGCACTTGTGTGGATTTAGTCGGATGTTGTACCATCGACAACGAAGAAATATTTGACGAAGATTGTCAGGATGGTCCTTGTGCTTAGCTGAATGAGCCAGAAGGTCATCCAGATAAGGCTAAAAGATGTGCTTAATATCGTGAAAAGCATACGACATCACTCGCTGAAATGTGGCCCCAACAATTTTTAAGCCAAAAGGGAGCTTCTTATACGTGAAAGTACCCCAGGGACAGATGAAGGCAGTCTTATGTTGATCAATCGGGAGAATGTTAATCTGGTTGTAGCCAAAAAATCCTTCCATGAGGGAAAAAATCTCACTCTCGGCACAGTCATCAACGATTTGATCGATAAAGAGAGTAGGATAATTATCCTTAGGACAGGCCCAATTCATGTCACGATAATCAACATAGACCTGAATGGTACCTTGTTTTTTATCTACAGGGAGAATGTTGGAGACCCATTCTGTCAAGGGAATCAGATAAATAAAACGAGCTTTGAGAATATTTTTAACTTCTTCCTTAATGGCGGTAGCCTTTCTAGGGTGCACCGGATGAAGATGCTGGCGAATAGGCTTCGAACAAGGGTAGGTAGGAATCTCATGCACCACTATACTGGGATCGATGTCGGGCATATCTTCATAGGACCATGCAAAGATGTCGCGGAACTCGCAGAAAAGGCTAATATAAACCTGAACTTCATCTGGAGAACAAGTGACTCCAATATGGATGTTCTTGATAATTCCCGGTTTGACAGAAATGTCGATAGGCATCATTTGTGTGATATTACTCAAGTTACCCTCCGAAAAAAATTCATGTATTAGAATAGGCGTTTGAAACAGAGGAGAAGGAACCTGAAATGCAAACCTCTCAAGACAGGTAGACATGGCCCTGAGGCCAGGCATGAATGAGGAACGATGATGACTATCGTCCCACGGAGGATCCTCAAGAGACATAGTTTCCATGATGGCTTCATCCTTGGGAAATATCTCTTTCAAGGGATTAGGCGAATTCGAATTGCATAGCCAAGGGGATTGAGAATAAGTGTCAAGAGACATGCTCAAAGGAGCATGATCAGGAGGCGGAGGTTCCGAAGCCGAAATAAGTTCACAATAGTCAATCTCGATAGGACTTAATGATATCGAATCTCCAAAAGAATCGATCTGTTCAGGCGAAGGGATGATCCATGGGTCATCAGACCGATAGATCATATTGATCTGAACAGTGTTGGGTGGAGGTAGGAGAAAAATACCCATGAGGGTAGGATCTTTGAAGAGACCCATCCCAATTTTCTCGTAGGGAGTAGGAATCTGATCCACATACAGAACGTTGTTTTCAGAAGAAGAAGTGAAGAATGACAATTGATCAATAGTAACAATATTTCCTTTTTGCGGGAATTTCAGGACACGAAAGAGAGTGGACGGAACGCACAGCATGGCGTGAGTCCAACTGCGACCGAGGAGAAGATTATAATTGAACTTGGCATCAACTACTTCGACCTTGATATTGACTGTCTTCCCTTATAAAATAATTGGAAAACTAGTGAGAACACCTAAAGGTTTGGATTCCCTTCCATCAAATGCTTCAAGGGAATTTGGTGATGAATTCAAGGCCGGAGAACCAATGGCTTTCGAGAAAGTAGATGGCATGACGCACGTGGATGCACCCTCATCCACAACTGCCCGATGGATGTTCAAACCATTAATACCAAGTTGTATGATGAGCGCAATTTGGTGCGGGAGTCATGGAATGAAATTCTCTAAATCGAAAGCGAGAAGGCTAGTATCAGCAAGATCAACCCGCCAATCGCAGATAAAAAAGCTTTCCGTTGAGACTGACAACTCTGAAGTACTTCTAATGTAGACATTGCATATGGCACCTGAGCCAAATCCTCAACAATACTGTAATGTTAAGAAACATGGGCATTTGGATTGTAATAAGACTTGTAGAGTACACCTTTGGAAGGTGGCCGCACAACGGTCTCAGTGTTGGGCCTTTCAATCTCTAAAGGGATAGAAGCAGGCGGAGGAGAAGGACCATCAGCGATCTCTTTCCTCGCCACCTGATGCGATTTAGTATAACTTTTGACTGAGTAGCAATAGAAACGGATGCACAATTGTTCATGATTAACACTTGAGAGCCAAATGGGGCAGAGGATTGAGGTTGCTCTATCATCCGGGTCTGCTGAGATGGAAAAGGTTCTTTAAGAACAACCGTAGTTCCCTGGGTGTCTTTGAGCAATCTGCTCACTTCGCACCGTCAAGGATAGTCCTTGGTGTAGTGCTCTTTGTCACAAATCAAACAAGGATACTTTGGCTTGCACTGTGAACCATCATCATCATGAGATTTTTGAGAATCTTGTTTCAGGGTATTGGCTTTGGCCTTAACTTTACCCTTCTTTTTCCCCTTGGAAGTTTTATTCGCTGAATTGGCCTGAATGACATTGACTTCCGTGGTTTTACCAGAATTCGTGGTGGGTTGAGAAGCAACATCATTGGAAGTATTAGACTTTTGCTTCCCAGGATTTGAAGGAGAAGACTTCCGGGAAGTCTGAGACATGGAACCAATAATACCGTCAATGGATGGGGTCGCCGGTGCTTTAGAATTTCCAGGTCAAGGGGCATTAGGCAAGATATCATACAACGTGCCAGACTGGGAGTACACAAGATCAAGGTACTGGGCACGAGAAATGGCTTATTATTCGGTTACACATGCCCCCTTAACTATGTATTTAGCGATTTGATTGACAAAGGAGGTAGGGAAACAATCAATTAGAAGCTGATCAGGAATCTCAAACTTGATCAAGTGACGGTGACGCCTCCATTCATGAATACGATCCGAGATATGAGTAGCTCGGTCCTGTTTCAAGGATGTGAGGAGGTGCGTCCCAGTCTCATAGTGAACCTGTAACTAAAAATGCGTAAGAAATTCCATGGCTAAAGAGTTGAAGTCTTGAAAGATGCCACGAGATAACTCAATGTACCACTTTGCAGCAGCACCAATAAGAGTCCATTGGAAAAGACAGAGTCAGATAGAATCATCAACCCAAGAGTTAGTGGAACACCACAAGTGGTAAGTCATAACATGCGTTTGGGGGTCTTCTCCAGACTTGCCCTCAAACTTAGGACAATCACTAGGAATCTTAGTCGGAATCAAAGGCCAATACTGGATATGAAGAATCAGATCGTTCATTAACTTTGACACATTAGGAAGTTCCAACGTAGCGAGAAATGGTAATTGAGGATTAAAAGGCATTGTATGTCTCTGATAAGGACCTGTGTTAACATTCCACCTAGTGTGAGAGAAATTATGCCCCCATATGTTTTGTCCTGAAGGATTTTGACCATAGGGGTTATAAGTGTTATAATTCGGCCCATACTGGGGTTGAGGACCAGGATATTGATTTTGAGCATACCACTGAGGTCCTTGCTGGGCAACGTATGGATTCTGTTACGGAATGTAAGCATTGCCTTGAGGTTGATTATGCACCAAATGGGATTTATTTTGAGGGTAATAAGTGAAACCTTGGGGTGCACTATATACCTTCTGATATTGACCTTGAGGAGGGTAATAAGCGCCTTGAGGTTGAGTAGGTGGACCCTGCTGAGCAGGTGAACCCTGTTGAGTACGCGGACCCTGCTGAGCAGGCGGACCTTGCTGAGTAGCATGAACAGGTTGAACCGGCTGCTGAGCAGGTTGAACAGGCTGCTAAACAGATTGAACTGGATGTGAAGTAGGTTGAATCAACTATTGAGCTGCTTGAGTAGTTTGAATTGGATGCTGGGGTTGGGCAGGCTGCCCCTGCAGAGCAGGTTGGCCTGCATAATGAGGGCCACCAGGTTGCCCTTTTGGAAGAGGTTGGCCTGATGGTTGCAATGGACCAGGTTACCCCTGATAACCAGGTTGACCCCGAGCAGGACCGTAGGGTTGTCCTTGTTGCACAAAGTTTTGGCTGTACTGAACATACGACTGCTGTTGTTGTACAAGAGGTTGTCCCTACGGTGGATACATTTCCCCCCCCAGGAACGTAAGATGCTCCTGGTTGATATTGATATTGAGGCTGACCGAAAGGACTAAAGGTTGACTTTGTAAGGGTTTTCCTTGCGGACCATAAGGTCCTTGTTGAATCAAAGGTCCTTGATGAGGAACAATCCGATAGGGATCCGCCGGAGGCAGATAAACAACCTGATTCAGATCGATAGGAGGCAAATATACATGATTACCGTAGACATCATAGTGATGTGGAGGATTGACAGGAGCTTGGGGCTGATGAGAACACTAATAGTTCTACTGCTGAACAACCAACAGATACTCTTCAAAATTAAGGCCTCCAGGAATCATAGGGGCAATTGAAGATGCAATTGAAGCAGGTGTGGCATCCGCAGTGTGGGGTTGTCATTTACTCGGGCCGAGATTAACAGGCCACATGGGATTAATAAAAATAGACCTGCGAGTGTGGAAAGATCTCGACGACTGATGTGTAACAGCCAGTGCATACGAAGCCACATAGACGGTAGGTCGGACTGGAACAGACGTGATGATAGCTGACAAACTAGGTGTCGAAGGGAACATTCCTAATGAAGGAAGGACTGAACTCCTAGGAGGAGTCGATGTACTAGAGTGTGCTATGGACGCAACACCAGAAATAATCTCACTCAAAGTCTGATAATTGGGTGGAAGTGACACTGATGGAGGGGAAGATTGATTAGAAAGACACTAGATATCTTCAGGGAAAAGTTGATATTCTCCTGTAGAAATAGGCATTCCTTCACTGCCATTAGGACTCGAAGAATCGATGTCTGATGAAGCCGTAAGATCTTCGAAAAGACTACGAGGACTAGGAGGTAAAGCAGCGGCTAAAAATGGTGATCCCGAAGTAAGAGGAGGGAATTCTACCTCGTCCCCAAAACCAAACCAATCACCCGGAGGAGGCCAATTGAACTCATATGACTCTTCAGGGGGAGATCGAGTTGCAAGAGGAAATACAGTTGAGAGGATAGGCTGCAAAAACTCGGCAGACCTAGTGGACTGAGGGGTTTCAAAAGAAACATCAGGAAAAGGACTACCACTAGGAGGCAGTGAAGAAGATGACGAAACTGGTGGTTCTGCCACTGTGACAATATTTCAACACAGGAAGGAAAACGAGATAGCCAATCGAAGGCTTCAAGATCAAAGTCATAGGAAAAACAAAAACAAGCCAAGTAACAAACTTTTAACGTGCATGTGATATTGGGTAATTAATTTTACGACATTGAAACTAGACTTTGTTGTTTCATGTTTTAAGAGTCGAGAAACAGAAAAAAGATGACTCTAGTCACTTTCAATTTTAAACAAGCGTGAAAGGACAAGTGCTTGATGATCTCTTCTCTTTTTAAGGAGTCATGAAAAGATCAAAATGACTACTCAGGTAATATAAGCAAGAGGGTGTACCAAGTTTCTGTGAACTGCCATATACACCTTGGTGATCAAATGAAAGATAAATGACCATGGAATTAATGTACGTGCATGTAGTCTCCCTTAATGGTGTGTTCGGTGTATCACAGTTATAGGGTGGCAGACTCGGATTCCTACGGATAAAGGGTTTGAACTTATAGGGGTCTCCCTTTATATACTCGATGGTACGGGGAGCACAAGTCTGTACTAGCGCTGTCTAAATCTAGATGGAGAACGACAACTACTAGGTTTAAAGACGCCGGAACACGTCTTTAGCCTAGACCACTAGAAATTTTTGCGTTAGGTTCCAATGCTTCCTTAGGTTAATTCAATTTATTTTATCGTTGATCTTGAATTAATGTTTGAGTTTCAAGGCCCTATCGAATTGTGATCTCAAATTTCCTAAATGCAAGCTACATGCAAAAGAACACCATTTTCCATTCGATGAATTCTAATTAAGAGAAGGATAAATATCTTTCAGACAGTAGCAAACAATGAAATCATACGAAGAATTCCACTAATGCATCTAATACAATCAAACGAAAAATGAAAAACTCTTTCGTAGTTTATTAGACACTATTTATGCAAAATGACTTTTCATTTTTCATGCAAAAGAAAGAACACAATTTTTTGATTTTCCAATGAAATGAAGCACACAATGCACTAATTACATTAAAAAACAAAGCAAATACTAGTTTTGAGTATTGCGAATGTAGAGAGCTAAAACTGAATGATTCAATCAAAGCAAGACAAACACAAAAAAACACTCAAACCAATGATGCACCCTTTCCAAACAAAGAGAAGGCTTTCAAAATGATCGAAACGAGCAATGCGATCTATGCTCAGAGATGATGGGATGGAGAGTCAAATGGAAATCTAAGTGATCATTCAAGAGAACCAACACAAAATATCAAGAAAGACTAATGCAAATGATCAGGGAATTGAATTGAAAAAAACCAAGAAGACTCGATCTTCAATCAGAAGGCTTAGTGAGCGAAAAACACCTAGAAACCCTAGGGCTACGAAACACACTGATGAGAGAATGGAAAAACAACTGAGAATAGAAAGCATACAATGGACAAAAAAATCCCAAAGACTCAGTTGAAAATCAAAAAATAACCCAGAGTCAAGCATAACTGACCAAAAACTCAATAGGGAGGTCAAACCAAACCCTACAGGATTCGGCGTGACTGTAAGGCAGTAATCCGCGCCAAACAGAGGTTGGTGCTACTACAAAAAAAGCAACAAGCACCAATTGGCGTGAATGTTCAAACAAAAAGTGCGCCAAGCCGGATATCTATGGGAAAATGGGAAAGCCAGTGAGCATAGGTCAATCTTGACACTCTGGAGCTGAACAAGAGGATTCTAAACAATCAAGTAAGTCAGAAAAGACAGACAAGCAAGGAAATGACCGAAGTTGACTTGACAAGGATGAAATGAAAAACTCACGCTGATCCCTAGTGGAGTTGCCAGTTTTTTATGCATGTAAATCCTCTCCGCGGACAGAAATGATCCCTCTAGCCCTAGAGTGGGTCTAGTAACAAAGGGACCAGTGAAAGTGTAGGTTCCTAATCAATGAATGAAAAGGACAAGGTAGACTGGCCTACCTGGAATCCAACGCTGTTGTCGTGGTGGTGGCCTCTTGATCTATGTCTTGACAAGTCACGATCCTTCTGCAACGATGCTTGGATACCTACATAAAGATCAGCAAACAAGAGCAACATACGAAACAATGATCTCATTCATAATTACTAACCGGTCAAAGAGGGTTAAGCATATTGCATCAAATAAACCATATAACGCAAGATGGGAACCAGAAAATAGTCATGTATATGTATAAATAGAAAAAAGAGTTACAACCGGAGCCTTGACGTTGCAACGTCCTTCAGCAGGGTTGAGTCAAAGCGTGTCTCGAAGGATCATCGGGAATTAAAATGGGATGAGGAAACAAGCCTAAGCTCTCTCGACAGAGGTCTCTTCTTCTATTCTATCTTTCTAGCAATGTACAAGAATCCTCTTTAGCTATTCGGCTATAATATGTTCAGCTAGTTTGTGCATGAGAGATAAATTTATTTATAGAGGGAAAAGAGGAGGTTGGGATCCCTATAATGGTGGAAGGGAGGCCTTATCCTTTGGGAGGTTTCCCCAAAAGGTGGAAACAAGAGGCCAAAGGAGGAAGTTTGTGGTTATTCAGTCGAACCACTCCAGCTGACTCGTCCACGAAGTTGTTAGGATAGAAACTTCGCCTCTATACTTAAAAAAAAAATCCATAAACATCTTGGTGCGGGTAGCTAACTGGGACATAGCACTAGCTGGCGCGGTGTCTAGTGTTAATCTTCCTCATTGGCACGAGGGCATAACGGGCTGCTAGCGCCAAGGCAAAAACAAGTGTTTCTGAAGGTCTGCTCAGGGAAATGTCAACATAAGGAATGTTGTCCTCATGGAAAGGGATGCAATGATGGTCTTTGCAAGGCATGACACTTCTGATTAGTCACACAAATGATCCTGCAATGTGCGGTACGGGGATTGTAGGGATGATGAAAAAATGATGTGTAACAGGCTTTGGTAGGCTTATCTCTCAGAAGAGATGTGGCAGCTACATGCCTCTGAACTGTGTTACAAAACAAATGACTGAAACATGCTTGCAGGAATAATGGAAATGAGCGGGCGAGGGCACTGGTAGCGTATCCTTGAGAAGAGACGTGACGGCTACATGCCTCTCCATTATGTTATAATGAGGCTCGCAGGCCTATTTATTGTTGATAAACAATGTAAACCTAAAACTTCCAAAAACCTAACCCTAGGAGATAAAGCGCCAAAACTGTGGGCCCCGTTTGGGTAAATTGGTGTTTCAACTTCTTGGTGATGTAACTTTGGCATATGATCTCCGTTAGACGCGCTCAATAGCTCGTTAGAAATATCTATCTAAGGAGTACAACTTTTAATGTGAGAGACATCTGTCCATGGACCCTTGTTGCTCCCGGTTTTCCCAAAAAACGTCGTTTAGGGCCTCAAAACGACTCCGGAAGTTCAGGACCCAAAAAACTGCTAAAAATAGTAAGTTGTGCTGCAACTTAAAAGTGGAAAGAACTGATGGCGAGGGTTCAAATGGAATAGGTGGGTGGCCACCAATATCCACCTGGATCATCAAGGCCCCAAAACAGATCCTGGAGTGTAGGACCCGAAAACCTGCTAAAAATAGTAAGCTGATGGAAGTGAAGAACTGAAAGAGTTGATGGTGTGGGTCCAAATGGAATAGGTGGGTGGCCACCGATATCCACCTGGATCATAAGTCCTAACCGTAAACACTATACCCTGCGATGTGCAATATGTTCATGGTTGCGATGTGATTGTCACCGTTGATCTGCATCAGATCTACGGTCCTCACTTGCTGCTTGCAAATCCGATTGTCCTTCTCGAAATCATGAAGTGTAATCTCATATATCCAACTTTCACTTTCACTTTTGCAATCTAATCTCGACCGTCTGCTCACCTCCCTTGGAATTCTTCTAATTTTTCTTTGCCTTAGTCGATTTTTCTTCTTTCTGCAACCACTGCTACTTTGCATCTCCGCTATCCTTCCTGAGCTTTATTTAGTTTCTAAGCGTGCTGATCTCTCTTGAGCTTTATTCATTTTCTAAACGCATTGATATCTCGTGAGCTTGTTCTTCTATTCATTTTTCACTCCGAACTGGGATTATTACTCTTGCTGCACACCTTACTCAATACATTGCTGCATGCCTTACTTACTACTGCCTTGTCTGCCTTAACTTCCTTTTTTGTCTTTGCTACCTCTGCTTCTTTGCTCCTTTGCTCCTTGTCTGCCTTGCTTCTTAGCTGCCTTTGCTGCCTTTTAATTTTTTATAGTTTAGGTGCTACTCCTTTGTGCTCCTTTCCCATCAATGACAACATTTCCAACAGTCTCCCCCTTTGGCATTGATGGAAACACTTCCTCCAACACTCGAAGACTTCCTCCCCCTTTCATTATGAGAGGCGTCTTTCTTCCTCTACTTTCTTTTCAGAAGAGCCTTTATTCTTCTGCTTGCCTTTCCTCCCACTTTGAAATCAATGGAAAATGGTTGCACATTTCCTAGTGTAGTTTCTATCCTTGCATTTTCTTTTCCCACTTTATAGGCATTCTTCTTATGACTTTATACTTTGTTATGTACTTATATCCCTTACTGCTTGATAGAGGTGATATGTGCTAGACTTTTGATGTACTTTTGTCATAATAATCCGACATTGAGGGCTTGTACCATACCATACTCTGTAGATATTTACTAGCTTCATAGCTCTAGCTCTTCTGTGACAAATTTTATGGGTTCCTCTCCCCATGGAATGATTCTTTCTTGTCTGATACTGACACTGTTTCTATTCCTTATATTGCAGCCTTTACTGGTGTATTTCCATCATCATTTTTTTTTTATCATATCAGAGAGTATCATTTGTAGACTAGTTTGTCTCTTAGATATTTGAATGGTTCTCTAGCAAGAGGTTTTGTGAATATGTCTGTTGTTTGTTCCTTTGTTGGTACATACTCCATCTTTACTATTTTATCTACTACTTGTTCTTTGAGGAAGTGGTACTTTATTGGGATGTGCTTGGTTTTCGAATGAAGAACTGGATTCTTTGATATAATTATTGCACTTGTATTGTCACATTTTATAGATATAGGTTCAGTGATGCTTACCTTCATGTCTTGGAGAGTTTGTTTCATCCACATTACTTGAGTGCAACAAGCTGCCGCTGCTATGTATTCCACTTGTGTTTTAGATAGAGAGATAGATGTTTGCTTCTTGCTTAACCATGCCACCAGACTTTCTACCAAATAAAATGCACCTCCACTTGTGCTTTTCCTGTCATCCACACAACTGGCCCAATCTGCATCTGCATATGCTATAAATGTGAAGTCTTTTCCTTTTGGATACCATAGGCCATAATGTGCAGTTTCTTGCAGGTATCTAAATATCCTCTTGATTGCTAGCAGGTGATTTTGTTTGGTGCTGCTTGATATCTTGCCACAAGTCCTACTGCCAACATAATGTATGGTCTAGAGGTAGTTAGGTATAGCAGACTTCCTATCATAGATTTGTAAAGTCTTTGATCTACATCTGTAGATCCATCATCAACACATAACTTGCATCCAGTGATCGTGGGAGTAGACATAGGTTTGCAGTCTTCCATTTGGAATATTTTTAACACATCTCTTAAGTATTTTTCTTGTGAAATGAATATACCTTTGTTCTTTTGTATAATTTGAAGTCCTAGGTAGTGGGTAAGCTCTCCAGTCATAAACATCTCAAATTTTGACTTCATTTCTTCTGCAAATCCTTTTACTAACTCATCCTTGTTGCTACCAAACATGATGTCATCTACATATACTACTAAAATTAAGAGTTCATTTTCATCAGCCGTTATATACAGGTTGTTGTCTACTCCTACCTTCTCGAAACCTTGTTTTTGAAAGTATTTTTCCAAGCTAGAATACCATGCACGGGGTGCTTGTTTGAGACCATATAGGGATTTCTTTAATTTGTACAAATAGTTGCATTTATCTACTAAAGAAAATCCTTCAGGTTGTTCCATGTAGACTTCTTCCTCTAGGTCTCCAATCAAGAAGGCAGACTTCACATCCATTTGATATACCTTGAAATCATGATAGCATGCAAAAGCCAAAAAAATTCTTATTGCTTCCATTCTTGCTACAGGGGCAAAAGTTTCATCATAGTCAAGTCGTTCGATTTGAGAGTATTCCTTACATACAAGTCTGGCTTTATTTTTGATTACCTGACCTTGTTCATTCATCTTATTCTTGAATATCCACTTTGTGTCAATGAAATTTTTCCCAGTAGGTCTTGGCATTAACTCCCAGGTCTTGTTCTTCTAAATTTTCTCTAATTCTTCATTCATAGCATTTACCCAATGTTTGTCTTTGTAGGCTTCATCGAAATTCTTTGGTTCTATCTGTGACAGCATGGCTAGGTACACTTCCTCGGTCTGTTCAGCTAGCTTTCTTCTGGTTTGGACTCCTGCACTCTTGTCTCCAATAATTTGGTCTTCAGGATGGTTCTTTTGAGTGTGTTTCGAGTGTCCTTTTGAGTTTATCTCTGTATCTTGTGTTGTCTTACCCTGTTCTTCATTTTCTTGATTCTCATCTTCATGATCATTTGGAGGATTGGCACAGTTTTTTCTTTTGGTTCTGTCTTGTAGATCTTCGTCGAATCTTACAACAATGCTTTCCACAATTTTATGCAGTCTTTTATTATAGCACCTAATTCCCTTACTCTTGGATGCATATCCCAAAAATATTCCTTCATCATCTCTTGCATGATACTTCCCCAATTTTTCATCATTATTCTTTATGAAACGTTTGCTACCAAAGACTCTAAAGTGCTTGATTGATGCCAGTTTCCCATGCCATAATTCATATGATTATTGTCACAGTTTGGTATGAGATGAGATTTGTTGAGAATATGGATAGTTGTATGTACTGCTTCTGCCCAGTAGGTTCGGGGAATGTTTCTTTCTTTCATCATTGCTCTAGCAATCTGTTGTACTGACTTATTTTGTCTCTCTACCACTCCATTCTGTTGAGGTGTACCTACAACTGTAAACTGTTGCTTTATACCACATTCATTGCATAGGTATGCAAAATCATCATCTGTGAATTCAACTCCTTTGTATGATCTAATGCATTTTAGTTTACATCCAGTTTGATTTTCTGCCAGTGCCTTGAATATCTTAAAATTTTCAAACGCTTTGGATTTGTATGTGAGAAATGCCACCCATGTTAATATGTAAAAATCATCGATTATCAGCATGAAATACGATTCTCCACCTCGTGCATTTGTTCTTGAAGGTCCACACATATCCATGTGTACAAGTTGAAGAGGCTTACTTGTAGATATTTGGTCTTTAGCTTTGAACGGTGTGCGAGTTTTTTTTCCCAGTTGGCAGGACTTACACATGGTATTTGGTGGCTTCTTTATTGTAGGCAAATATTTGACAACTTCATTTTTGCTCAGTTTTATGATGTGGTTAAAATTTAGATGTCCCAATATTCTATGCCAGAGTCAATATTCGTCAAGTTTTCTTATGTGCATGCTTCATTCTTTTCTTCTAATATATAAACATTACTCTCTGTTCGAACACCTTTGACCAAGGTCTTTCCTGTGGTGATTGACCTTACTTCACAATCTTGGGCTCTGAAAAGGACCTCACAACCTTTATCACACATTTGACTAACACTTAACATATTGGCTTTTAGACCATCTACAAATAGTACATCCTGAGCCTCTCCTCTTCCATTATTCAGGTTGATTGTGCCTTTTACTTTGATTTTACCTCCTTTATCATTACCAAATGTTACATTCCTAGATTTCTTTTCATCAAAAGATACAAACTTGCTTCGGTCTCCAGTCATATGTTTTGAGCACCCACTGTCCACATACCATTGATTGTTCTGATCTTGAGGAATTAGAACCAGCTCACATTTATTTAGTTTCATTTTCCATTTCATGTAGCTGTTTGCTCTATAACCTTTCTAAGGAGATGGATCATAGTCTTTGAGAGGATATTCGTTAGACTTGTGCCCATTCTTATGGAAGCTAAAACATTTGATTGTATTTCTGAATAGATTGGTTACAAAAGTGAATATATCACTGTTCCTAATCCCCCTTGAGTTTCCATACTCCAGTCTCTGTATATACGTTATGCACTCCATGGCTTTATGGCCGAACCCTTTACAACAAAAAAAATACGCATGGAAGTAGTATTTGTCTCTAGCATAGAGAGTTGTTTCAAGTAGTCTTTTCGTTTGTTGCATCTTTTGCTAGTTGGACTAGATTTGGTTTGTCTTACAATATGCTGCAATATGTCCAAGTTTGTGGCAGCCAAATCATGTGAAGCTTCTTATAGGGGGAAGGAACCTTCTTTTACATCTTCCGAATTTGTTCAATTCATCCTTAGGAGTGTATTAGCCTTTTGCAGTTGACTAATTCTTCATTTCTTTCTTTTTCACTTGAGGTTGCTGCTTATTTATGTTTGTTTCATTATATATCATGGTCTTGCTGGATTCTAATTATGTGGATTCCCTTTTTGCTCCTTCATTATCCTTTACAACTTTTACAAAAAATATATTCTTGTTATCTTCTGCCTTGGATTTTCTGGTTTCTCCTTCATAGCCTATCCCAACCTTTATATGAGGAGGTCTTTGAGCATTTAGAATTTTGTCCAAATGTCTAGAGATTTTCATTTCAGAAATATTCATAGTTAATTTAATTTGGGCCTTTTCTAATTTCTTCCTCAGGCTTACCACATCTTCTTCCAATTTTTCTCGCTCCTGATTTTTATCCTTTATTTCTTTTCTTAGAATATCCTCTATTTTCCTTGATTCTTCTATTTCAATATTCAATTTAATAATATCTTCTGAATCTGGTTCAGTCTTTGCATATTTCAGAAGAATATATTTTTGTTTCTTACTTTTAAGTTTAAGTTTGTCTATTTCCTCCAAGGCACTAATTAGCTCCCCCTCAAGATCTACCTCACCTTCTTATTCAAATTCCCAGACATCTTCCTCAAGCTCTTCCTTGGCTATCAAGATGAATTCTAATGTTCCTTCTTCATTGGGGGAATCATCCGAGCTCTCAGATGCATTTCTGTCTTGTTGGGCATTAAAATTTCTTCTATTAAATCTGTTCCCTTTCGAACTATTGCTGAAATTGGTTTTCTCTTTCCCTCTTGACTGATTCTCCATTTTCTTACGAGGACATTTAGATGCATAATGCTCCACTCTTCCACAGTTAAAGCACTTAAATGGTACTTTACCTTTATACTTACCTGTGCCTTTATCCAATATTCTGACAAATTTGGCCTCTTATTCATCAGAGTAGGAGAATGTACCTTCCTTCTCTTCTCTGCACTTATCTGCCTTAAAGGCTGCCTCCCTCACATTTGACTTTCGCTTTTGAAGTCTCATCTCATAGGCTGTTAAGTTTCCAAGCAATTAGTTCATGGTCAATGTTTCCTAGTTTGTTGTTTCTTCTATGGTAGAAACCTTAGGTTAAACCTGGATGGTAAAGATCTCAATATATTTTGTACAATTACACATTATTTAATGGCTTATCCTAGAGCTTTCATGTTATTCACAACTTCTAAAACCTTTAAGAATAAACTGGCTACATCTTCATCTTCATTCATTTTTACATTTTCAAAATGATCTCTATAGGCTTGCAGTTTGGCCATCTTCATCTTTTTATCTCCCTCATGGATATTTTCCAAAGTATCCCAGATATCCTTGGAAGTCTCATTGTGCATTACTTTGATAAATTCTGTTTCACACAGACCGCTCAAGAGTGCATTCATGGCTTTTGCATTAGCTATGAATTTTTTCTTGGCTTCTTTCTCTGTGTCAGTATCCTTTCGAGCATATCCTTCTTCCATAGTAGCACAAACTTCTATTCCTAGAGACATTATGTATGTCCTCATTCTTATTTTCTAGAAGGCATAGTTTGTGCCAGTAAACAACGAGGCTTTATTTGTTGAGAAACCTTCTAGGCTAGCCATTTTGGGGACCTAGGATCTCCTTCCAATTGTTAAACTGATACAGAAGGAACTAGCTCTAATACCAATTGATGAACCCTTAGTTAAAATGAGGGGGGGGGAATCAATTTAATACATTCATGGATAGTTAAAACTTTTTATTCAACTCATTTACACCTTCATTTCATAAGAAAATTAATACATAATAGATCAATAAACATAATGTGTGACCAACAAGTAATTAAACAGATTAAATCATCTCATCAACACTCAATCATCAAGCACATAGACAACAGATATAAGTGGAAACCCATAACGGGAGAAAACCAAATCTTATTTATTTTGTGATGCAAAGGCAAGCTCCAAATCCCTCTCACATATGATTTTCTGTAGGCTCCAACCTATAGGAGGCTACTACCCCAAATTATGTAAGCTACAACTTGCAAGGAAGCTCCCACTCCCATCTACTTTCTGCAGGCTACAACCCACAGGAGGCTCCTACCTCAACCAGCTACAACTGGACGTCTATCAAGCTAAAACTTGATATGGAAGCACCAACTCCCTCACACTACAATGAAATCATATGCTGATTTACCTGGATATGAACTCTGTTTTTCTCCTTATTCAATGGTGCCCTTCCAACCTTCAAATCTGCTTCATATAAGCTCTGGATTTGCACAACCTCTCTATCTGCTCCCTCTCATTCTTCCACTCTCTAACCTCTCTATGCATAATACAATAACATCATTTATAGAGATCATTTCATGGCTATTTGCATTCTATATGGGAATATTAAGTGAACAAGCATGACTCTTGCCTTCCACCCATTCATCTCCTCACTCAGAATATTCAGGATGTTACAAATATATGCAATTCTTACAATATCAAATGGAGTTTTGCTTTTCCTGGGAGACTTTCCTTTGCATCACAAACAATATAAAACAAACATCGCTACTTTAAACCAGACTACAAATAAACCCAAATTTCTTGCATGCATGCGGAATTTCCCGTTGGAGGGACCCACAATACCTTGAACCAATCACAACACCTCGCATTTCGGAAAAATTATTAAACAACCTTAACAATGAGCTTATTATTCCGCCGATGCGAATTTGCGCTATAATCTCCACCGTAGATCTTCGCCAGATCTAACGGTCTTGCTATACCTCTTTGTCTTATCGCAATCACTCACCCGCAAGTTTAACTCTTATCCATAACGTTAAACCATATAATCTGTGAAGTGCGCAACGCTGACACGTGGCTCCTCCCTTTCACCGCATCACATATTCCTAACCTTATCGCAAACTAATTAACATACCTTGCGAAGCCTTAGCACTGTCTGCTAGCATTTGCGATGTGCAAACTTGAAATTCGCCGTATGCCGTTGATATTCCATACGATCTAACGGTCCTCACTGCATGCCCTGCCATGCCAACACGTGTCCCTTCTCCACTTCGCATCGCACACAAAATAACTTACCCTACGACGGACTTAACACTTAAGCGCTAAGCTTTTTTATTTGGTCTTTCGATATCCGCCGTTGGTCTTCGTTGGATTCGATGGTCCATGCTTGTCTCCTTGCCGATCCACTTCACATCGCATGTTAAATATCTTAACTTGGGAAGTCCTAATCATAAACATGGTACCCTAAGATGTGCGATATGTTCATGGTTGCGATGTGATTGTCACTGTTGATCTGCACTAGATCTACGGTCCTCGCTGTTGCTTGCAAATCCAATTATCCTTCCCAAATCATCTTGCAGTGTAATCTCATCCATTCAACTCTCACCTTCACTTCTGCGATCTAATCCTGATCGTCCACTCGCCTCCCTTGGAATTCTTCTAAGTTTTCTCTACCTTAGTTGATTTTTCTTCTTTCTGCGACCACCTCTACTTTGCATCTCCGCTATCCTTCCTGATATTTATTCAGTTTCTAAACGCGTTGATCTCTCCTGAGCTTTATTCAATTTCCAAATGCGTTGATCTCTCTTGAGCTTATTCTTCTATTCGTTATTCACTCCGACATGAGATTATTACTCTCATTGCACACCTTAATCACTACATTTTTGCACGCCTTACTTACTACCGCCTTGTCTACCTTAGCTTCCTTTGCTGCCTTTGATGCCTTTGCTTCTTTGCTGCCTTTGCTCCTTGTCTATCTCGCTTCTTAGTTGCCTTTGCTCCTTGTCTGCCTTGCTTCTTAGCTGCCTTTGCTGCCTTTTCCTTTTTGATAGTTAAGGTGCTTCTCCTTTGTGCTCCTTTTCCATTAATGACAATATTTCCAACAGTAATTACCATTTTTTAGCATAATGATATAGGACCAAGCCATTGGAAGTGGGACCGAGGAGACTTAGCCTAGGAGGGTTGAAATCCTTCATCAATTTTTGTGTTGTGGTTATTTTTATGGTATATTTGTCTGCTGTTTATTTTATTCAAAGCCTAAATTCATGCTTTATGTGTTTAATAATTTAACCTAAAGGTCATAAAACTCAATTTTAACACTCGAAATTATTCACCCTCAAGCACATTTACATTAAGATCTAATACAAATCAAGTTTGGTATCATAGCTTAGGTTTTATTTGTTCCTATGAGGGTTTAATTGTTTGCAAGTGTTTTTGATACTTACAAGGTTGAAGCTCAAGAGAGGAGAAGGAAAGTTTGTGGGTGAAGGTTCTCAATTTGGGACAAGGACAAGGAGAGTACATTTGCAACAATCTCCACCACAAGTTTCACCTCAAGTTGTACCTGAAGCTTCAATAAGAAGGTCACATGAAGGAGGAGATGATAATATGTTAGATGAAGAGAAGACTTTCAGAAAATATTTCTTTGACATGACAGAAATGGTGAAGGTTCTCTATGAAGAAAGAAATACCAGAATGTAGGGTGAAAGTTCCAAGCCTTCAAAAGGAGAGGGTTCTTCCAGAGGAAAAGGAAGATACGATGACAAGCCTTCAAAAACAAATGGTCACAAACCATCCTCTTCTCCATCATTATCTTCACCTCCATCCTCACCTTCATATTCTTCCTATTCCACAACCACTGTTATTCAAACACCTCCACATACCACAAGGGTTCATGGTAAAACTCCCTTATTAAAAATTGATATAAAATTCAAACAACTGAAAGGAGATCCTAAGTTCCCAAGATGGCTAGTAAAGAAGGATGCTCAACCAATAAAGCCCCTTTTTTCACTGGTGAAAATTATGCTTTCTGGAAAATCAGAATGAGGACATACATAATGTCTCTAGGAATAGAAGTCTGGGCTGCTGTGGAATTAGGATATGCCCCAAAGGCAACTGACACAGAGAAAGAAACAAAACAAGATTTTGTGGCTAACGCAAAAGCCATGAATGCCATCCTGAATGGATTGTGTGAAGTAGAGTTTATCAAAGTAATGCACAAAGACACTGCCAAAGAAATATGGGATACTCTTGAAAACATACATGAGGGAGACAAGAAAGTAAAGACTGCCAAACTTCAAGTCTATAGAGCCCAGTTTGAAAACTTAAAAATGAATGATGATGAAGACATTGCCAATTTCTTCCTAAAAGCTGCAGAAATTATTAACAATATGAAAGCTCTTGGAGAAAAAATGCCAGAAAGTATAATTGTGCAAAAGATTCTAAGATCTCTTCCATCCAGGTTTAATCCAAAGGTGTCTGCAATAGAAGAAACAACTGATTGGGAGACCTTGACCATGAACCAACTACTTGGAAATCTAACAACCTATGAAATGAGGCTCCCACAGAAGAAGCCAAGTACGAGGGAAGCAACCTTTAAAACATAAAAGAAGAAAGAAGAAGAGGGAGACATATGCTCTTACTCGGATGAATAAGGGGCAAAGTTTGTCAAGAAACTGGATAGAGGCTCAGGTAAATACAAAGGTAAACTCCCCTTCAAATGCTTTAACTGTGGAAGAGTGGGACACTATGCTGCTAAGTGTCCTCACAAGAAAGTAAGGAATCAGGCTCAAGAGTCAGAGAAAAATAAATCAAAGAACTGGTAGAAAGGAAAGAAGTTCAGCAGAAAATCCTTCTATGCTCAACAAGACAACAGTACATCTGAAGATTCATATGAACCCTCAAGTGAATAAGGAACCTCTGAATTCTTATTGATGGCCATAGAAGAACTTGAAGGACTCTTGCTAGAAGATGAAGAAGAAGAAGGGGAAGTCAGCCTTGAGGGGGAGCTAAGAAGTGCTCTGGAAGAGATTGATAGACTCAAACTAAAGTGTAGAAAACAGAAGGACATTCTTCTCAAGTATGTAAGAGAAGAACAAAACTCAGAAGTCCTCATGTATCTGAAGGTAGAGCTTGAAGAAGCCAAGAAGATAGAAGACATGTTACTTCAGCAAATCAAGGATAAAACCCGAGAACAAGAGAAGCTGGAAGAAGATGTAGTATGTCTCAAGAAGAAACTAGAAAATGCTCAAAGGAAAGTGGTTATAAACTCTTCTCAAACAACAAGCTCTAGTAAGTTGAATGAAATTCTGGTTGCTCAAAGATCCCCTATGATAAAAACTAGAATAGGCTATGAAGGAGAATCAAGTAAAAGAAAAGAAAAGGTTGACAGAGAGATTATTTTTGTAAAAGAAAAGAAGAATGATGAAGCAGCTCAAACAATTCCTACAAAAGAAGAAACCTGTAATGAGGAAGACAGAGATCAGAAGAAACCACTAGTAGTTAAGAATGTAATAAATACTAAGACAACAGAGAAAGGGGCATATGCCTCTGAATATGTCAAATTTGGAAGCCATCAAAGGAGATTATTCCCTCCTATGAAGAATGCCACCTGTTATGTCTGCCACAAGCTGGGACACATTGCTGCATATTTCCATGCAAGGAGGAGTAATTCAAACCAGCAAAAGATGCAAACATTGAAGAGACTGCCTCAAGCAAACAAATGGAAAAGACAACCTTACACCAGGTATGCAAATAGTTTCTATGGTTACTGTTTTTATTGTAAGGAATTTGGCCATAAAATTATTGAATGTAGAAAGTATGGACAAAGATTGATGCTCAACACCTCAAGGAGGATTATGAATCAAAGAAATTTTGTTCATACTCACAATTCTGCAAAAACTATGATTAAATGTTGTATATGCAATCAAGTTGGACATATGTCTTCCAAATGTCCTCTGAAAGGATGTGATTCATCATCTCACAAATGATACCAAACAAAAGGATGCCTCCAGTGGAAAAAGAAGGAGAATAAGTGTGACCTGGCTCTAATTGCTCAAGATCTGAAAAGCCAATGGTGTTTGGAAAATGGCTACTCTAAACACATGACAGGAGACAAAAGCAAGTTTATAACTCTTGATGAAAAGAAATATGGCAATGTTACTTTTGGCAATGATAAATCAGGTAAGATCAAGGGAAAAGGCTCAGTCAGCATAGACAATGGCAGAGGAAAGGCCCAAGATGTACTATTTGTAGATGGGCTGAAAGCAAATTTACTAAGTGTCAGTCAGATGTGTGACAAAGGCTGTGAAGTTTCTTTTAGAGCACAAGATTGTGAAGTCAGATCAAGCACCACAGGTAAGACTCTGCTCAAAGGAGTTCGAATAGAGAGTAATGTTTACATTGTGAAAGAGGAAGATGAAGCATGTCATCTTAGCAAACTAGAAGAGTCATGGTTATGGCATAAAAGGTTGGGACATCTCAGCTTCGATCACATAATCAGACTAAGCAAGAAGAAAGCTGTCAGAGACATGCCAGAAATAAAGAGGCCTTCTAATACCATATGCAAATCATGTCAATTAGGCAAACAGACTCGCACATCCTTCAAGGCCAAAGATGAGTTATCAACAAGGAGACCTCTACAGCTTGTGCACATGGATCTGTGTGGACCTGCAAGAACTAAAACTCCAAGTGGAGAATCCTACTTCATGCTGATAATAGATGATTTCTCCAGAATGACATGGGTTGCATTCCTCAAGAATAAATCAGAAGCTCTGGAAAAATTTAATATCTTCAAAGCATTAACAAAAAATCAAATAGGATGCAAGCTGAAATGCATCAGATCAGACAGAGGATGTGAATTCACAGACTATGACTTTTCTGACCTATGCAATGAACATGGGATAAAGCAACAATTTACTATTGCAGGAACACCTCAGCAAAATGGAGTAGCAGAGAGACAAAACAGGTCTGTACAACAAATAGCCAGAGCCATGATGCATGAAAGTAATATTGCTCAGACCTTCTGGGCAGAAGCAGTACACACAGCGGTGCATATCCTTAATAAAGCTCACTTAAGGCCAAGCAGTGACAAGACTCCCTATGAACTTTGGCATGGGAAACCAGCTTCAATCAAACATTTTAGAATCTTTGGAAGCAAGTGTTACATAAATAATAATGATGAAAATCTTGGAAAATGTGACGCAAGAGCAGATGAAGGGATATTTCTAAGATATGCATCCAAAAGCAAAGGGTACAGGTGCTACAACAATACTCTTAGAAAAATAGTAGAAATCATTGATGTGAGATTTGATGAAGAACTTCCAAACAATACAAGAGATACAGACTGCTACAGTCCATCAGACAACCATGAAGAAGAAAACCAAGGTGATGAGGAAACAAGAAAGACAAAAGAAGATACAGAGCTGAGTTCTAAAGCTCCCTCAAGATATACTCAGAAAAACCATCCCGAAGATCAGATCATTGGAGACAAGAGAGTAGGGGTCCAAACAAGAAGGCAGCTAACAGAACAAACTGAAGAGGTATACATAGCCATGTTGTCACAAATAGAGCCAAAGAAATTTGAAGAAGCCAGCAAGGACAAGTCTTGGGTAAATGCTATGAATGAAGAATTGGACCAAATTGAGAAAAACAATACATGGGAATTAGTTCCTAGACCCACTGAGAAAAATGTCATAGGCTCAAAATGGGTATTCAAAAATAAAATGAATGAGCAAGGACAAGTAATCAGAAATAAAGCCAGGTTGGTCTGCAAAGGATACTCACAAATCGAAGGACTTGATTATGATGAAACATTTGCCCCTGTAGCCAGAATGGAAGCTATCAGAATGTTCCTGGCATTTGCATGCTACCAAAAATTCAAGGTATATTAAATGGATGTAAAATCTGCATTTCTGAATGGAGACTTAGAAGAAGAAGTCTACATGGAACAATCAAAAGGCTTCTCATTAACAGACAAAGAAGACTATGTATGCATACTGAAAAAGGCTCTTTATGGACTGAAACAGGTTCCTCGTGTTTGGTACTCAAGACTAGATAAATACTTGCAAAAACAAGGCTTTAAGAGAGGTGGAGTAGACATCAATCTATACATAAAATCCCATGAAAATGAACTCCTGATTGTTGTAGTATATGTTGATGACATTATGTTTGGAAGAAACAGAGATAAACTTGCAAAAGGGTTTGCTGAGGAGATGAAGTCAAAGTTTGAGATGTCCATGATTGGAGAACTCAGTTTCTACTTAGGACTTCAAATTCAGCAAAAGAACACAGACACATTCATCTCCCAGGAAAAATACTTAAAAGAAGTGTTGAAAAAGTTCAAAATGGAGGACTGCAAACCTGTGTCAACTCCCATGATCACGGGATGTAAGCTATGTGCTGATGATGGGTCTGCTGATATAGATAAAAAACTCTACAGATCCATGATAGGAAGTCTGTTGTATCTGACTGCATCAAGACCAGACATCATGCTAGCAGTAGGACTAGTGGCTAGATATCAAGCAGCACCTAAACAAAACCATCTTCTGGTAGTAAAAAGAATATTCAGATATCTAAAAGGAACAACACAATATGGACTTTGGTATCCTAAAAGCAAAAAAATCACTTTGACAACATACACAGATGCAGATTGGGCCAACTATGTAGATGATAGGAAAAGCACAAGTGGAGGTGCATTCTATCTAGGAGAAAGTCTGGTGGCATGGTTAAGCAAGAAACAAACATCTATCTCTCTATCTACAGCAGAAGTAGAATATATAGCAGCAGCAACATGTTGTACACAAGTCATGTGGATGAAGAAAACTCTCCAAGACATGAAGGTAAGCATTGATGAACCTATCTCAATCAAATGTGATAATACAAGTGCTATAAGTATATCTAAAAATCCTGTGCTTCACTAAAAAACTAAGCATATCCCAATCAAGTATCATTTTCTCCGAGAACAAGTGGCTTAGAAGATAGTAAAGCTGGAGTATGTGGCAACAAAAGAACAAAAAACAGATATATTTACCAAACCTCTTGCTAGAGAACCATTTGAATATTTGAGAGACAGACTAGGGGTAGTATCTGTAGATGCTACTCTCTGATATAAAGAGAAAGCACAGTTTCAGGGGGAGAACATAAACGAAAATATCATTCCAGGGGGAGATCAGCTAACAAGGAAACCATGAAACAGGTCCTCAGGATAAAAGGCTTATGGAAAGAATACATCCAATATACAGGAGTCAATGAAAAGGCTAAAGGATCAGAATTTCAGATTTAATCCAAAGTTTGGAGCAGCAGGGTACAAAGTCAGAAGATCTCAGAGAGAGGAAATGTAGAACGCAAACTAGGAAATGTGCAACCCTTTGCCATTGATGTCAAAGGGGGAGGAAATGCAGATAGGCAGAGGAAGCATTGGATTATTGGTGGATGTGTTGCCATCAATTCCAAAGGGGGAGACTGTTGGAAATGTTGGCATTGATGGCAAAGGTAAAGACATGAGTAGCACCTAAACTATTCATAAGGTATGAGACATGAAGAAGAGGCAGTTTTAGAGGAACTTCAGTAGCAAGGAGCAGCATTAGACAAGGAAAAGAGTCAGGCTAGGAAGTTGAAGGTCAGCATAGAAGAACAGAGGGAGAGTACATTTACAGAGACAGGGCAGCAAAAAGAGAGGCAGGAGAGAAAGCAGCAGACAAGGAAAAGAGGCAAACTAGGAAGTTGAATAATGATTCACCAGTGATGTTTAAACTCTGGCCAGCAAAAATTTTGTAAGTTAATTCACTGTATAATGAGGAAGCTGTTTCAGGATTATTGTGCATCTATCGAGTTAAACCCTGAGTGAACATATGAGTTCTGGATGAATGATAGTTGATTTCTGTACAACCAAGTTGATAGTGATTCTGCATGGGATTGGAATAAATTGATGTCAGTGAAATTATTTAGTATGCCTAGCCATACCTGTAGAAGCAATTAGAGGGATTGTTATTTATTGGGATAAGACTATGAAACTATATTTACCCTGGCGCCACAGTACACGCTTTTGTATATCTAGTGAATATTTAATGGTCGTGCGAGGAAAGACCGACCATATCAGAATTCCGTTCAAATGTTGGTATGAATCCTCGTGAGGGATTATGAAGGTCCGTTGAAAATTGAAGGAGACAATATAGAGGGAGGTGTTTTCATCGAAGATGGAGGTTGTATAACAGAGGCGCAGAAGAAATACAAGTGGGCAGAGTTAACTCGAAATGGTGTATTGAGGAGTAGAACCGGAACCATGAGAGCGGAACCACGAAGGAGGAATAGTGAACGCGGTTTGGAGCAAACCTGGCGGGTTTGATCGCACTGCCCTTGCGGAATAAGCGGTAATTCAGATTTCAGAGCGATTCCACAGGTTAGCCGAGACGTGGCTCCAAGGGATCGGGTGAAACCGCCTCCATTGCGCGCCATCGCGCGTTATCGTTCGCGCATCTCCACCGAGCGATATCCGTTGGATCAACCAAAGTGATGCGCTGTATTGCCAGCCGTCGGATTTGGATGGTCGTAGGCGCTGGGGCCCAGTTCTAAAATTCTATTGATCGGAACTTTTTAAACTAAGGTTTGCGGGATTATTAAATGATGTTTGAATAAGCGAAGGGGATGAACCATGAAATATATGTGGGATCAACCATATCGTGATGGTTTAATATTTGAACGGAGGTCGTGACCATATAAGAGATATAACATTATATGTGAGTAGGCTGGCATCGTTTAATATATGTACCTGCTGAGGGTTATATGATATGGTTGAGTTATATCAAGAGCATGCTGAGATGAATTAGGGATGTGCCTTATATGCAAAGGCCCAAACCATATATATATTTATACGGTCCGCAATATATATAAAAGCAGGGTGTAATGCATCGTGGGCACGACGAGTAATGATTAGTCTTAAACCTTTGGAAAAGTATATATGTGGGTAGCGCAGTTATATTAAAAAGACAGTCATATATATGCAGCGGTTACACTACTGCAATAGAGAGTGCAGAACGGGTACTTACAATCAGCAGAAAATGAGAAAACCAGCAGAGCCAAAGACCAGAAAATGGGCTAAGTGAAATTGGTTTTTATGTAACCAAAAAGGTGAAATGTAAATGGTTTTTAATTGATTTATATTGTTGTGATGCAAAGGCAAGTATCCTAAGGAAAGGAAAAATCCCACTGTGGCATGAAAATTTGTACATATTGTTATAAATCTAAAATGAGTTAAATAAAAGGAATGAAAAGACAGAAGCCAAAGAGTCATGGATGTTCACTCCAAATTCCTGTAAAATACAAACATTCATGTGAGGAACTATATATTTTGTATCAACTTGATATGCAAGTGAGGGTTAGAGAGAGTAAATATAGAGAAGGCAGAGTATAGAAGAGTGAGGCAGAGAAGATGAAGAAAAGAAGAGCAAAAAGAGAAGCTACAGAACATAGCTGATATTTAAGGTAAATTAGCAAACATTCAGTTTGATAAATTGAGGAAGTTGGAGCTTCCTTATCAAGTTGCAGCTTGATAATTGTCAGTTGTAGCTGATTGAGGTTGGAGCCTCCTGTAGGTTGGTGCCTGCAGAAAAACAGTGGAGAAAGGCAGTTGGAGCTTGCCTTTGCATCACAACAATAATAAGATGTGGTTTTCTCCCTTTATGGGTTTCCACTTACATCTGCTATCTCTATGTGTGTTTCTTATATGTTGATGTAATTCTTTCAATCTGCTTAAATGTTTGCTGCTCTCAACATAAGCATGGTGTCACATTAATTTAATATTGGCTGCAACATTTTAAGACTGTTCACATATTAAGCTGTAAATAAGTTTGGTGAAATTTTTTAAAAGGCTCATGTATGTATTAAACTGATTCACCCCCCCTCCCTCTCAGTTTAATTAAAGATTCAACAATTGGTATCAGAGCAGGTTCCTTTGTACCAGTCTAACAACTGAAAGGAGATCCTAGGTTCCTAAGATGGCTAGTAAAGAAGGATGCTCAACCAGTAAAGCCCCTTTTTTCATTGGTGAAAATTATGCTTTCTGGAAAATCAGAATGAGGACATACATAATGTCTCTAGGAATAGAAGTCTGGGCTGCTATGGAATTAGGATATGCCCCAAAGGCAACTGACACAGAGAAAGAAACAAAACAAGATTTTGTGGCTAATGCAAAAGCCATGAATGCCATCCTGAATGGAAAAGCAGAAGCAAGTAGTTTATTAAAGTAATGCACAAAGACACTGCCACAGAAATGTGGGATACTCTAGAGAACATCCATGAGGGAGACAAGAAAGTACAGACTACAAAACTTCAAGTCTATAGAGCCCAGTTTGAGAACTTTAAAATGAATGATGATGAAGACATTGCCAGTTTCTTCCTAAAAGTTGCAAAAATTGTTAACAATATGAAAGATCTTGGAGAAACCATGCCAGAAATTATAATTGTGCAAAAGATTCTAAGATCTCTTCCATCCAGGTTTAATCCCAAGGTGTCTGCAGTAGAAGAAAAAACTAATTGGGAGACCTTGACCATGAACCAGCTACTTGGAAATCTAACAGCATATGAGATAAGGCTCCCACAGAAGAAGCCAAGTACGAGGGAGGCAACCTTTAATATAGAAAAGAAGAAAGAAGAAGAGGGAGACATATGCTCTTGCTCGGATGAAGAAGAGGCAAAATTTGTCAAGAAATTGGATAGAGGATCAGGTAAATACAAAGGTAAAATTCCTTTCAAATGCTTTAAATGTGGAAGAGTTGGACACTATGCTGCTAAGTGTCCTCACAAGAAAGTAAGGAATCAGTCTCAAGAGCCAGAGAGAAATAAATCAAAGAACTTCCAGAAAGGAAAGAAGTTCAGCAGAAAATCCTTCTATGCTCAACAAGACAACAGTACATCTGAAGATTCAGATGAACCCTCAAGTGAAGAAGGAACCTCTGAATTCTTATTGATGGCCATAGAAGAACTGGAAGGACTCCTCCTAGAAGATGAAGAAGAAGAAGGGGAAGTCGACCTTGAGGGGGAGCTAAGAAGTGCTCTGGAAGAGATTTATAGACTCAAACTGAAATGCCGAAAACAAAAGGACATTCTTCTCAAGTATGTAAGAGAAGAACAAAATTTAGAAGTCCTCATGCAGCTGAAGGTAGAGCTTGAAGAAGAAAAAAAGATAGAAGACATGTTACTTTAGCAAATCAAAGATAAAACCCGAGAACAAGAGAAGCTGGAAGAAGAAGTAGTATGCCTCAGGAAGAAACTAGAAAATGCTCAAAGAAATGTGGCTATAAAATCGTCTCAAACAACAAGCTCTAGTAAGTTGAATGAAATTCTGGTTGCTCAAAGATCCCCTATGATAAAAACTGGAATAGGCTATGATGGAGAATCAAGTAAAATCAAAGAAAAGGTTGACAGAGAGATTATTTTTGTAAAAAAGCAAAGAAGAATGATGAAGCAACTAAAACAATTCCTACAAAGGAAGAAACCTGTAATGAGGGAGATAGAGATCAGAAGAAACCACTAGTAGTTAAGAATGTAATAAATACTAAGACAATAGAGAAAGGGACATATGCCTATGAATATGTCAAATTTGGAAGTCATCAAAGGAGATTCTTCCCTTCTATGAAGAATGCCACCTGTTATGTCTGCCACAAGATGGGACACATTGCTGCATCTTCTTAGCAAACTAGAAGAGTCATGGTTATGGCATAAAAGGTTGGGACATCTCATCTTTGATCACATCATCAGAATAAGCAAGAAGAAAGCTGTCAGAAACATGCCAAAAATAAAGAGGCCTTCTAATACCATATGCAAATCATGTCAATTAGGCAAACAGAATCGCACATCCTTCAAGGCCAAAGATGAGTTATCAACAAGAAGACCTCTACAGCTTGTGCACATGGATTTGTGTGGACCCGCAAGAACCAAAACTCCAAGTGGAGAATCCTACTTCATGCTGATAATAGATGATTTCTCCAAAATGACATGGGTTGCATTTCTCAAGAATAAATCAGAAGCTCTGGAAAAATTTAAGATCTTCAAAGCATTAGCAGAAAATCAAACAGGATGAAAGCTGAAATGCATCAGATCAGACAGAGGAGGTGAATTTACAGATTATGACTTTGCCGACCTATGCAATGAACATGGGATAAAGCAACAATTTACTATTGCAGGAACACCTCAGCAAAATGGAGTAGCATAGAGAAAAAACAGGTCTGTACAGCAAATAGCCAGAGCCATGATGCATGAAAGTAATATTGCTCAGACCTTCTGGGCAGAAGCAGTACACACATCGGTGCATATCCTTAATAAAGCTCACTTAAGGCCAAGCAGTGACAAGACTCCCTATGAACTTTGGCATGGGAAACAAGCTTCAATCAAACATTTTAGAATCTTTGGAAGCAAGTGTTACATAAAGAATAATGATGAAAATCTTGGAAAATTTGATGCAAGAGCAGATGAAGGAATATTTCTAGGATATGCATCCAAAAGCAAAGGGTACAGGTGCTACAACAAGACTCTTCGAAAAATAGTAGAAAGCATTGATGTGAGATTTGATGAAGAACTTCCAAACAATACAAGAGATACAGACTGCTACAGTCCATCAGACAACCATGAAGAAGAAAACCAAGATGATGAGGAAACAAGTAAGACAACAGAAGATACAGAGCTGAGTTCTAAAGCTCCCTCAAGATATACTCAGAAGAACCATCCTGAAGATCAGATCATTGGAGACAAGAGAGTAGGGGTCCAAACAAGAAGGCAACTAACAGAACAAACTGAAGAGGTATACATAGCCATGTTGTCACAAATAGAGCCAAAGAAATTTGAAGAAGCCAGCAAGGACAAGTCTTGGGTAAATTCTATGAATGAAGAATTGGACCAAATTGAGAAAAACAATACATGGGAATTAGTTCCTAGACCCACTGAGAAAAATGTCATAGGCTCAAAATGGGTATTCAAAAATAAAATGAATGAGCAAGGACAAGTAATCAGGAATAAAGCTAGACTGGTCTGCAAAGGATACTCACAAATCAAAGGACTTGATTACGATGAAACATTTTCCCCTGTAGCCAGAATGGAAGCTATCAGAATGTTCCTGGCATTTGCATGCTACCAAAACTTCAAGGTATATCAAATGGATGTAAAATTTGCATTTCTGAATGGAGACTTAGAAGAAGAAGTCTACATGGAACAACTAGAAGGCTTCTCATTAACAGACAAAGAAGACTATGTATGCAGACTGAAGAAGGCTCTTTATGGACTGAAACAGGCTCCTCGTGCTTGGTACTCAAGACTAGATAAATATTTGCAAAAACAAGGCTTTAAGAGAGGTGGAGTAGACAACAATCTATACATAAAATCCCATGAAAATGAACTCCTGATTGTTGTAGTATATGTTGATGACATTATGTTTGGAAGCAACAAAGATAAACTTGCAAAATGGTTTGCTGAGGAGATGAAGTCGCAGTTTGGAGATGCTACTTCTCTCGATATAAAGAGAAAGCACAGTTTCAGGGGGAGAACAGAAATGAAAATATCATTCCAGGGGGAGATCAGCCAACAAGGAAACCATGAAATAGGTCCTTAGGATCAAAGACTTATGGAAAGAATACATCCAACATACAGGAGTCAATGAAAGGGATAAAGGATCAGAATTTTAGATTTAATCCAAAGGTTGGAGTACAGGAGGCACAAAGCCAAATATCCAGAGAGGGTGAAGACCTCACACACTGCCGTGGAGGAAGCGTATAGGCAAGAGAAGCATTGGACACGGTGGGGATGGCTGTTATCAACGCTGCATGGGGGAGACTGTTGGAAATGTTGGCATTGATGGCAAAGGTAAAGACAGGAGCAGCACCTAAACTATTCATAAGGCATGAGACATGAAGAAGAGGGAGTTTTAGAGGAGCTTTAGGAGCATGGAGCAGCATCAGATAAGGAAAAGAGGCAGGCTAGGAAGTTGAAGGTCAGCAGAGAAGAACAGAGGAAGAGTACATTTACAGAGACAGGGCAGCAAAAAGAGAGGCAGCAGAGAAAGCAGCAGACAAGGAAAAGAGGCAGACTAGGAAGTTGAATAATGATTCACCAGTGATGTTTAAACTCTGGCCAGCGAAAGTTTGTAAGTCAATTCACTGAATAATGAGGAAGCTGTTTCAGGATTATTGTGCATATATCGAGTTACCTGTGTAAACATATGAGTTCTGGATGAATGATAGTTGATTTCTGTACAACCAAGTTGATAGTGATTCTGCATGGGATTGGAATAAATTGATGTCAGTGAAATTATTTAGTATGCCTAGCCATACCTGTAGAAGCAATTAGAGGGACTGTTATCTATTGGGATAAGGCTGTGAAACTATATTTACCCTGGCGCCACAGTACACGCTTTTGTATATCTAGTGAATATTTAATGGTCATGAAAGGAAAGACCGACCATATCAGAATTCCGTTCAAATGTTGGTATGAATCCTCGTGAGGGATTATGAAGGTCCGTTGAAAATTGAAAGAGACAATATAGAGGGAGGCGCTTCCATCGAAGATGGAGGTTGTATAATAGAGGCATAGAAGAAATACAAGTGGGCATAGTTAAGTCGAAATGGTGTATTGAGGAGTAGAACCGGAACCATGAGAGCAGAACCAACAAGGAGGAATCGTGAATGAGGTTTGGAGCAAACCCAGCGGGTTTGATCGCACCGCCCTTGCGGAATAACTGGTAATTCATATTTCAGAGCGATTCCACAAGTTATCCGACACGTGGCTCCAAGGGCTCGGGGAAAACCACCTCCATTGCACGACATCGTGCGTTATCATTCGCGCATCTCCATCGAGCGATATCCGTTGGATCAACCAAAGTGATGTGCCGTATTTTTAGCCGTCGGATTTGGATGGTCGTAGGTGCTGGGGCCCAGTTCTAAAGTTCTATTGATCAAAACTTTTTAAACTAAGTTTTGCGGGATTATTAAATGATGTTTCAATAAGCGAAAGGGATGAACCATGAAATATATGTGGGATCAACCATATCATGATGGTTTAATATTTGAATGGAGGTCATGACCATATAAGAGATATAGCATTATATGTGAGTAGGCTGACATCGTTTAATAAATGTACCTGCCGAGGGTTATATGATATGGTTGAGTTATATCAAGAGCATGCTGAGATGAATTAGGGATGCGCCTTATATGAAAAGGCCCAAACCATATATATATTTAAACGGTGTGCAATATATATAAAGGCAGGGTGTAATGCATCGTGGGCGCGACAAGCAATGATTAGTCTTAAACCTTTGGGAAAGTATATATGTGGGTAGCGCAGTTATATTAAAAAGACAGTCATATATATGCAATGGTTTCATTATTGCAATAGAGAGTGCAGAACATGTACTTACAATCAACTGAAAATGACAAACCCAGTAGAGCCAAAGACCAGAAAATGGGCTAAGTGAAATTGGTTTTTACGTAACCAAAACGGTGAAATGTAAATGGTTTTTAATTGATTTATATTGTTGTGATGCAAAGGAAAGTATCCTAAGGAAAGGAAAAATCCCATTGTGGCATGAAAATTTGTACATATTGTTATAAATCTAAAATGAGTTAAAGAAAAGGAATGAAAAGACAGAAGCCAAAGAGTCATGGTTGTTCACTCCAAATTCCTGTAAAATACAAACAGTCATGTGAGGAACTATATATGTTGTATCAACTTGATATGCAAAAAAGAAAAAAAAAAAGGATGTTAGAGAGAGTAAATATAGAGAAGGCAAAGTATAGAAGATTGAGGCAGAGAAGATTAAGAAAAGAAGAGAAAAAAGAGAAGCTACAGAACAGAGTTGATATCTAAGGTAAATCAGCAAACATTCAGTTTGATAAATTTAGGAAGTTGGAGCTTCCCTATCAAGTTGCAGCTTGATAGCTGTCAATTGTAGCTGACTAAGGTTGGAGCCTCATGTAGGTTGGTGCCTACTGAAAAACAGTGGTGAGAGGGAGTTGGAGCTTGCCTTTGCATCACAACAATAATAAGATGTGGTTTTCTCCCTTTATGGGTTTCCACTTACATCTGTTGTCTCTATGTGTGTTTCTTATGTGTTGATGTAATTCTTTCAATCTGCTTAAATGTTTGCTGCTCTCAACATAAGTATGGTGTCACATTAATTTAATATTGGCTGCAACATTTTAAGACTGTTCACATATTAAGCTGTAAATAAGTTTGGTGAATTTTTTTAAAAGGCTCATGTATGTATTAAACTGATTCACCCCCTCTCAGTTTAATTAAAGATTCAACAATGCGTTGCTCTTTTATGCAAAAGGTAAACTCGTTAATTTTTTTGGTGTAACAGATGGACACATTACCCTATCATGTGACACGATGAATGTTCAGGTTCTGTAGAGATGAGACAACAAAACAAACATTAAACCAAAAAAACAAACCAAAAATCCCAAAACATTTATTAAGAAAACAAATTATATTAATTAAATCAAAACAACCATTTTACTTAGCTTAAATCTACACGTATAGCTCCAATATCCTTAAAGTAATCTACGTCAATCAACTTTTTTCGACGAACCCAATTTAAATTTATATTCGTTTAGGAAGGTTCTCCGATTACAAAATTCAACCTGCTTTAATTAGTTTCTCATTTCCAAAGGTTATCGAGATATCATAACAGAATTAAGTTGACCAGAAATAATAGAACTGATTGAGTATTGGAGGAGTTTAAGAGTGCTGAATTTAATTGTTTAATAATTTGTATAATTTAAGTGTTTTAGAGATTTTCATGGATGTTGAATTTATTAATACATTTAAAAATATATTTTAAACAACCAAAAAATTTTAAAATTATATTGTTAAATTTTAGTGAATTTCTAAAAAAAAAAACCATTTTGTTTATAAATTAAATTATGTCTATAATTTATATTTATATTAATATTTATTTGGATTTGATTAAATTTCACACTTTAATGTAGCTTAAACCCAAAAAAGAAAAAGAAAATTTAGTTTACACCTCAATAATTCGCGTCAACATGTCAAGAACTAAATAAATCTAAACCAAATGTGTGATGGAAATTTTAGTTCAAGTCAAAAATCTGCCACATTGTATGAAGAATTACATGAGCACATGTAATCCTTACATCCACCTTATTTTCAATGAATATTTTAAAAACACATACATTGTGTATGTAGTATAAAGTCTTTCGGATTAATCACATAAAACACATATGACCAAAGACTTTATGACCAAATCCTTATTATGTGATTAATCCGAAAGACTTTATTCTACATTATGGATCACAAAAGTCTTAAATCTAACATTGTGTATGTGTTCAACAAATTATTTTACAACAATTTTTGTTAAAGCTTATATATCATAAGTGGCATTATAGTTTTAATTGACCCTATTGTCAACAAATATTCTAAAAACACATACATTGTATATGTGTTCAACGAATTGTTTTACAACCATTTTTATTAAGGCTTTTAAGTATTATAGTATTAATTGAGATATTTATTTTGAAAAAGTGATTTTTATTATTTTATAAAGTATTATGATGAAACAACATGCAATACATTTTTTTAAATCATTTTAAACATTATTTTATAGATTTTTTTTTTTTTTTTTTTTAAATCTAGGACATTAAGATCTAGCGTTTAAATATAAAGGATGTAGCAACTAATGTTATGTGTCATCTTAAGGTTATTATTAATGTGGCAACCAATGCCATGTGTTATTTTATGGTTACTGTCAACATTCAAATTAGTCATTATTTACTAATTATATGTTATTTTCCTTAAAAATTACTTTCTTATATTTATTTATTTGGAAGAATTTTACTTTATTTTTCCAACTTTTTTCTTTTATTACTTTAGGTTAATTTTAACAAATCTAGCCAAATTCCAAAGAATATAAATAATAAATTATCACCTAATTTTTTACTTCATTATTCACTCTAAATTTTATTATTTATTATTTAGCTTCCAATTCAAAATATTTGGACCAATTTTTGTAAATAAATATTATTTTAATACTTCTTTATCCACCATTTGGAGGTGCAAAGAGCTCTTTCATAACACTTTTCACCTCCATTACTTACCAAGCATTCACTAATGCTTAGCCATTTTTCTAGTGATGTGGGTTCTTGCTTACCCGAAGGAAGGGGATAATTAAAAAAGGCTTCATGTACCTACATCAACATTCTCACATCCACTGATTTGCACTTGTATTTTTGCTTTGTGTAAATATCACAACCCATACTTAGTTTGTTTGTTTTGTTTTGTTTTGTTTTTTGTTTTTTGTTTTTTTTATCTATGTGAGCTATTGGTTAAAAAACACTCCATGACAAAGACTTACCCACATATGGGTTGTCTTGCATACTTTAGAATTAGTCTAATTTCCGAAATAGTGAAGAATTATATCATTAATATGATTATAATTCCATTAACAAAGTAAGTAATTATTTTACTATCACGTTGGCTTGCATTTATATTGGCTGGGTTCTTGTTTGATTTCGTTGCATGGATTGTTGTTTGATTTTAGGATTGAAAATCCAAAGCTATATTGGTACAAAGAAGACAGAAGGGTCAATATGCCTGAAGCTAGTCCAGATCTTTCTTTTAAATTTTGGACTAAGAGGTCATTCCTTTTGTTTCCCTTTTATTGTGGTTTTTTTCTCCTTCCGTGGTTGAGGAAAATATTCAAGCATTGGAAGGACAATTGGTTTCATGCATTGAGGTGGAAAAATTCACATCAACAGGAATTTAGTAACTACGTCATAACATTACCTCATATGCAAGTTGTTGCCTATAAATTTTACATGCAATAAATCAATGGAATTTGTATATGGTTTTATCACCTTATTTCCATCTCTATAGGGACCTTCAACCTATCTTCCACCGCCTGTCAGAAAAGTTCAATCCAACCATCTTTCTCATGCTATGATAGCGAGACAGAGTTAGTTGAGGGGCTGCCTCATACTAAGAGAAAGTCTACTTGGCGAAAACTCACATGCACTTTAGAATTCAAGCTTCCTCTTCTTGATTTCTGGAACATACCCCTCCACACGTTTAATATGGGCTCACTAACATGGATGAGGAAGCATCCTCTTACTAGTCCTCCATTTCAGACTCAAAAGTCCTTATTGAATGGGTTGGTTGGGTTTTAAACATAGGAAACACGAAGGGGAGATACAATAAATTATGCAGGCTATTGATCTATATTGGAAATTTAAATTCCTTATGGGAAGGACCATCCTTGATCGCCATGAATCACATTTGGATATCCTACATTCCCTCGTGGATATACACAATCATCTCCACACACTAGATAGAATAATGGAGTGGCTCGAGCACCACCTTGGAATTCCCCCTACAATTGAGTAGAACTTAATCGACCTGGTAGCTTCCATCTCAGTACCAAAATTAGATTTGAAACTCGCAACATGATGGTTAATATTTTTAATGTGTAATCGTATAGATATTGTTTTCCTTGTAATTGGCCTTTCTGGCTTGCATAAGCATATGGAAGGCTACAATTAGAAGCATCTGGAAGCTTGGGATGAAAATCTAGTATATATACAACACACTTATAACAAAGAAGTAAAAACTTCTAGTAAGATCCTATTCGAAACCTGTTTTATATATTTTCCACCTTCACCTTTGGATATTACACATGGGCGGAAAGGAGGAGTGAGGGAGGATATTACAGGGGATTCTTTAAGTGCATTTTTTTTTTTGAGAAGATAAGGTAGTTCAACCTATAGATACAAAATATTACTCACAAGTCACTAAAATAATATAAGGCTAGGCATGATCTATATAAAATAGAGAAGATATTTAGAGTGGGAGATAGAGTATAGTTATAGTTGAACAAGGAGAGGGTATAGGGTCCTGTTAAGAAAATCAAGGCTCTACAATATGGTCCTCTTGTCACTGCTACAACACCCTAAAATATTTCACTACATTCAAATTTTGGAGCCTACTAAACTGTTATATCAAGTGTCAACTTGTTCATCAAGTGTCATTTCAAGACATTCTATATGTTGCAAGTGCTCTTGATAATTCTTAAGTGTCATCGCATTGTTTATAACATATATAGTGCATTTCATGGTCATAACACCTTTGTTTGTTGTAAAAGGACACTTTTGGTCGCATTCCCACACACTTTGTCCGTTGTACTTGGGGAGTGTTTGTAAACTAGTGTTTTGATGTGTATTTTTCATTGTTCAAGCTTGTAAAAGTCCTATTGATGAGTTGGTATGTGTCGCACTTGATTTTATGTCTAAACTCATTATGTTCACCCCTTGTTCCATCTTTTGAACTTAAACAAATTTTGGTTACACAAGTGAACCCGCTAAGGCAAGGAGTGAAAAATAAAACTCTTAATCCTTGATCGGGAATCCTTCATTTTTCGGAAGTGCACCTTGCACCCTTCAAGAGAGCATAGCACACTCCTAAGCTTCATTCCCCTTCCTTGTTTTGAATTGCACCCTCAAAGAATGCCTTCCTCCTTATTGAGTGCATGACACATCATCAAAGAATGAAGCCCAACTCCTTTAGCCTTCAACAATGCGCCCTGCACCCTCTTGGATTTCTTGAGTGTGTGAGTGCACCTTGAAGCCTCGAAGCCTAACCTTTCAGCCTTTGATTGTTCACCCTACACCCTCCTTGTCTCCCTTGAGTTCACAACGCACTTGGGAAGCATGAATATTATTCATTCGTTATTCAGACATGCGCCCTACATTGAGTTCTCTCTCTTCTCTTGATCGCATGAGCACACCCCGAAGCCTCAAAGCTTCAAACCTTCAGCCTTGCAAAGTGCGTCCTTGTGTCCATAAATTCTGCTTGCTCTTCCCAAGTGCACTGTTAAGTCATGAACAAGAAATATGCTTGAAACATGTCAGGATAGGAGATTTTTCAGGTTGATGTTTTCTTGCCATGAGTGATTGTAGTTGTAGGTATTTCAAAAAAAACATGGCAAGGATGCATTAAGAATATCGGGAAAAGAGGGCAATAAAAGGAAGCATTAAATATCAAAGAGAACAATGGAATATTAATGATTGAAGAAATTTAAAGACTCCATGTGATCAAAGACCCTCTGTAGGGTGAAGAAATTAACGACACAGAAGCTGCATGAAAAATTAAAGACACAAGTGGAAGCCTTGTCACCTATTGAAGAAAGTTCATGTCATTAGTCAGTATGAGTCATAGTAATCAATGATAGTGACTTGTCATGTCATTACCATACTATGCCGTGGAAGTTATGATGTAATCATGTAATTATTGTAAATAAAAAGAAGTGGAAGTCCAAGAGTCATGTATGGACAAAAGAGCCATGTATAGAAGTCCAAAAGACATGTAATTCCAAAATTTGTTTGGAAGTACAAAGGTCATTAGAAGTTGGAAAGTAAATAGTCATGAGTACATGAAAGGTCATGCCTCAAGTTATAAAAGGATCCTCGTTACTTGAAAAAAATACTTTTAACTTTGGCTTCTCCCAGAAGGCATTAGAGAGATAGAGATAATACTGTTGGGGAGCAAGTAGTGGCTCTAACGCTCCTTTATTATAGCTAGTAATGTTCATTGTACTTATGTATCTTGGAAACTTTGCTTAATGCTTGAAGCCATTCGGCCAACACATTTTCATGTAGGAATTATGGATGTTTCAGACTATTCTTCTAATGTTTTTAGTTTATGTTGGATTTCATACGTACTAAAGTAATTGAAATAATTTAGTGACTTTGGTTTTAAACTTGTTTGAAATATGTTGTGATGATTTAACGATCGTTACATATATGTGAACTACTTCACTTCATGCTTAATGATTCTTTCTTATTTATGTGCGCGTGTCTCACTAGATTAGTACTGTTAATTTTCTTTTAGAGGCTCACTTACTCACCCTTGAAGTAAAAGAACCTTGATACATCTACAATCGAACATTTCACAAGGCACACTCTCTTGCTCATTCAAAAGCACATGTGAGCTTCTCTCTCATGCTAATTGCTTAAGCTAAGGAAAATATCTAAGGAAATGGCAGTCAGGCCATATTTATGGATGGGACTCCTACACCAAACGGTGTGAGGTCTAATTGGGACCTCATATTAGGGATATCCCTTGTATGGTGGAGGTATCCAACACCGTCAACATTCTGGTGTTAGAAGGAGGGTAGCCAATTTTTTATGGCTGATAAATCTTCACTTCCCAATCATTTTGTTTTTGGACAAAGAAGTAATATACCGAGAACCACCTCTACTCCTATTCCCGAGGTAGGAGGGCCTTCTCAACATGGTCTAGAGTTGGCCTACAAAGTTATCTATGAACAAATCTGGGTGTTTCAACCAATTACCCATTGGTTTGAATAATCTATCAGTTTACTCGCCATTGCTCATAATCTTCCCCATCATCCTAAGAAGAAAGAAACAACTCATACTGGTGTACTGGTTGCATCGGTGGAAAATTTGGTCTTTACCAGTATTGAGGAATTAGCAGAGTTTTCAGAAGACACAGTTCAACAAGAGATGCTTCCACTCGTTCACGAAGAATACGAGGAAGATATTGTTATTTCTAAAAGAGAATATAAAAGAGAAACTTTTGAGTTTAACAAAGGCTTGAACGGTGAATGAGAAGGCTCATCAGATTCAGAAAAGGAGGAGGAACCAAGAGACTAATACATGGTAGATTAGGATTTGGATTGGATGGCCCAAGGGCTACTCACTCTTCCAGATAAGCTTCATAAAATTCCTATACATCCAAAGAAGTTGTTATCTAAGTTTGATCTTGACAAGAAAACAAAGGAAAAATATCATATCGATCATTTCTACATACATCTATGAATGTTAGAGGTACGGTACGATGATGTTGCTTATAGTATTTTTCCTTTTACATTAGAATGTATATAAATAACATGATATCATAGTCTGCATGTTAATTCAATCCATGGATGGAGGGAGTTTAAGAATTTGTTCCTGGAGAATTTTTTCGATGAAAAGACTCTTGCCATGTTATTAAAAGAGCTCGTAAATATAAATATGGGGGAAAAGGAGAAAGTTAAGGATTTCAATCAAAGGTTCAACCGGATATTGTACAAGTCCCCCCCAGACACACAACCTCATAATTCTATCACTGTTTATAATTACACATTTGCCTTGCCAACAAATATTTTTGCTTTTGTCAAAATAATTGCAAAGAAGACACTGGATTTGAACTTTGCAGAAGCAATTTCCGTAGATAAATACTTGCACGTCATTGGAGCTATTACTAATGATGAGGAATCTAAAGACTCCAAGGAGATTATAAAGAAGTCTCAACCTTCTTCAAGTAAAGATAAAGAAAAAAAATTTGTTGATATTGAAAGCTTGACTATATCCTCAAAGCACTCAATGATGACGTTTTAGAATTAACAGAAATTCAAGCGAGACCTTTATCAGTAGCAAGCCTCCCAAGTATTTCCCATTCAGAAAGAATACCAACAACAATAATTAGTTAGTTAAATATGCCCATAGTTCAAATGTTGTGTTGAATATACAAAGTATCAACATGAATAACTATTTTTATTTCAATCAGGAATGGAATTTAGAGAAAACATGCCCATAATGGAACCACAACATGAATGCTCTAGTAGCACACATTATTGATACTTTACTAGAAGATGAGAAGTCTAAGCAGACAAAAGAAAATAATAAACCAACAATGACTAAGGAAAGTATTGGTGTTGGACATGTAGTTAACACTTTTGATTTTATTCTCAACACCGATAATAAGAGTGCTAAAGCACTGCCTCGAAATGAAGCCCCTCCTCAGAAACAGACTGGTTGTTATAATTTGAGGAGAAAAAGGCCCATTTCTGATCAGGAAGTGATGACACAAGAATTAAAGAAGTAATTATTAAGAAGATTCGCACCACCAACTAATCCTGCTCAGAATACACAAAATAAGCCCGAAAGTGTTCTCGCCTTTAAGAGTAATTCTACCAATAGTAAAAATAAGTCCATCATTCCACAAGTTTCAAATTGCTACACCTCCAGACACTTCAACATTTCTTGTTAAAATTAAAACTATTGATTATAACATAGTCGAAGATTTGAAGAGAGATCTTGCCAACATTTCTATCTTTGAACTCACAAAGATATCATGCTAACGCAAACTGCTTGTCCAAGCCTTCTCGTAGCCTTCATCATGTGACAAAGCTTCTACCTCTCAAAAGGTGTCCGGTAAGTTTTCTAGAACTCTCAAATCTATAGTTAATGCTGTAACTTTAGATGTTAACAATCTTTGCTCCCCATTTTTGTTAACTTTCAAAATATTTAATTACAATGTTCATAATTTTTTGGTCGATTCAAGTGCATATGTGAATGCAATTCCATTATCCGTTGCTAAAAAAATTAACACTAAATGGGATAAGACTGATGCATAAATAATCCAACTGGATATATCCCTTGTCCAAGTTATTGGTGAACTCAAGAATGCTATTATCCAATTGTAATTGTGGACATCCCTGAATCCTATCAGGTACTCTTGAGTTGAGACTAGTCTAGTAAATTACAAGGATATTTTGCTATAGATTGGTCATACTTATGGCTTCCATATAAGGGCATAAACAACTATATTTGGGCGGAAAGTGAACCCTACATTGAAATATATTGTGATACCACTTGAGGGTCAGAATGAGCCTATTGCCTTTGCAAATATTATCTTTGAAAATTGTTTCCTGGAAGTTGATCACGGGTGTTATCTAGCACAACCATCATCTGTCCCACCTAATACATAGTTGGAGCTCCTTCCCTATACTCCAACTAGTGCTAATGAATCTTGTAATATCGATGTACATAATTGTAATAGTAGTATAGGCACAAGTTTAGTAGTTAATAATATATGGACCATGTGATTTGATGGTTCTAAAACGCAGGATGGCTATGGAGCTAGTTGCATACTCATAGACCCATGTAATAATAAGTACATCTTATCATGCCATCTGGATTTCTACTATACAAGTAATACTACCAAATAAGAAGCACTCGTGCATGGGTTAAAGAATGCCATAAACCTGAAGGTAGAGTTGCTCAAGGTAATTGGTGACTTAAAAGTGGTTACTCGATAGGTACGACATATTATCCACCATGTTTCACCAAATCTTAAAAAACCAACAAGAGGTATTGCGATTGATTAATTATTTTAAAGCTTTTAATATTATTTATGTTCCTAGACTTAGAATGTTGTAGTAGATACATTAGCTATTGCAACCACTATAATGTCGCCTTTGAAACAATTTTTTTCCTATAGAGATTAAATATAAACCATCTATGCCCGATAACTTCATTAATTTCGTGTTTTAAATGATGACCAACAATTAATGCATTTTATGGCTAATGCAGACATGTTTGAAGATGCTTCCATTGAGGAGGATGGGCATGACAAGGATTTGCAGGAAGCATCTGATGCGATGAAAGGAAAAACTATGCATAAAGGTGTAGTTTCCCTGGAAAAATTATATTACCTGCACAACTGGTTCAGAGGACCAATTAATACTAAGAATTAGAGCTCAAAGTTGTGATTTGAACAAGTCAAATTGGGAACTCAAGAAGATCCATAATATGTAAACATCAGTACAATTGTTCTCTACAAGAACAACAACCATTCATCTGCCTGTTCAAACAGTACCTAGATGTGTTTGCATGGAATTACGATGATTTGAAGACATATGATACTCGTACTATCCATCATGTCATTCCCATTAAAGAAGGGGTGGAACCTTTTCAACAAAAGCTCAGGAAAGTTCATCCAATGTTGGAACTGCTAATTCAAAAGGAGCTCAAGAAGTTGCTGGATGCTCAGATCATTTTCAAGGTCAGACATTCCACTTAGGTTTTGAATTTTGTCCCTATTAGAAAGAAATGCGACGAGATAAGGTAATGTGTCGACTTTCACAATCTTAACCCAGAATCATACAAAGATAACTACCCGGTTCCCTCCATGGAACAAATCCACCAAACAATATCTGGGTATGATGTATTCTCACCTCTAGATGGTTTTTCTGGCTACAATCAAATGCTAGTGGCAGAACCAGACCATCTTAAAAAACCTTCAGGACCAAGTGGGGAACATTCACCTTTAAGCGTATGCCATTCGGGCTTACAAATGTTGGTGCTACTTTTCAAAGAGCTATGGACATTGCTTTCTGTGGCCTCATTAGCCAAGGTGTAGTAGTTTATCTGGATTATGTAACTATGTTCTCCAAAATAAGATCAGATCATGTACGTCATTTGAAACAAATATTTGAGCGATGTCGAAAATATGGGATCTTTCTCAATCTAATAAAAACGTCTTTGGTGTGTCAGAGGGCACTCTCTTAGGACACATCAGTTCAAAAAGTGGAATCAAATTTGATACTTAAAGATTCAACAATATAACTCAGATCCTGTTCCCAGTAAATAAGAAAGCTATGCAATCTTTCATAGGGAAGACTATTTTTTTACGAAAGTTCATTTCTGAATATGCTTAGATAGTTAAATCTATCCAAGAGATGATTAATAAATATGCATTTTATAAATGGGAAAAAAGGGAAAAATATGATTATGCTCAAATTAAACAAGATATTGCTGATGCGCTTACATTTTTTAGTCTTAATTATGGCAAATATTCCTCGCTTTACACTTTTGCTTCAGATTCATCTATTATGGTTGTACTCACTCAGAAGGATACTGAACGAAACGAAAGACCTATTTCCTTCATGAGTGCTGGCTTATAGGGGTTAGAGCTAAATTACCCTGCCATTGATAAAAAAATTTACGCTATGTATGAGGTAGTAAAATATTTTAGGCCTTATCTTCTTAACGCTCACATGATCATATATGTGCCTCATCCAGCGGTCATAACACTCTTTATGCAGCAGGAGCTGGGTGAGAAGAGGGAAAATTGGATGAATTGTTTACAAGAATATGATATAAAGATTAAGCCAAATCACACCATTAAGGGTCATTGCCTTTGTCAATTAGAAATAAAAGTGAGATGCTTTGGAGAAATATTTTCTAGGTTGGGAGAAGGAAATAGAGATGTATAACGTTGAAAAAGTTCCCCGGAAAAATAAAAAATTCCATGGTATTTAGACATATGAAAATTCTTAGAGCACGACAACTTGCCCAAACATTTATCAAACAAAAAAAAGAGGGAAGTACGCCTTAAATATCTATCTTATCAACTCATTCATGGAGTGTTTTTCAGAAAGCATAAATAATGGTGTCTTGCTAAGAAACCTTGAGCCCCAAGGCACATAGAAGGTACTGATATATCTACATGATGTATTAACAGGTGGTAACTATGTGTGTGATACAATGTCACATAAGGTAATGAGGGCTAGTTATTATTAGCCCACCTTATTCAAAGATGCTTACTATTATGCTTGCAAGTGACCAACTTATCAAAAAGGCCCTGATCGAGATTAGAAGTCAACTTCCCCACTGCTACCAGCAGCAGTTGAGGAACCTTTCCAATAGTGGGAACTAGATTTTATAGGATAAATTTTCCCACATTCATCAAAGAAACACCGATACATTTTAACAACGACAAATTATTTCACTCAATGGATAGAAGCAGTTCCTTTAAGACAAGTTAACGACCAGGAAGTCATCCACTTCTTGAAGTAGACCATTATAACCAGGTTTTGCATTCCAACTTCTCTTGTCTTTGATAATTCGAGTTATTTTTATTCGCTGTAACTTTATGATTTCACATTATAAAATTTTATTATTAAAGCATGCATCTAACTATTGTCCACAAGGAAATGGTTTCGCTAAATCAACAAACAAAAATCTCATTCGTATAATCAAGAAAACCATTTTATTTGAGCAAAGGAACTAACACAATGATTTGATAAATGCATTATGGGCCAACCGAGTAAATCCCAAGTCTTCCCTCAAAACCTCACCATAATTCCTCGTATATGGCAAAGAAGCTACCTTCCCTCCGAACCTGTATCTTCTAGCCTTGCAACTCTCCCAAGATTCCCAAGGTAGACCTTGCCTTTTGGTTCAAAGTAGGATAAATAGTTTTCTTAAACTTGAGGAAGAAAGGCGCAAAGCCAAATAAATATTTTCCATCCATCAAAACCATATTAAGCGTTGGTTCGACAAAAAATCCAGAGGGACTAAGAGTTTCAAAGTGGGTGACTTAGTATTGAAGTGGGTCAAGGCCCATGAAGAGAAATAAAAACACACGAAGTTCCAACCTCTATTGATTGGCCCCTTTGCCATCCAAGAAAAATTCGGTCATAATACTTTCGAGATGATATAATTAGACTAGAGGACTGGCCCTCTTCCTGTAAATGACCAAGATTTTAAATTCTATTTCCAATAACAACTCTAAGCTGTGTTTCTTGTACAATTTTTCTTTTATTTATTTTTTTCTTTATCGTCTGCATCTATCTTGTGTATGTCTTTCAAGTCATGTCCTGTCATGTTTTGTGTCTTGGACATTATACATAAATAATAACTTGTGTGAAAGAGTGCATGCCTCAAAATGGATTTATGGTGAATCTAAGAGAAAATGTGACAAACACAATTCTTTGCTATCTTTTAGTTATTCTTCTTTGTTTGGAAAGATGCCAGAGGTTGAGCTAAGTCTGGATGGAAAATATGATACATACAAAAGGAAAACCTTGAGGGAAATTATTAGATCTATAGTATCCAAAATACTCAACTCGATGTTAAATATACTTGATGTGTTACTTGCTTATCCAATCTAGTATAAAAGGATAAGGAGAAAATATAAAGTGAGCAGACCAATATCAGATGTTATATAAATACTTCTTTGAAGGAGTAACCTCCTTTTCTCTCAATAAGTTAGGATCCCTCTTCTGCCCATTGAAAATAATAAGTTCCGAAGCATAGTCCTATTAAACAAATAAATAAAGGGTGAAATAAAAGAAATACTTCTTGCGTAGGGAGGTGAACAAGTGATTTTGCTGGGGCACTGTTTGAGACTTGATGGCAGCAAAGCAACGCTTGTGCCCTTGTAGTGACTTCACCGGGGTACTGTCTAGGCTTGCTGGTTGCGGAGAAACATTAGAGATGAAAATCATACTATCAATGTCTTAAACTCACCGCACATATTACCCTTTCCTAGATTCAAACAATTGTGATATGACATATATTTTGTGTGTTGAACCTGTTAGGGTCCTATAATAATAGGATTCATAATTTTTGAATTGACTATGATAGTATTGTAAATATGTACATACCTTGCTTTTTGCAAGTTGTTTTCCCATATTTTGAAAAAATGAAAAATAATAAAAAATGAAAAGAGGGTAAAAGTCCTAAAAAATGATTAAAGGACTTAGAAAAAATAGACCCTAAAAAAGAAAAAAAAGAGATAAAAATAAGACCTGAAAGTGAGCAAGTCAAAATGCCACTACTATTTACTTTTACTAGAAGAATAATGATTATGTGCAGATTGTCAATAAATGCCATAATCCATGATTAGTTAAACAATTTAATCTTAACTTTTCATGCTTTGAATTTCATGTTTTAGATAGAGAATAAAGATATGTCAAACAGTATAAACTTGACAAATCAGTGGATAGGTAGAGAATAATGAGGAGCTCAATAGTTTAATCTAAGCCCTATGATGAAATAAGGTTAGACTTAGATAGTTTTTATGCTTTGAAAGAAAATTGATTTAGGGTTGCAAGCCTAAATGCACCCATGAAAATGAAGTAAAAATGTTAGAAATAAAGATGGGTAGGTAGAAAGCAGTTGTGCAAGCATGTAATAAAGCATCATCGGGAAAAATCACTAATTTCCCCTTCCCCATAATGACTCAGTATTCAAAAATATGAGTTAAAAAGGCTCAGAGCATTTCTTTGACTTCTGTTGGGACTGGACCCAAGGCTCGATAACTGATTAGTTTAAAAAATACTGAATTCCTACAAATAAAACATATTCATCAGCATTCACCCCTCATCCATTAATCATAATCCCTTTTTCCTACGTAAAAACCCATTTTTACTTAGTAAAAGTAAAACCCTAAGTAACTAATTTCATTTTTCTTTCAAAACACTCAAAACCCATGAAATGCATTTTATCCTAGGTCTAAATGTGAAAAAAATACAACAAAGACAAGCTATGCTTATTTTCACTTTACTTAGAGTTAAAATATGTATTTTCATTCATTATATACATTATCCCCTACACTTCACCTTTATTTCATATTAACTTCTAACTATATATATTAATTCCCTAAGTTACACATTCCCATATAGTATTAAATCCCTTTTATTTTAAATAACCCACAAACCCTTTATTTTACGTTTTAAACCAATGTTATAATATCCCATGTGCAAAATATAAATCCCGCTCCTATCCCATTAGTTTAACATATCTATAAAAAAATACCCCGCCCCCTATAGTATTTAAAACAAATGTCAAAGGTTTAAGTACTATATAAATAAACCCACGCCTATACATACGTTGAAACATTGGTCGATGTTTTAATTAAAAAATATATATTACATTACCGCCCCACATATCACATAACCCATAGTTTAAAACTTTATTAAATACATATGCATAAAGTTAAAACTCGTCCCCACCACTTATATTAGACCTCGACCCCACTCGGAATCCTGACGCAGCTTTCACAATTGATCTGGGCCATTCGCAATCGAACCCCACGATCCGTTGACTAAAAGCCGATATCGAAAATAAATTAGAGCGACATCCACCATCTCGTTTCTACGTGAAATGGGTGGTATGTTGACTTTTCCCCTCCTCTACGTGTCTCCTTCCTATTCGATCGCATTCGATTAGTCCAAAATAACTTACCACCCAAACTGAATGCGAAAACCACCTGTGGTTTCTCCCCTTCAAAGAACAAAACCATTTCCCACCCGATGTGACCGTCATTCATTGCAAAGCAAATGTAACCCTAAACTGCCTAAATAAATTTGGAAATGCACTGATTTCTTATAATTCTGCACGTAACCAATGTATAAGCCTTTCCGACTTTGAAACAAGCATTTTACACCGTTTTCGAGCCAAAATCCTGCAAATTTCAACCTGTAGCCATTGAATATTGCTGAGGAGCTCTGAATTGCTCCAAAAAATTAGAAGGAGGTTGTTCAGTTCGTTCAAAATAACTCAGAGACTTCTTGAAAAACCCTGTACCTACGCATAACAGGTTTTCTTCCAAAAACCAAGCCTGTTTCAATTTTAAAATACCTTTTTAAGAAAAATTCCCACTCAGAGCTTAAAATCACTAAAAGAAACCTGTCAAAAAATCCAAAAAACAGGCCAAACCCTGTCAAAATTTCCTAAAAATCCCTTTTTATGGTGCACCTTGTTTAAAAAACACCAAATTGAGCCCAGAAACCTGCTGAAGTTATCCTAAGCCTTTGTGCCCCATCTTAAAAGAATCATTAGTCGAATCATTCATTGAAAAAACTCAGGAAACCCTTGTTTCTTGTTTAGAACCAGTAAAAGTTTGTAAAATCCGATTGAAGAATCCAAATTTGGAAGGAAAAGCCCAAAGAAAGGCCATACTTTGTCTATTTTATCCAATAAACCTCTTCTAAAATAAAAATGCTTCTGCAAACTGTCTAATCTTGCAGAATTAGCCAAAATGACTAAAAAGTAGAGTTATATCAATCCTGAAGGTTCCAAAGTGCCAAAATCAACTCCAGCCATGACTTATAAGATGGCTATTATTGTAAATCATTTGCAACCCCCTGTCATAGACATTGAGAACATTCCATTAGTTGATGTTGACTACAAGATAGTAGACCCAATTGTTGAATTTAATCTGCTAGACATTCATAACTGGAGCTATGAAAAATCCTTAGATAATGAAGAAGAAGTCCATATTTGGGAATCACACTTGCCCAAATATGTTGTCCCAGTAACTTATCCATGTTAAGAGGTCATTAGGTTATGTCAACAGTATTATGTGCCTGAAAAGAGAGCCATAGTAAATGCCAACAAAGAAGTGCTTCTCACCATTACTGTTGAATCCATTAACCAAATGCTACAACTCCAATATGATCCTCAAGTAGTTCTTTTATCCATAGAGGCCCTTACTAAGCTGTATATTGGCCTTGATTTTCCCAAAAGATTCCCGATCTTTCGAACTTTTATGCCTTTACATGTAGAAATTCCTCAAATTAATCCCCCATATTCCATCTCAAAATTTCCAGAAGGTTCAAGGCATGTAATTTCCATGCTTCCATTCATCCTAGGGTACTTTACTGATGAACACACAGATGAATCCATCTTGGGTTTCTTATCCACTTTTACCCCAGGATAACCTCCAGCTATAATCTTTGACTATGCTGGTTATATTGCAAACAATATTCATGATCAATTGATTAATTTTCCAATTGAAGGAGTGTTCATATACACATCCTTCCTCTTCCACCTGTTCTTATATTTTCAAGCAGATAATTTTCCAATTACTCTTCAAAAACTTGACATATAGGAACTCCTCTTTTAGTCATATTCTGGACCTCTTTGATCAGGAAAGAGACCACAAAGTTCACATATGCAGAGTTTTTATATTCATTCATTCATCCATTGATCAAAATGATAAAAAATAGGAGAAATCAAGGATAAATGATGAGATGAAGAAGATTTTACAGTTGTCAGAGAAAAACAATACTGGTGATTGGTACTTATATGAAAAACATACTGAGATTAGAGTTTTTGGTTCGAATTTGTTGCCTCACAAGTTACCCAAACATGTATTAATGAGGATCTTTGCCTTGGAGTATATCAGGCAAATCCTAAACTCTGATTCTATAAAATTCATAGCAGAAAAGAAGAAAACTCAGTTGAAATTGAAGAACCAAATAGGACCATTCATTTGCAATCATAGGGATGCAGAGAAAGAAGCAACTAAGCAACTATTAGGATACAGATTTGAAGAAAGGTTTCCTTGGAATTATGATCCACAAGGGATCCTAAGTAAAATGAGGGTTAAATGTAAGTTAACACCCTTCATTCATGAAACAAAACCAGAGGTAGACAAATATACAAATAAGACTGAGTGGAAAAAGAATATATTAGTAGATGCAGTGAAGGAAAGTGATACTAGTGACACTATACAGACTGCTGATCAAACAGAGAAAACCACTAAGAGAGTAAGAGAAGAAGGTTCATATGTTGCTGAAGCCACTACTGAAACTAGGTTCAAGTTGAGATATAATAAAAAGCCTAAGTTAGATTCAGTGGGTAAAGAGAAGGTAACAATTGATGTTGAAGAAACAGATCTCCCAGATACCAACACAGATTTGCCAGAGACAAATGTTGACACTGCTACAGTCATCATCAATGAGCCAGTTACTGAAAAACAGAATGAAGAACAAGTTGATACTGAAGATGCATAGCTAATAGAAAGAAAACAAAGCATGGAAGCCTCATCCTCACAGATAGTTGAGGAGAAAGATCTAGATATTAAAGAAAAGTACAAACATACCAAGTTAAAGAATGAAGAGATAAAAAACAATATCTATTCTCAATATCTCAAACAAAAACCAAGTGTTCAAAATAGACTTTTTTCTGCCTTTGATATTCAAACCAAAAGCTAATCATGTCAATATTGCAGCCTACAGTCAAATCTCCAAAGGCAGTGACAGATTATAAGAAGATTGATGTAGAAATCCCAATAGAAAAAAATTATGCTCTTTATTAGATTGAATTCCATAGAAAGACTTCAGAAATGTTGTACTGTTACAACTAAAGCTATGAGTGCTCAGAAACTCCAGAACACCATCTCCAATATGAAAGATCAAATGAAATCAGACAAAGCATCTTTGTATTCTAAGGATCTAAGAATCAAATATTTGGAAGAATTGGTCTTGCAGGTTGGATATGACCCTGCTAATGTCAAAGCAACAGAGCAATTAGTGAAAAAGAAGAATGAGGACATTGCAGCATTGAGGAAACAACTTAAAATGCCATCAAGTGAACATCCTCAAACCAAGGAAATAATAGAAGGTCAGAAAGAAAAAGGATGACATGATGAATTTAATATTTCAGCTTACAACACAAATCAAGGAAATGGAGATTCAGATGGACAAACTTGTCCAGGAAAAAGAAAAACCAAAAGTACCAGAAATTCCTATAGTTATTCATGTAATCACTACAACTATGCCTTCAACTTTAGCTGAAAATTTGGCACCCAAAGAACCACTGGCTACTACAGTGTCAGTAACTTCATCCACAAAATCAGCTACAGAGTCATCTACAACAACAGTTCACCCTACAGATGAAGCCAACAAATTAGTGAAAGCTATGGAAGAAATGTCTCTTAAGACAAGTGAAATCAAAATATTGAAACAAATGGTGGAAAATCTTGAGAATAAAAACAAGTTAGCTGAAATAAATGCAAAAACACATGAGCAAAAGGCCGTCAGACTAAATGAAGAATTGAAGAAATTACAGAAGGAATTAACCTTGAAGGAACATAGAATCAATGAAAAAGTATTAGTTAAAGCAGATCAGATTTCAAAACATACTTCAAATATCTAAAGCCAACAAGGAAGACACCAAGACAGCCAACTGCACCTTATCCACAAATAGTTTCTATTTTTTTGAATAAGTAGGACATCTTGCTGATTTGTTAAGCAACTGTCTCTATTTTGTTGTAAAGATATTTTTATTTCCCCTTAGATAATTCCTAGAATAATTCTAGGATATTTTGTAAACAATTATGTATAAATACTTCATCTTTAGAAGTATTATTGTGGAATAAATTGCTGAAGATTTCTATAGTCATTTTTGTGGACTTGAAGGCTTTTTTGTGTTCAAATTTTGAGTAGCAGACTGGATCAGATCAACTAGCATCATATTTCAAGATTCATGTGATGAGCTATTTGGGGTGAAGTATTTTCTACTTGTCATTGTTATCTTTCTTTGTTACATGCAATCCATTATGTGTTCTAAATTTGAATGAATGAACAAGAGTATTACTCCAGGATTTGTTAAAATCACCTTGTCTTTACTGTTTGTCATTTCTATGTTTTCTTCTGATTTCTAGTGTAGGGAACCTTTAATTTCTCCCTCTTTCATTTGACCTCTTCCTACTACTTCCATTTTCCGGATCAAAGAACCCTTCATTACTCTTTATCCCGATCATATCATCTCACAAAACAACTTTCCAAGATCTCCAAGGGTTATCTATCTTGCGCTGAAAACATTTGACTTTTTGGCCTTGATCCTAGTTCTGTTTGCTTGAATTTTGACTCCTTAGCCCAATGGACAAATAGATTTCCCACTATGCATCTCTTCGAGTGATTTTTCCCACCAAACCAATCAAAACCAAAACAAATTGCACAATCATAACTAGCCTAATATTTTATAAATCAAAACAAAGTTAAATTTGATAGAGAAAGCCCTCTCTGAACCCTAGGAAGGCTAGATCCTAGAGTTTAAAAGTTGTTTTGTTGTTACCTCTAGTTTTCTTAACTAAAAATAAAAAACTCACAATTAAAGAATTACTAGAGTGATAACAGAACTAAGTGAAGTGAAATGAGGTGCTATGTATACAAATTGGTCAGAAAGGGGTAGTCAAGGAAATATAATAGGTGAATCAATACTTCATGAAGGGCTTACCATTTAACTGAAAAATATATTCCTAAGCAAAGAAGCTAAAGTTCGTCGAGTGTCTCTCCGAGTGTTGTCACTGGTACAACACCCTTCAAAATTTCAATAGATTCAAATTTTGGAGCTTACTCAACTGTCTCATCAAGTGTTGTCTTGACCGTCAAATGTCATTTCAAGAAATTACATATGTTTTAAGTGTTTTGATCATTCTTAAGTGTCTTCACATTGTTTACATAATCTCTAGTACATTTCATGGTCATAACACCTTTGTTTGTTGTAAAACGACACTTTTGGTCACAGTACCACACACTTTGTGTGTGTTACTTTGGGACTGTTTGTAAATTGGAGCTTTGATGTGTATTTTTCATTTTTAAATCATGTATAAGTCCTATTGATTATTTGGTATGTGTCACACTTGATTTTATGTCTAAACTCATTATTTTCGCCCCTTGTTCCATCTTCTAGACTTAGAATTTTTTCGGTTGCACGAGTGAACCCATTAAGGCAAGGAGTGCAAAATCACACTCTTAAGCTTGGATCGGGAATCCTTCATTTTTCTGAAGTGTGACCTATGCCCTTCAAGAGAAAATAGTACACTACTAAGCCTCATTCCCCTTCCTTGTTCTGAACTGCACCCTCAAATAACACCTTCCTCCTTGTTGAGGACATGGTGCATCATCGAAGCACGAAGTCCAACTCCTTCAATATTCAACAATGCACCCTTTGCCATCTTGGATTTCTTGAGAACATGAGCGCACCTCAAAGCCCCAAATCCTAACCCTTCAACCTTCGACGTTGCGCTCTGCGCCCTCCTTGTCTCCCTTGAGCGCACAACGCACTTGGGAAGCCCGAATGCTCTTCCTTCCTCCTTCAAACCTGTGCCTTGCACTCTCCCTTGAGATATCTCACTTCTCTTGAGCGCATGAGTGTACCTTGAAGCCTTAAATCTTCGACCCTTCATCCTTTCATAGTGCTCCCTTGTGCCCATAAGTTATCCTTTCTCTTCCCGAGTGCATTGTTAATTCATGAACATGAAATTTGCACGAAACATCTAAGGATAAGAAATTTTTTAGGCCAATGTTTTCTTTCCATGAGTGATTTCAGTTGCAGGTATTTTAAGGATAACATGGAAAGGATGCATGAAGAATATCAGGAAAAGAGGAAAGTCAAAGGAAGCATTCAAGAATAAATAACACTGTGGAATCTTGATGATTGAAACAACCTAAAGACTCCATGTGAGCAAAGGCCCTTTGGAGGGTGAAGACATTAATGACACAAAATCTGTAGCCTTGTCACATATCGAAGAAAGTCCATGTCATCAGTCAATATGAGTCTTGGTTAGCAATGATAGTGAATTTTCATGTCCTCACCACTCAATGATGTGGTAGTTATGAAGTAATAATGTAATTATTTTAAAGACAAATAAGTGGAAGTCCAAGAGTCATGTATGGACAAAATAACCATGTATAAAAACCCAAAATATATGTAATTCCAAAAGTCAATTGGAAGACTAAGATTTACAGAAGTCCAAAGGTCATTAGAAGTTGGAAAGTCAAGAGTCATGAGGATATGAAAGGTCATGCTTCAAGTTATAAAAGAATCATCATTACTCAAGAACAATACTTTTAACCTTGGCTTCTCCCACAATGCATTAGAGAGATAGAGATAGTACTTTTTGGGCACAAGTAGTCGCCCTAACACTCCACTATTGGAGCTAGTGATGTTCATTTTACTTATGTATCTTGGAACTTTTTCTTAATACTTGAAGCCATTCAAAAAACACATTTTCATGCAAGAATCATGGATGTTTTAAGACTATTATTCTAATTTTTGTGGTTTGTTGGCTTTCATACGTACTAAAGTACTTAAAATTGTTGGAATTGTGTTGTGACGATTTAACGATCGTTGAATCTATGTGAAATACTGTGCTTGATGCTTAACGATTATTTCTTGTTTATGTGTGCGTGTCTCCACTAGATCATCACTATTAATTTTCTTTTCGAGGCTCACTTTCTCTCCCTTACAGTGAAAGAACCTTGATACATCTACAATTGAACATTTCAAAAGGCACACTGATCTGAAATTATGCATGAAAACAATATAATACATATATAAACATAAACACATAAGTGCAACATAAATAAAATTTCATTTCATTAATATCAAAGAACGGAAATATGCTTACATACACAATGGAAAATAACTAGCTTGGGCGATGATAGCTTATCTTTGAGAAGAGATGGGGTTGCTACATGCCTATGAAATGTGTTACAATGAGGCTCAAGGGCCTTTTAATTATCAAACAACAAGGGAAAACCCTAAACAACCAAATCCCCAACCTTAGGAGATGGAACACCAAGAGTTTGTGGGCCCCGTTGGGGTTAGTTGGGCAACCAACATCCCCGAGTCGTAACTTGTTCATATTATCTCCGTTTGGCGCGTACGATACCTTGTCGGAAAGATGTCTTTAAGTATTATAGGATTTTCTACAGGCCCTTGCCTATGACTTTGGGCTTGTTGTGAACCTCAAAAAAACACTGTTTAGGGGGTAAAAAATGCTCTAGAAGTTCATGACCCGAAAAAATGCTAAAAATATTAAATGTTTCTATAAATAAGAAAACTGATGAAATTGAATGGGGGTATAGGTGGAATAGGTGGGTGGCCACCGATATCCACCCACATTAGTCCTCCCCCCTTAGGAAACAATGGTCCCCATTGCGTGCAGAGCCTCCATGAGGTGAGGAGACTTCTGTTGAACTTATTCCATGGTGAAACACTTGTACAGGTGAAGGAGTTGTCCTACTTTGACAACTTGATATAGCAGGATCCTCTGTTGGCAGGTGTTCTTGATCTGTCTGTCCATTATCCAATCAGTTTTGGCTTATTCAAGGCAGCCTAAGTTTAACTCTCTGTGTGTGATTTGTTCTGCAATGTTAGATGTGTCCAGTAATGGTGGAAAGTATGGCCGGAGGCGGTCCAAATTGAACAATGGGTGCAGACTAAGGAATGGTGGAATGCTGAGCTCGAAGGAATTGTATCCTACAACCTTGGTGATGGTGTATGGCTCATATCTAAGTGGGCGAAGCTTGCGGTAGGGTCCAATGAGGCACTCCTTTTGCAAATGTAGACAAACTTTGTCGCCCACCTGGAACTTGTGTGGCACTCGATGTTGATCATGTCACTACTTGTACTTAGCATTGGCTTTGTCCAATATGTCATGGACCTGTTGGCGGATGTGTTGAATGTGCTCAATGAAGCTATTTGTCTTGTCAGCTTTGGATTGGACATGAGATGAATATTTTTGAGTAGCTGCAAACGGTATGGCCACATCAATGGGGCATAGTGGTTGGAATCCCAATACCACCTGAAAGGGGATGTGGCCATTTGAGCTATGGAGAGTGTTGTTGCTCCTAGAGACAACCTAGAGTTGTGATAGACCAGTGCCTAGGACATCTTAGCATAGTAAGGAGCGTATAATATAATGTATGAAGTATTCAACTTCAGCTCACATGCTATCTCTTGTAAAATAGGGAAATAAAATGGAATGGGACCAAACTCTCAGAAACTGACACAGGAAAAGAGATACTGTAGAGGCAAGATGCAGAACTCTAATACAAAAGCAACAGACAATTCAGAGACAGTTTACTGCAAAGCGGGCCGATTCATAAATACTTCACAGACATAAATTATCAGAAGGTGTATGTAATGAAAAAAATATTGAGAAGATATTAGTTAACATTGAGCTGATACCCAGATATACAATACCATCATGCATGGGCTTACCAATCTAAGAATCCATACATAATAATATCATTTTAAAAGAACCCTCCCAAAGAAACTAATATAGTAGAAGTATTGTTAGCTGAATAATGGAACAAAATATCATGCATGAGCCATATTTAAAGCGCTTGATTGATCCAAGCATGGGAATCAACTAGGATGAATCCATACCAAGAATCAGTGAGCCACTCGCATTCCAAAACATGATACAAGAAATGTGGATGAAATGAAATGTTCTATTAATATAACACAATAAAGAAAGTTACAGACTGTGAAATACCAAAGACCAGAATCCTCTTTGACAGATAGAACTCCTCCTCACTGAGACCCTATGGGCTCTGTGCATTCATACCCAAGTTTTACAAAATGTTTACAAAAAGACTTTCACTGCATAATTTTCTGATAAAATTTGGAACCCTCAATAATCTGTTCTTCGGGGGTTTTATAGAGAAAGCCTAAAATTAATAAACGAAGTAGGTGATAAACGTTTAATCGTATCTTAAAAACAAAATGGTGGAGACGTGCATGCCCATACTGCTTGATGACTTTGTGGTGATGCACGTACTCTATAGCCTGTCTTCTGAAATAAATGTTCTGGGTGAAAATCTCTTCAGGAACACGATATAGGGATAACCAAATTGAACACTCTGTCCTTTTCTAAAGGTAAATCCTGCTGAAATGAAACCTGGAGGGTGTTTTTTCTTGTGCATTGTACTCTTTTCCCTCTAAACCCTGAATTATGATTTAAAATATTCAATGCCGAACACTGAATTCCTTGATCTTCCACTGATAATCCTCTGCTGTTCCATTAATGATCTCATCAGTGAAATTGGCGCCTTGAGTGTCCTTGCAGGGTTTTGACAAATTCAAACCCTGCTTCTTTAATGAATGTCATGTCACAACAGCTACCCGAGACTTTTCTTCATAAATTTCGCCTCTAAAAAACTGGTCCTTTGATGCGTTCTCAGCTTTTGTAATGGATGCTACGAATTATGATGATTCTTTATCGTTGTAACCCTGCAAAATCCACAAAACTCGTTAAAGAAAACCATGCACGGGAATGTGAACACAGTGGGGATAATGGCGGAGGTTAATGGAAACGATCGTGCAGACCGGCGAAATGGTGAAACAACGTAGGGTGGCGGAAAAATGCAGAGGAGGAATGGCAGACGAGTTGACCAGAGCTAAAATGTAAAACATTGAAATATAACGTATGAATTGAATATATGAATGGTGGAGAGAAAAATGCGATAGACACGTAGGATGATGACGTGGAGGAAGACCGGGTCAACAGCGGGGCATGCAAATGATCTAGACCGTTCGATCTCAAGACGAGATCGACGGTTGAAACGGCGTCGGGGGCAATGAGATGGTGGGCCAGGGGCGAGATTTGCCTATGGTTAAACCTCGTGCAGCTTCAAAGCGCGATGGCCATCGGATGCAGATCTCCAGATCGAACGGATGGCATGAATATCTTGCCGTGACTTGGACCGAAAAATAGCGCACGATGAATGACGGTTTTGGAGCCATACGCAGGGACATGTGGTGAGCGCTGTATGGAATCGCTGGCCCAAGGAGAATTACCGCCAACCGCCGAAAGGCAGTGCGATACATACCACCCGGTTTTGCAATGGGAGCGGGCGTGGGGACCACCAGGAGTAGATGCATCGCGAACCGTTGATTTGAAAGGATGATCTGACGGTGCACAAACAATTTGGGCGATGAATATAATGGGCCATGAGCACAGTGATGATTCGTGAAGACCGTCCGATCTTGTAAATATCGACGACCAATATTTCTCCCAGGTATTTGATTGATAAGCACCTAGTTCCTTTGCACTTAGTTCCAGCACTAGGTTACGCGAGAGAAAATAACAGAAGGGCTCGGCCGAAGGAGCTATGCCTCGAGTATTTTCAAATATGAATTTCCAGCCTTTGATAATGTGTTTTGGAGGTAGGAAATGGTAACGATAGGCATGAGAATGGCTTTCCAAGGCTGAAAGGGGGAATTTGAGAGCTTTTATGCCAAATTTCCTGTGAAATCTTTATAGGAAGCGGATTATGATCAACATTGGCTCCACCTGGGGACGTGACGTTCAACCCTGAATGTGTCGAGAACTCGCAGACCTTCTGATCATCATGTGCACAGACTCTGCTCTCCAGCACCTCCATTTTTCACTTTATAATCCATCACAACACCAACATTATTCGAACAAAGATAAAACAAAAACTAAAATACAGTATAGTACATCAGGCTGTCCCTGCCTGAATCAAAACTGAAAGTAGGGCTTGAGAAATTGACCATTTACAGGGGCGTCAAGCAAGTCACCTTGCAAATTCTCCAATATGAAGGTGTTATTTCCCCCCTGTTCCACAATTTTGAAAGGACCGAACCAGAGGGGGTCGAATTTACCATGTTTTCCTTTTTCGGCTCTTCGTACATCCCATATTAGCACTAGGTCGCCAATCTGCAATTTCCTGTCTTTTGCATGCTGATAAAAAATGTGCTTCATTTTCTCTTGATATTCTATTAACCTCTGATTCACCTAGCCCCATGTTTCTTCTAATTCCACCAATTGATTGATTCTCACCGAAAACAAATTGCTCGTCCATATACCAATTCGTAGGGAGATTTTCCAGTTGCTCTCTTGCTGGTGATTCTATTAGCCCATAGAGAAAATTTCAATTGGGAATCGAAATTCTTCTGATTTTCATTGATAGTCTTCTTCAAGGCCCTCACTAGAGTTTTATTTGAGGACTCTGCCAAGCCATTTCCTTGTGGATAGTAAGCTGTAGAGTGACTCAGTATGATATTATATTGCTGGCAGAAATTCATAAATTTTGTGGACTTGAAGGCCTGTGCATTATCAGTCACTATCCTAGCAGGACAACCAAACCTGGATATGATGTTTTCCTCCATGAACTTTATGATCATAGTATCTATAGCGTTCCTTGCAAGTATGGCTTCCACCCATTTGGTGAAATAATCAGTGGCCGTTAAAATCCACTTATGTTGACCACTCGATGGAGGATGTATTTCACCTATAAAATCAATACCCTATTGACGGAATGGTTCATCCACATGCACTGGAATCAGGGGAAATGGTGCCGATTTCTGTCTCTCAGCAAATTTCTAACATTTATCACATGCTCTTACTCTGGCAAAAACATCTCCAAAAAGCTTTGGCCAATAGAAGCCAGCTTTCAGAATTTTATGAGTTGTGGCCCTCTAGCTGTAGTGACCTCCACAGATACCTTCATGAAATTCTGCTATAATACTCTCGACTTCATTCTCTGTGAGACACAGGAGTAAGATGCCTGAGGGATCTCTCCAGTATAGCCGGCCATTGGAGACTATGTACTTCTGTGATTTCAATCTCAGTGCTCTGTATTTAGTTTTATCACAACTTGGGGGGAAGCTGAGTATAAGGAGATATTCTACTATCTCTTTGTACCACTGACTGGTGAGATACTTTATATGTGTTTCCGGGGTAGCTACCCCAATTCCATGTTGTTCTTCTTTCTCCTCAGATTCCTCACCTGCTATAATGGACAAATTAATGCCCAGGGCTTGATAGTTTGATTTAGATAACATTTTGGCATGCCCCTGTCCTTTGATCAGCTTAGTAGGGCGGATGTATAAGTCATACTCATGTATTTTGGCAATCCACTTACCCCTTTTTCCTTCACTATCCCCCTGAATAAGGATATCTTTTACAGCAGCTGCAGGCACAAATGCAGTGATATGAGACTGTAAGATGTACACACAGAATTATTTGAGGGATTTCACTAGGGCGTATGCTTGCTTTTCCAATATGTTGTACTTTAATTCTGCATCACGGAGTACCTGACTGAAAAAATCAATAGGCTGCTCATACCCTTCCTCATTTTTCTGCAATAAAACTCCTGCTATTGTATTAGGTGATGCAAAAGAAAAAATCATGAAAGGTTTATCATAATCTAGTCCAGCCAGCACAGGGGCTTCTGCGAAAGAATTCTTTATCCTGGTACATGCCTCCCGTGATTCTTGTGACCACTTTACTTCATTATTCTTCTTGAGCATGTCAGTTATATGCCTGACTATCTCAGCATAGTTAGGAATGAACCTCCTTAGGAAATTAATACGCCCAAGGAATACCTGTACCTCTTTCTTATTTCTGGGAAAAGCTATACCATTTATAACCTCTACCCTCTTAGGGTCTATCTTCACCCCATATTTAGTCACAATATGGCCCAGTAGTTTACCCTCTTCTAATGCAAATAAATACTTTTGAGGATTCAGAGAGAGGCCATAACTTCTACATTTCTCAAAATTTCTCCGCAGATGTTCAATATGCTCAACATCATTCTTGGAAAATACAGTGATATCATCGAGGTAGACCACCAGGAATTTATCCTTCTCCCCAACAAAAGCAACATCCATCGCCCTCTGAAAAGTGGCCCCTGCATTAATCAATCCAAAAGGCATCCTGGCATACATAAAGGTACCCCATGGTGTGGTGAAAGTAGTCTTCTCTTGATCCTCTAGAAGTACATCCACCTGGTTATAACCAGAGAATCCATCCATCATTGACATCCTAGAAGATCCAACCACTTTCTGCAGGATGTAATCCATTTTGGGTAGTGGATAATTATCCTTTAAGGATGCTCTGTTTAAATTTCTAAAATCCACACACAGCCTTATTTCTCCATTCTTCTTGCGTACAGGGACAAGGTTTTCCACCCATTCAGAGTACCTCAGTGGTACAATTATTTTGGCTCTTAGCAGCTTCTTGATTTCCTTCTCAATAGAAGGCAGGAGTAGGGGATTTATTTGTCTGAGCTTCTGCTTATGGGGCTTTGCATCTGCCTTCAATGAAATTTTGTGCTGCATAATATTGATATCGAAAGTTTTCAAATCCTGATAGGACCATGCAAACACATCTCTGTAAGACTGAAATAATATCTGATATAGCTTTTTATATTCTTCTGGGATTTTCTTGGACAATTTGATAATTTTGGGGTCAGCTTCAGTACCAAGATTCAGGTCTTCTACCTGATTTTCCTCTATGAATTTGCTTGGCTGCAGTGGGATATCATTCTTATCAAATAATCTTTCTAGAGGCACCCGCCCTCTAGGTATAATGTTTCCCTTCAACTGCAACACTTTATTACCTGCCACTTTCTCCTCCCAATTCCTTTCTGAAGTATCTTCAGAATCAACCTCTTCTTCATCAGCATCAATCTCCATATTGGAGAATTCTCCCACTGTTTCCAGGAATCTCTTCATCTGTTCTTCATCTTCAAATACCTGCCAGTGTTTGATGTCATCTGGGATTGATGGTCTATAACGCACCTCAATTTCATATCTTAAAAGAGGGTTCTGAGGTGGTCGAAATGTACTTGCAGCCATAGCAAGGGAATCAACCATCTATTCTGTTCTCAGGGCATGAACTAGATATTGAATGCCAAGAAGAAATTTTCTACCATGTCCCAAACTTCATTCCTATAAGCCCTTAGCCTAGGATGTTTGGTCTAACACTGATTCTTAACTTGCCTGACCACCAGTTCTGAATCTCCCAGAACTTTTAAACTTTGTATACCCATGCTCCTGGCGGTTTGCAATCCCAACAGGAGTGCTTCATATTCAACCACGTTATTAGTAGCTTCATATTCCAGTTTGAAGGACAATGGTACCCATCTGTCTGTAAGAGAAATCAATAACACTCTAGCCCCATTTCCTTCTCTTGAATTTACTCCATCAAAATGTAGTGTCCATATTCCTGCTTCCATGGTCTCTGAGGGCTGCTCACTCTTGATCTGGCAGAAGGATGGTTCATGAGCATAATCTCGATCTTCTTCCAACATCAAGCATGAAAAATCTCCTTCTTTACTGTATACTGGTGAATTTATAGAATCATCAGCCTTAGTCACCATCTTGACCAACCTAGTCTCCCTGTACAACCTCCTCTCTTGGCCACCAAAAACTGGGATAGTGGCGAATGTTAAATCCATCTTAATTGATCCGCCAATTTTTGTTCCCCAGGACCTTGACAACAACATACCAAAACGAGCTGGGATGTCAGCCACCACGATGTCCATTACCACACTTTTTGCTGGGATTTGGGCCAAATTGACCACCAAATCCTTGATCATTCCCAAGCATTTAACTCTTTTGGAGTCAAATGAGTAGAGGTCTTTGTATGGACGTGTGATTTGTAAACCTAGTTTTTCCATGACTGACAGAGGCATAAGATTATGGGAAGCTCCAGAATCTAACATGCAGTTATGTAATAGCAGGTCATGGATCACTAGAGACACATAGAAGGGAGGAGTAAAAGGATCTAACTCCTCAACATGTGGGCCAAAAACTACCATAGGCATTTCTTCTTGAAGGTTGAGACTATCTGGGGTGACTGGTGCTTCTGGAGGGAGCATGAAAGAGGTGACTTGAGATTGATACGCTGGCTGTTTCAACAGTTCAGTCAAGGGGACCGGGATTTTGAATTTTTTGAGTTCTTTTTGTAGATTGAAAGCAAGAGGGGATTTTTCTATCACAACCTCTTTTGGCTCTTTATTTTCAGCTAGGGGCTTGACTTCCTTTGATACAGACTCGGTATTAGGATGAATGACTACTTTTGGAGCGGAAGGAATTTTATCATTAAACTACAAAGGTTTGTTTAGAGGGCCCTTACCTTTGTCTGCGACTTTCTGCATTGTAGCCTCCTTTTGAACAGGTGCTTCCTTCTGGGGTAGCTCTTCTTCTTGATCTTGGGTACGAGTCCTCTTCCTAGAAGATATGAGATCATATCTTCTATTGAAATGTGCTTGCATGAAATCATCAAATTGTTTACAATAATGATCAAATTCTGCCTCATCTGTGTCTCTTCTCTTTTCTTCTTCTTGCAATGAACACTCAGCTTCTTCCCTATCTGAGAGAGAAAGATTTGCATCCTCCAGTCCATAGGCAGCATCTTTAGTGGAGTCATCTACTAGAACTTCCAAGTACAATGGGTGTGGCACTTGATCATGTTGTTCCTTTTCTTCCCTTGGCAATAGTTGCAAGGGTGGTTTCCTATACTGAGGATTGTAACCCCTGTTTGGAGCATTCTGGAAATTTTCAAGGTTGAGTTCTTGGCTTCCAATTCAAGCTTGACCATTTTCTTAATTAATTTTCTCATTTCTTCCATTTTTTCATTAGCTGAGTCTCTATCTTGGTTAGAGGTAGATGCCTCTTCTTTGCCCCTTCTTCTGGTATCTTGTTCAGATCTTCCTTTTGATTTGCCAGTGGAGGAAAAGTTTGCTTCCAACTCTAGTGCATCTGCCTGAGCATCATCCAGAGTAGCAGGCTTTCTTTCTCTGAGAGAGAAACCAAATTCTGAATCAAAGGCTGCTAAAAAAAAAACTTTAGCAGCAGTTTGATGGGGTTTCATATCAGCAGGGAGACTCAGATACAGTTTATTAAATCTCTTGATAAATTCTGACACTCTTTCATTGTGTCTTTTCTTTAGTGTATTGAATTCAATGAGGAAATTTCCATGATATTTCTTCTCTCCCCATTTCCTGATAAAAGTGTCTTCCATGTTATCCCAAGTGGTAATAGAACGACCAGCCAATGTATTAAACCATTTTCTAGCTTCACCATCTAGAGATTGCACAAACAGTCTTAAGACCACATCTAAATGTTCAACATTAAAGTTCTCTGCAAAGGAGCAGAAAGTCTTAAGATGTTTTTGGGCATCAATCTCATTTTCCCCATTGAATCTGGGCAAAATCTTCAGATAATCCTGGGGCATATCATTCAACACTTGAGGTAATTCCAGGGGAGCATATTTATTCATTAAGAAGGCCGAAATATTGGCCATTGGAGGAGGTGGAGGTAGTGAAATAGTTTGATGAGTGAGAGGAGGAGGAGGAGGAGGAAGTGGAGTATGAATAATAATAGGAATATACTCAACTGCAACTTGAGGGGTTGAGGGAAACGAAGGTCTGTTAACAGCAGATACTTCGGTTACTTCCTTGAACTCTTAAACCTCAGAAGTAGGATGAAGACTGTTTTTATTTCTGATACCCTCTCAGGGTGTACTTTCTGAATAATAATAATCAATATCTCCCACATTGGAGTCGGGATCTGGCACTTGAGTTTCTTGAAAAGAAAAGGATGGAAAGTCTTCTGCAGACACTTCAAGAATTTCGAAACGGGCTGATCTCCTTTCCCTCCAATTTATTCTATGTATAATCTGGTCAGGGTCAGACACTGAAGGTGTCTTTGGCTTAGATGTATCTAACCTCAGGTGTGGCTTACGAGGAGCCAGGACTGCAAATAGATTTATCAAATAACAAATGTGGAGTCGCCAAGGTGAGGGATCTACAACTCTCAACTCTCCATGCTCACCTAATTGAAGAGTGAATATGATTTTTTGAGGCCCAGGGATTCTAATTTTCTTAAATTCATCCCCAGAAACGGCGCCATAAAGATGTTGTCGCTCCTAGAGACAACCTAGAGTTGTGATAGACCAGTGCCTAGGACATCTTAGCATAGCAAGGAGCGTATAATATAATGTATGAAGTAGTCAACTTCAGCTCACATGCTATCTCCTGTAAACAGGGAAATAAAATGGAATGGGACCAAACTCTCAGAAACTGACACATGAAAAGAGATACTGTAGAGGCAAGATGCAGAACTCTAATACAAAAGCAACAGACAATTCAGAGACAGTTTACTGCAAAGCGGGCCGATTCAGAAATACTTCATAGACATAAATTATCAGAAGGTGTATGTAGTGAAAGAAATATTGAGAAGATATTAGTTAACATTGAGCTGATACCCGGATATACAATACCATCATGCATGGGCTTACCAATCTAAGAATCCATACATAATAATAACATTTTAAAAGCACCCTCCCAAAGAAACTAATATAGCAGAAGTATGGTTAGCTGAATAATGGAAAAGAATATCATGCATGAGCCATATTTAAAGCGCTTGACTGATCCTAGAATGGGCATCAACTAGGATGAATCCATACCAAGAATCAGTGAGCCACTCACATTCCAAAACATGATACAAGAAAGGTGGATGAAATGAAATGTTCTATTAATATAACACAATAAAGAAAGTTACAGACTGTGAAATACCAAAGACCATAATCCTCTTTGATAGATAGAACTCCTCCTCATTGAGACCCTATGGGATCTGTGCATTCATACCCAAGTTTTACAAAATGTTTACAAAAAGCCTTTCACTGCATAATTTTCTGATAAAATCTGGAACCCTCAATAATCTGTTCTTCGGGGGTTTTATAGAGAAATCCTAAACTTAATAAATGAAGTAGGTGATAAATGTTTAATCGTATCATAAAAACAAAATGGAGGAGACGTGCACGCCCATACTGCTTTATGACTTTGTGGTGATGCACGTACTCTGTAGCCTGTCTTCTGAAATAAATGTTTTGGGTGAAAATCTCTTCAGGAACACAATATAGGGATAACCATATTTAACACTCTGTCCTTTTCTGAAGGTAAATCCTGCTGAAATGAAACCTGGAGGGTGTTGTTTCTTGTGCATTGTACTCTTTGCCCTCTAAACCCTGAATTATGATTTAAAATCTTCAACACCGAACACTGAATTCCTTGATCTTCCACTGATACTCCTCTGCTGTTCCATTAATGATCTCATCGGTGAAATTGGCGCCTTGAGTGTCCCTGCAGGGTTTTGACAAATTCGAACCCTGCTTCTTTAATGGATGTCGTGTCACAGCAGCTACCCGAGACTTTTCTTCATAAATTTCACCTCTGAAAAATTGGTCCTTTGACGCGTTCTTGGCTTTTGTAATGGATGCTGCGAATTATGATGATTCTTTATCGTTGTAACCCTGCAAAATCCATAAACCTCGTTAAAGAAAAACATGCACAGGAATGTGAACACAGTGGGGATAATGGTGGAGGTTAATGGAAACGGTTGTGCAGACCGGCGAAATGGTGAAACAACGTAGGTTGGTGGAAAAATGTAGCGGAGGAATGGTGGACGAGCTAACCATAGCTAAAATGTAAAACATTGAAGTATAACGTATGAATTGAATATATGAATGGTGGAGAGAAAAATGCGATAGACGCGTAGGATGATGACGTGGAGGAAGACCGGGTCAACAGCGGGGTGTGCAAATGATCTAGACTGTCCTATCTCAAGACGAGATCGATGGTTGAAACGGTGTCGGGGGCAATGAGATGGTGGGCCAGGGGCGAGATTTGCCTATGGTTAAACCTCGTGCAGCTTCGGAGTGCAATGGTCGTTGGATGCAGATCTCCAGATCGAAAGGCTGGCATGAATATCGCGCCGTGACTTGGACCAAACAATAGTGCGCGATGAACGACAGTTTTGGAGCTGTACGCAGGGACACGTGGTGAGCGCTGTATGGAATCGCTGGCCCAAGAAGAATTACTGCCAACCGCCGAAAGGCGGTGCGATACATACCACCCGGTTTTGCAATGGGAGCGGGCGTGGGGACCACCAGGAGCAGATGCATCGCCAACCGTTGATTTGGAAGGATGATCAGATGGTGCACAAACAATTTCGGCGATGAATAGAATGGGCCACGAGCACAGTGCTGATTCGTGAAGATCGTCTGATCTTGTAAAGATCGACGGCCAATATTTCGCCCAGGTATTTGATTAATAAGCGCCTAGTTCCTTTGCGCTTGGTTCTAGCACTGGGTTACGCGAGAGAAAAGAACAAAAGGGCTACGGCCGAAGGAGCTATGCCTCAAGTATTTTCAAATATGAATTTCCAGCCTTTGATAATGTGTTTTGGAGGTGGGAAATGGTAATGATAGGCATGAGAATGGCTTTCCAAGGCTGAAAGGGGGAATTTGAGAGATTTTATGCCAGATTTTCTGTGAAATTTTTATAGGAAGCAGATTATGATCAACATAGAGCTCAGTTGTAGCCATGCTAGACATAAGGAAGGATTTCATCGCATGTGCGAGGATGCTTCGAGTTGTACATGCACAAAATGTACACGATCATCTTGTTGACATCCTCTGTTTTCCCATCAGTTTTGGGGTGGAAAGCCATGGACTTAGTGAGATTGGTATCCAACATCGAAGAGAGATTTGACCAAAATATACTTAGGAAACTGTTGTCTTGATCTAAGATAATGGAATGGGGGATCCGAAAGTGCACCCACACTCTTATAAAGAAGATTTTAGCAGTGGATTCTGTTGTGATACTCTTCTTGCAAGCCGCAAAAATGGCCATCTTAGAGAATCTGTCAACGACCACGGAAACACAGTCATTTCCATGCTTAGTATAAGGAAGGCCTGACATGTAATCCATGGAGATGGATTCCCAAGCTCAACTAGGAGTATGGAAAGGAGTATATAGACCTTGCTTCTTGATGGCCAATTTGGAAATGGCACAAGTAGTGCAGGATCTGATGTACTCCCAACATCTTGTTGAATGTCTGGCCAATAAAAATACTTCTTTAGTACTACCACTATTTTATCTACCCCGAAATGTCCAGTGAGCTAGCTGTAGTGCGCTTCCCAGATCATCTTAGCACACTCACTTGAAGGAACAAACATGTGTCCCAAGTGGCAAAATAGTGCATACTAGACATGATAATTTGGAACTTGCTTGTATTCCAGGAGTGTTTGGTATGTGTTGCCAAATTTTGGATCACTTTTGTAAAGAGTTGGCCACTCGAAAGTCTCGTGCTCGCAAGATTCGAGCACAGTGGTCAGCGCCATGACTGACTATCGGCTGAGGGTGTATGCAACATTTTTGGTGCTTCCCTTCTTATACTTAATGTTCAGATGGAAACATTGCAAGTATGTGGACTATTTATAAGGGCGATGATTTTTCAACTTCCCCTGTGTCTGTATGAACTACAGGGGTCGATGGTCTGTGTGGATGACCGTTTCCTTCCCCAGAATGAAATGCTTCCATTGTCGGCAAGGCTACACAATAGAATACATCTCTTTTTCATAGGTGAGATACTTTCAGACTATGTCTGAAAGTGTCTCACTATGATATGCCACTAGATGCCCTTACCGAATAATAATTGCACCAATAGCATAGTCAAAGGAATCTATCTCGATCTCAAATAGTTGTTGAAGGTCTGGTAATGTGAGCACTGGTGTAGAGCAGAGTCGATGCTTCAACTCAACGAACACCTTCTGTTGGGATTTAGACCAAAAGAAATTTTCTTTCACCCCTCCCTTGGTGAATTCACTCAAAGGAAAATTAATATGAGAGAAGCCCAACACGAAACTACGGTAGAAGTTAGCAAGACCCAAAAAGCTTCAGAGCTTTGTTAGAGTGGTTGGGCTAGCCAATCCCGAATAACATGTATCTTGGCTGGGTCCATATGCACACCTCGCTCATCAATGATGCACCCCAAATATTGAACCTGAGTCATGCCAAAAGTGCATTTCTCCAAATTGGCACACAACTTGTGTTGCTGTAGTGTTTGGAGGACCTATTGAATGTGCTAGAGGTGATATTCCCAACTCTAGCTGAAGATTAGGATGTCATCCAAATACACCACCACGAATGAGTTGGTGAAAGGTTGTAGGATGTCTTCCATCATCCTCATGAAGGTTGCGGGGGAATTCTTCAACCCAAAAGGCATGACCAACCATTCAAAAAGGTCCTCCTTGGATTTGAAGGCAGTCTTCCACACATCAAAGGGTTCAATTGGTACCTGGTGATAACCAAACTTCAAGTCAATCTTGCTAAAATATTTGGCCCCCTTGAGTTGGTCTAGCTGGTCATCAATCCATGGAATCAGATTCCTATTCCAGAAAATGATCTTATTCAATACCCGATAGTCAATATAGAGTCTCTTGGTCCAGTCATTCTTCTGTACCAACACGATCAGGCTCCCACAGGGAGATGAACTTGGCCTAATGTGCCCTTTCTGCAGCAAATCTTGAATCTTCCTCTTGATTTCCTTTTTATATAGAATAGAACATCAATAAATCGGTCTATTAGGTAGCGACACGCCAAGGGTCAGATCGATGGAGTTCTTGACATGACAGTGTAGAGGTAACCCTACGAGAGAGGTGAAGATATCCCTGTACTCCTCTACAAACTTGTACATCTTTTGCTGCTGTGCGGAGGAGCCCTGTCTGGAGGCTATTGCCATAATATTCTTCTGGCCCTCAAGGTGAATCATAAGGGAACAAAATTTTCAAGTCTAGGAGATGATCTTACTGCATTGCTTCATAGTGATCAGAGAGATGATGGTAGGTTGTGCTACCTCCAATATCTTGTACAACTTATTGCCCAAAGTAATAATAATAGTGCCAGGCCTAGATTCATACACATCATATTTCTTCCAAAAGTACGGTTGGCCTAATAATACATCACAAAATTAGAGAGAAGAAACATCACATAATACCTCATCCATGAAGGGCTTGATGCTGTAGGGGAGGTGACACTGATGGCCGACGCGAAGATCTCGCCCTTGGTGAATCCACTGGATGGTGTAGGAATATGTCTGTGCTGTGGTTGGTAGGCCTAGTCGCTTCACAATCTCTGCTGAAATGAGGTTCTTTTGGCTCCTGCTGTCAACAATGAACTGTAGTGAAGAACCCTTTACCGACATCTGTGAGTGGAAGAGACACTCCCCCTCCTATGGATCTTTGGGTTCATCCTTCTGGATAGTGGTGGTGGCAACAATAGCACTAGGCTCCGCATAAACAATATTCTTCCCTTTGTCATTCCCCTTATCAGGTTTTGAACCAGAGTCCTAACATGCATCTGATTCAGAAGCCTTCAACTTGACCACCAATGACTGCTTGGCTCGACGCTCACTCATGTTGTGAGTGGAGCTCTTATGGAAATCACAACACTTTCCTGTGTCATTCTTTGTTTTCATGGTGTTTTTATTTTCTTGTAGCTTCGATGGGTTGTCTAGGGTCACCCCACCTTAGCTTTGTCCTTTTTTCTGTGGTTTGGGGGCGCCTTTCCCTTGCTTCAGATTCATAGATCCAAAGTGCTGCTTCTTCTGTTAAACATCTACTCGATCTTGACAACATATCGATAGGCGACACTGAGTGAGGAGATGTATAGCAACTCCATTTCATCCTAGATGTTCTTATGAAAATAAACGCGATACTTGAGTACCAAATTATGCTCAGAATCCTTGACGCCCAACTTCGTGCGAAGGGCATGAAACCCATTTTTGAACTCTAACACATCTTGGTCCCTTCCCTGCCGCAGCGTGGCCCAATTTATGTATTTATCTTCATAAATATCAACATGGTAATAATGTTCCTTGATTACGTCTCTGAAATAATTGCAAGTGGGTGTGAGTGAAAATCGTAACGGTTCCTCTCATCCTTTTTCTCATAGTAGGTTTCCCACCAGTCCTTGACATGTGGGGCATATTTCAGGAGTGAAAAAGTAATATTTTCCCGGTTGGAAAAGTCATGAACTGAAAAAGATCCTTCCAACAAATTTAACCATTTATATACGACATTCGCATCTATATGGCCTTCAAATATTGGAATGTCATAGTTAACTTGTACCTTAAAAGGCGTGGAACCTCCAAAGTGGTTGTTGGATGAATATGCGTTGCCGTCGAAGTATCTGGGAAAAGTCATCCATCATCGCGTTCCTTTGTTTCTTGAGGGCCTACTCAAGCAATATTTTGAAAGGATCTCCTACTCCATCATATTTTTTTTCGTCCTCCATGGGAGGTTGTCAGGGTTTGCGAGGCTGATCTTGCAAAGGTTCAACTAGTTCGAGCCCTAACTCCTTATACCCTGACCTCATTGGGGACATATAAAGAAAACTTGAAAAATAGTATACCACTCTAATACCACCGATACAAACTTATGCAGGAACAAATTATAATACATATATAAACATAAACACAAAAGTGCAACAAATATAAAACTTCATTTCAGCAATATCAAAGAACTGAAACATGCTTACATACATAATGGAAACAAACTAGCTCGGGCGATGGTAGCTTATCTCTGAGAAGAGATGTGGCAGCTACATGCCTCTGAACTGTGTTATAATGAGGCTCAAGGGATTTTTTATTATTGAATAGTAAGGGAAAACCCTAAGCAACCAAAACTCTAAGCCCAAGACATGGAATGCTAAGATTTTGTGGGGCCCATTAGGGTTAGTTGGGAGCCAACTTCCCAAGGTCGTAACTTGTTCACATTATCTCCATTTGGCGTGTACGATACCTTGTTGGAAATATCTCTCCGACTACTACAATATTTACAACAGTCCCTTTCCCACGACTATGGGCCTGCTGGGGACCTTAAAAAGCATTTTTTAGGGGGTCAAAACTACTAAAATGTGATAAAAACTGACCCAAAAAACTGGTAAAAATAGTAAATAAGTAAACTGATGAAACTGACTGGGGGTAGGTGGAATAGATTGGTGTACACTAATATCCACCTGGATCACACACTTTCTTTCTCATTCAAAAGAACATGTGCTCTTCTCTCTCGTGCTAATTGCTTAAGCCAAGGAAAATATCTAAGTAAACAAGAACCGAGCCTTATTTTCAGATGGTACTCCTACACCAAACAGTGTGAGGTCTAATTGGGACCTCATATTGGGGAGACCCCCTCTATGCTGGAAGTATCCAAGACCATTAATAGGTCCCTTTGAGATACTAGAAAATATGGGAGATAATGCCTATAGAATCAATCTACTCTATGCATGCACATTTACTATTATTGAATGTGGAAAATCTAAAAATCTATGAGATTTCCATGCTAGATCATGAAGAGGAGTAGGTAGTACCTTCTATAGATGATTTAACACCATATGATCAAGCAAAGTTGCTAGAGGAGACAATTTTTTAGAAGAGGTCCATAACTAAAAGATGAGGGAAGGATGACTTTTGTCATATTGGTTGAAAAAACAACTTCCAGGAATGGCTTAATGGTACTCCAAAAGGAAGGTAGAGGTAAATTTTCCTCACCTCATTCAGTAAAGGCTTTTTGGGACCAAAATCCTGCCAAAATGGGGAGGTATGATATGGATTGGATCATTATATTGTTTTTCATCAATCTCGATGTTTTCAAGGTGGAAAAACTAGAGAAATTAGCTTAGAGGAGCAATTTAGAAGTTGGACCCAATTTTGAGTATTGGGGTTATTAACATTCTTGTGCCAATTTGAGGTATTAAACGAATTTTTTTGGGGAAAAATTTTGTTTCTCAAGCGATGCATTCCCTAGTATTATTCTACAATCAATGACCTTTTCTAATGATGCAAGAATCACATCAATTGGAGTTCATATGTGAAAGTTATGCCTCTTAGAAGTTGATCTATTATGTTTGACCACCATAATTGGAGAGGATACCATTTAATCCCCAATTAATCATGGAAAATGAGCTATCCACATGGGTATTATGAAGAAGGCTCTAGAAGGGTTGAGTTATAACTCATATTGAGGGTTAAATGGGTCAAATTTAACCCCTAGTATGCAATTTCAACTATTGCATTATTCTTCTAACTGATTAATATTTAGTGAAATTTATTTTCTACGACAAACAACGAATAAAATCACAACTACAATTTTCACCATAAAAATGTTACGAAAAATAAAATGCTATAACTGAGAAAATAATAACACACACAATAAAATTGACACAATTATTTTTAGACAAATGTTCTCGAAAAAAACCAATGTGGGAAAATCGATGAAACATATGAGGATTTTTTTTTAAAATTTTTACAGAAATGGATATGGATTTACATTAGATATTGGCCAAAATGCCTTTCACCGGTTACAATAGTTAGGGCATAGCCCTTGAATTTTCTTCCACTAACTGATCATAGGCCCCAAAATTTGGATATCCACGTTGTTTACTCGAGACTAGAGAATCAATCTTCGTTAATTTTCCTATCTTAAATGTACAAACGAACTGTTTCAGTATAATGCAGTAAAACATAACTCAATTTTATGGGATGGAGTCCCACTCCTCAATTCCGCCTTTCAAGAGAGAGCCAGCAGGAAGAGGCACCGCCCTGTTGGCTTCCAGATCAGAATCTTTATTGTTCCCCCTCAATACATGTAGGAAATTTGCAGTCTGAAAAGATTTCACCAGAATTCTGATTCTTGAAATCACTCTTTCCAATATGAGATCTGCAAGAGAAGAATCCTCCAGTAAGACTTTAATAATGGACTGAGAATCTCCTATAATATTAGCATCTGATAAACCAAAGGCCTTTGCTTGCTTGAGACCTTGAAGAAGTGCCAAGGCTTCTGCTTGAATGCTGGTGGATTGTCCTAATCCCCAAGCGAACTTAGTCACAATTCTTCCCTCCTTATTCTTTATAACTCCTCCTGCCCCAGCCAAACCGGGGTTGCCTTTCGCTGCCCCATCGAAGAACATAGAGTATCTAGATTGCCTGATGAGCAAATCAGATAGCTCATTCTCCTTCCCTCTGAATTGCCACTCTTTTGTATCCTTGTGTAGCCTTGTTTCTTCAGAGAATTGGAGATCCAATGAGGCACCCCAGTCTAAGTCTTGTTGACGTAGGTTCGAGTCCCATAAGTGCTCCCCTAGACTTTCTTTCCATAGACTTTTTATTTTGATGATGGTGAACTGCGGATTTAAACTTTCATCTCTGAAGACTCTTTTGTTTCTCTCCAGCCAGATTTGCCAGAAGATAAATTTCGACAAGGAGAGCCATGCAGCTTTAAAACTTTCGTTTTTTGGGAACGTTTCTGGGTAGAAGTTTCGCCAGTTTGAAAATAAGTCAGAGATAGACGTAGGTAAGATGAATTTTGATTTCCAATGGCTCAAGAGGTTCTGCCAGATTTATTTTGAGAATTTGCAGTCCAAGATAATGTGTTGGGCGTTCTCTTCACTGTTACAGCACAAGTGGCATCGTGAGGGACCTTGGAACCCTTTCTTCTTTAATCTTTCTTCTGTTAAAATTCCTTTGTGGCATAACAGCTAGCAGAATAAGTCCACTTTTGGCATGGTTTTGTAAGTCCAGAGCCCCTTCCACACAGCAGGGTTTGGGGGGACATGTGGATGCTCTAGGAGGCTTTTATACCCCTGCGCAACAGTGTACAGCCCTGGAGCGGCTCCCCAACCACGGACGTCTTTCCTTCCAACGCCCAGAGGCGCCTTACCGTTCAACAGAGAGAGAAGGAGATCACGTTCTTATGTTAGCTCTAGAGGAACAGGCGGAAGTCCCCATCGCAGCCAGTTGCTGCCAGCCCACAGCGAAATGTCCCATAGGGAAATGCAACCAGCTCTGTCCAGCCACGGTCGCAGCGCTTGCAGAGAATTGTAGCTCGATAATGGGGGATGCATCATGATACTGTCGTCCCATATTCTGACTTCTTTGTCATTGCCAGGTATCCAATACGCTCTGTCTCTGATTAAAGGAGCTGCTTTGTGACAAAGTTTGATCAATTGTGATCCTGAGGTGGGCAGTGAGGTTTCCAGGCATCTTTTCCGCTTCCCCGTGAAATAATTCCTCCATAAAGCTCTTTGCGCCCACCCTGGGTGTGGACCATTGATTCTCCAGAAAATCCTGGCTCCCATGGCTATGTTTTGGAGGCTGAGATCTTTGAAGTTTAGGCCTCCTTCATTCTGAGGCTTACAGATTTTCTCCCAGCTTACCAAAGGGGTTTTCTTGTCATTGTGATTGCCACCTTTCTAGAAGAATTTGCGAATGTAGGATTCCATTTTCTTGATGATGCCAATGGGAGCTAGTATTAGAGAGAATTGAAAGATGGGGAGACTACGGAGAACATATTTGATGAGGACAGTTTTTCTGGCAAGGTTTAACCATGAGAATCCCCATGCTTGAATTTTAGCCTTGAATTTATCCAATAGAGGGATCCAGTCTTTGCTGTAAGCTAGTTTTCGGAAGATAGGAAGGCCCAGGTAGGTAAAAGAGGTCCAACTGAGGGAGGCAGTAAAGCCAAGGATTCTGGTGATGGCCGAAAGAATGGAGGCAGAGATATTCCAACAAAAAACTTTGCATTTACCTTTGTTCAAACTGCTACCTGTAGCTTCGCTATAATCATCTAGAACCTCCCTGAACTTTAAGGCGGATCTGACAGAGGCAGCCCCTAACAAGAGGGTATCATCAGCAAACAAAGTATGATTTAAATTTTTTACCCCTTTGGCTATGTTGAGCCCCAGGATCTCTTGATCAACCAATTTCTGATCTAGATAGAAGCTCAGGACAGAAACATGGAGGACAAAGAGAAGCGGAGAGAGGGGGAAACCCTGCCTCAACCCTCTAGAAGCTTTGAAGAAGCCAGCTGCTCTCCCGTTCACCAAGGGAGTGATCTAGGGATCGACAATACAAGCACGGATCCAATTGATAAAGCCCATTCCAAAGCCAAATTTATGCAAGACTTCCCAAATAAAACTAAGTCTGACATGATCAAAAGAATTTTCCAAGTCTAGTTTAATTACCATACCTTTCTCTTTGCGAAGGTGGCTCGAATGAATCGCCTCTTGCACTAGAATGAAATTGTTAGCTAGCTATCTCCCCTGAACAAACCCGCCTTGATTCTCTGGGATGATGGTTGGGAGGATGCCTTTTAGCCTATTTGAAATCACTTTTGTGATTATTTTATATCCAATATTACAAAGAGAGATGGGGCAGAACCGATTAAAATATTTAGCGCCCTTTTCTTTGGGTATGAGGGCAAGGAAGGCAGAGTTAGTGCTGCCCCCTATTTTCTGGCAATTTTGAGATTTCAAGATCATTTTGTAGAGGTCTTTCTCCACAATTTGCCAACAGGTTTGAATAAATCTTGCACTGAAGCCATCCGGGCCTAGGGCTTTGTTGGGCTCCATGTCGGTGAGAGTATCTTTTATTTCTTTTATAGAGATCTTAGCTTCTAGATGCTGATTCATTAAAGGGGAGATCTTAGGAGGAACCGCCTCCAAAAATTTAGAGTTTGGATCAGTCACTCCCTCTTCTCTGTACAGATTTTTAAAGTGATTGAAAGCTGCTCTCTTTATGCTTCCAAAGTCTTTGTGAGTTGAGTTTCCTTCTTTGATTTCTGCAATAGAATTGAAGCTCTTTCTAGCTTGAGCTTGTTTATGAAAGAAGGCAGAGTTTCTGTCTCCCGCTTTAAGCCATAAACTCCTAGACTTTTGTCTCCAATGCTCTTCCTCCGAAAGGCAGGCTTTATGGAAGGTTTGCTGAAGCTCAGCTTCCTTATCTAACACTTCTTTAGTGATTTCTACATCTTCACTTTGAGCATGATGTTGAGCAAGTCTGTCTTGGGCCTGCTTTCTCTCTTTTGCAGGGGAGGGGAGAGATTTGGCCCATGATTTAAGAACAAATTTAAGTCTTCTAAGTTTTTCTTCCCAGATGAAGAAAGGAGAACCCTTCACTAGAAATTTCCAACTGTCCTGAACCAAATTTAGGAACTCAGGATCCTTGACCCAAAGAGGATTGAATCTGAAAGGTATGGCGCCAAGATCCTTGTGATCCGACATCTCAAGCATAATAGGCTTATGATCTGAAACACTGCAAGGGAGCATATGCAATCTAGATTCTAAGCCCAACAAAAGAAAAGAACTCTGCACCAAACATCTATCAAGTCTAGCAACAATGTGACCGGGGCCTATTATTTTATTGGACTAGGTGTACTTACCATTTTCTGAGGGGATATCGAGCAGATCCCAGTCCTGCACAAGATCCTCCACCCATTCCCTTGCTGGGTCCCTTACGATTGTGCCTCCTCGCTTTTCCTCCATGCGCAGTGTGAGATTTAGATCACCCGCAATAATGATGTTTTCCAAGTTCTCTGACTCCAACAGATGTCTGACGGAGTCCCAACACTCCCTTTTCTCCCCTATATTTACTGGGACATAGAAATTAAAAAGGTAGAATACCACAGGTTGTAGCTTCAAGAATAGCCAGTGGGTATTGTGTATCTCAGTGACCAACCTATACTTGAGAGGATTCCAGAGAGAGCCCAGCCCCCCAGAGGCTCCACGTGTGAAACTGCTTGGCCTCTGCTTCCCTTCCAAATTTTTTTACTGATTTGGAGAAACTCATTGTCCTCCATTTTGGTCTCCTGGATCAGAAGAATATTTGGGGCTTCTCTTTTAATAAGGCTTCTCGTTGCTTCTTCTTTCACTTTACTCCCCATTCCTCTGCAGTTCCAGGAGACGATCTTCATCATTTATTTTTATGATGTTGGGCTCCCTTGGAACCCTGTGCTTGGTTTTTAGATATCTTCGGATTTTTTCCAAGGAGTTTCTCCAGAGTGGGCTGAATACCCTGAAGTTTGTCTTTGTAAGTTTCCCGATCTCTCTTTTCTCTAACAGTTTTGCGGCCCCTTACTGATCTTCTGACCGATGTCTGCGTATCTCCTATTTCTCCTTCCTCCTCTAACTCCTCCGAGTCATGTTCCTCCTCGGAGGCTTCTGTTTGCTTATCCTTATTTCTTACTGTGGCACTTTCATCAGGTCTTGATCCTGCTGAGGCCATTTTTTCAAAAGGTTTATCTTGCCTATCCTCTTCCTGAGGAACCTCTTCTTCAGAGCTTAAGAACTCATACCTATTTTTTTGACTTTTTGGCGGAGGGACATTTTGGGCGGAGGCAGGCTGGGGGCCTTGGCCATTTGGGGTCCCAGATTTCTTGTGAGAGGTCTTTGACCGCTTAAATTGATTCCAACCATCTTCCTTTCCTTTCTCTACTTCCCCTTTGTTCGGACACCCTCTTTCAAAATGACCGTATATGTGACATTTACGACATTTGAAAGGGAGCTGCTCATAGTCCAGCACTTGCACATGCGTCCAACTACCAACCTTTATTTTGATAGCCTCCGGGAGTCCCACCTCTAAGTCCACCTCGACACAGATTCAGGCGCAATCATACTGATCTGAAATTGTGAGAACAAAGTATTTCTCATACAAAGATTGACTGTAGGGGCATTCACCGGATATTTCACCTTTATTAGAAAGGATGAATCCGGATGCTACCTGGCCCTTCTACAGACTCTGCCTAAAGAAATAAAATGTAATCACAGAGATCCGATCAATGAAAATATTTGTTTTAACTGCAAAGTATTCATTGATCCAACTTTAATGTGTGAATAGACAAGTATACATATTCTGCAAATGAAGTGTAGAGGTTTGATGATGAACTAACAAGTTTTGTTCTCTGTTTAAACCTGCTTGGGAAAAGTTTGCTTATAAAAATTTACTGTTTAAAGGAGCAGAATCTAAAAATATGCAGCAAAATTATACAGTATGACAACAAATAATTGTTTAAGCGGTTCACCCCTCTCTTGGGCTACCTCCGCTGGATCAAGCCTCCCAAAATGGGCTTGTCCTCTTTGATTAAATTGCTCAAAATGTGAATACAACTGTATAGAAGCCTCAAAGGGAAAAATACACTGCAAATTAAGATTCAGAAGGCTGTAATCAGTATAAAATGACTACAAAATCACCTCCATTGGATGAAGGTAGTCCAAAACAACTCTTCTTCCCTTAGGCCCTAGTGGCTCCACGACCAAAAACGCTGGTAAATTCTCTGTTAGAGAGCCCTAATGGCTCTTCAAACACTCCCAACAGCTCCAGCATGTCCAAAAGACCCAGAATAAAAAAAAAATTCGTCCAAAAAGGACTTTCCTAGCCAAAGTTATGGCTAACTGAAGTTGGCCCTTCAAAAGCTCCGCTAATTCTAGAGAACTGGAGTTAACTGCAGTTAAGTTGGTGGAATCCGCCTTAATTGGTGGGATGGCGCTAAAATTGGCGGAGCCATTTGCAGTTTCATTAAATGTCACCTGGACTTTCACATGCTATGAATCCTTAACATTAACTGTTTAACTGCATTGGAATTGCCGCCGGTTTAGAAGGCTTTAAGCCCGTGGATATAAACGTACTCATGCGAACGGTTAATAAAATTGTTAACATATCCGCTGCAATGTTTGAAAAACCACGTTTGAACTCCGCTCCAATCACGTATCCCATCACACGTTTTAAACCCACGTTTTATATACCACGTGCCTTGACACGTAACGTAGCCACTTTAACACACCATTAAACATTTAACTTTGCACGTTGGGTTCCTTTGATATGTTATGCCAAACCATATACACCTTTAAACTTTGACATATACGTTGCCATTAAAACCTTAGACTTATGGGTTTTAAAACCTTTTTCACATTTTGATTTTAATTTAATACATGTGGGTTTAATAATATAATTTTAATAAGGTTTTTAAAATTAAATTAAAACATATATAAAATAATATAATATATGATTAATTAAAATCATATAAAATATTAATAAATATATAATTTTAATTTATCAATTAAACCTTAATAAAAATTAAAGATTTTTCCAACACATAAAATTAAAAACTTTTCTTTCAAAATTGAAAGTTATTGGGCAAATTCAAACTGCAATATCTCCTCCATACGACAATGGATTTGAGTGCTGTTAACGGCGTTAGGATCGTATCGCCGAGCTCTTTCCAGTCGATTTGTTTTCGAGCAATTCTAAGCACTTTCATTTTTTTAGCCTTTTTCCATGGCTTGGACTTGAGCTCCTGAACACATACTGATCGTTGTTGTTTGCTCTGTCAATGAACTTTCCCAATGCATTTCCTATGTGCTTGAGGGAATCCCAGTTCCAACAGTGCACTGGAAGATTTGGGAGCCGAACCCAGACAGGGACCACCGTCGGGACATCCACGGTCGGATCGAAGTCAGGGGTCCATTTATTGAGGTAGAGACCCTGAGGGCCCATGAAATAAGGCCCATTCCTGAAGATCAAGTCTTTGTCCTCCTTAGTGTTGAACTCAAACAGGAAGTAGCCTCTTCCCAGGAAGTATGAAGTGACTTTGTTCTTGATCAGCGGGATCCAGTTCTTAACAACCCAATTTTCCGTTGATTTTGGTGAGGGCCAAAGGCCTATGAACTGACCCACCAGGGCTCTATCTGCCAGGGACAAAACGACCTAGATCGGGCCCTCAGGAGGAAGGTTTACCTCAGGAACATCAGCAAGTTTTTTGACAAACTTGGCGGCTTCAGACTTCTTCTTCTTAGGCAACGAAGCTAGAAAAGAGGAGAAAGCAACTTCAACATCAGGGGGAGAGGAATGTGAAGGACCGAGGGGTGAGCCCTGGGTCTCCATGGCCAAGAAGATCAGATCAACAGTAGCACACCCAATCTGCACAAAGAAAAATCAGAAGACGAAGCATCTCAGAGCCGATGAGAAGCAAGAAACGATCTGGTCAGATCCTGTGGGAAGAGGCCCCGAGCAGAGGAGCGGAGCCCAATAGATCCGGCAAGGAACGGATCAGAGACCAGGGACGGCCGAGAGGGAAGCACCCAGACTTAGCAGCGCAGATCGACAGGAGGCGGCAGGAGGCGGCGGCGCAGCAGGTCACAGCAGCAGCAACAGGCGCAGGAGGCGCAGAGGCACAACAGGACGTAGCAGCAGCAGCAGGCGCAGGAGGCGCAACAGGACGCAACAACCCTACTTTCTTGAACTATTCCTCTAACACTTTTGAAATAACATATGAGGATTTTATTATTATTATACAGTAGTGAAATTATCAGTACAATTCTGGATTACCAAACTAGCAATCCAACAACAAATATCTGACCAAAATTATTAGAGAGAATTCTCTCTCTCCACAAGCAATCCTGACACAACTTGCTTCAGAAAACTGGCTCTCAAGAACCCTTGTGCATACCCTCACATGCACAACTTGAATTTGCCTATGATCAAGTCGTTTTCCTGCTGCTGCTACTGGAAGTGATCCTCCACCCATAAAAAAAATTATCTCGGCCTCTGGCAACTAAAGCGACCCCCTACTCAATAAAATTGAACCGCCTCCTTGAGGCTTTTAGATAACCCTTGCGAAACCTCTGAGTGGAATGAATCGCCCTCTCTGTTGTTTCCTTTCCAAAACTGGAACGTATTTTGGAATCACTATCTCTACTCCCTCTTTGTCTCTCTGTCCCTTCTGGTGTGATCTCTTCTTCCCTGCTCTTTTGTTGTAGCTTGATAGCTTTATCTGCCAAGGAACTTGACCTTAATTGTGTGTTCTCCATCTACCCATCGAGTTGCTCTTATAATCTCTCATTGGTGAACCAATGACCATGACTAGATCCCCATCAATGACTAATATCATCTTTAACTCGATCCATGTGAGTTTCTAGAGAATTCTCACATTGCTCAATTAATTGTAAATTAATCACTTTTCCTAAGTTAGACTCAGTAATAGTTTAATTATTAATCAACTTAATTGAGCCATCTTTAGGTGTTTTCTCTTGAAACTTTTCCTGGGTTTTGGAAATATTTTGTTTCTTATCCTTTTGACCAAAGTCGAGACTAGAACACTATCTGATGCTACAAAACTAACACCTAGCTGGCTATTGAACCGTGTTATAACCAGACCACTAAGAGGAAAAAGGGTTCAATTATATTATATCATATCTTGATCTATTGTAGAGCAAAGTAGTTGAGAATGGATAGAGAGAGGGTAGAAAAAAGAGGATTTGTGTTTTGTAGGAGCCCATGGGCTACATGTCTCACTTCTTGGTATTTGTACCAATCCCATTAAGAAAAAGAGAGAGCATAACAACCTCACCTTCTAGTTGGGTTTTCTTGCAAGAAGGTTTCCAAGGTTAAATCTTGGTATTATTGTGGTTTGTGAGTGATTGTTTTATCTTTTCTTTACTTTCTGTATTTTATATATTGCATACACAAGAATAAAACAAATTAATCTAGAAAATATAAGGAAAATTAACCCTCATAGTATAAATTTCGTATTTCAGTGATTTTTTTATCAAATATGTCTAGTGGAATATTAATGGAAATTTACAAATAAAAAATTAATGAAAATAAGTGCATAAGAAAGAGGGTATCACCTACCTCTCAAAGCACATCATGTCAAGTGGTGATGGTCCTTAAAAATATAGCCATTGCCTCCTCCAACATATAGCTTTTTACCAATATGTTGACGAGGGAACCTAAAGAGATCATAGAAGGGGAGTAATGATTCACTAAATGTCAACATTGCTCCATCCAAAGGGAACAACCTTAGTGTAATTATAATAGAACTAGAGATTACATCTTCTCAAATTTATTTGGGTGTTCAACAAGTATATTAACCCCACTTTCATTTTTTAATGCCATGTAAAAAGCCATATATTTGTAACAATATTAATCTAGAATGGTTCATTTTCTAATTTGTTGTTCAACAATATTTAACACGAGGCAATGCTATGAGATTTCTAGAATAATAAAATGGTGAAACCATCCACTCTTAGAAATATGAGATTAAACTAAAAATGAATTGACTTCTGAATTGAATTTTAACTCTCTAATATGAAATTTAAAACCATTCTAATTTGTTGTTCAACAATATTTGAAACTAGGCAATGCTATGAGATTTCGAGAATAATAAAATGGTGAAACCATTTGCTCTTAGAAATAGGAGATTTAACTAAAAATGAATTGACTTCTAAATTGAATTTTAACTCTTTAATATGAAATTTAAAATTCTTTTCCCAATATAACTTTACAATTCCACTTGAATAATAAAATTTAAAATAAATGTTATTTGTTATGCTAAGATGTATATTTTAACTAATAATTTAAGAGATCCAAAAACAATAATCTAAAGTTACTAAATCTAAAAAACAAACTATCATAACATAGTTTCTCAACCATATAATCTATATAATCCATATTTTCATTTAGAAATATATATCTATATATATAAACAGGGCTGATCCAACAATGGAATCCAAAATTTCATATGGGAATATGTATTTCTGAAACTATTACAAGAGGGATGACCCAAAAATAGAATCCAAATATTGATTTCATGGTAGTCTGTATTTCTTTTGAAGGGTGCAAGTCAAAATACGCTAGTTTTTTGAAATTTAGGTCTTCAATATGATAAATCCAATCCGAGATTGCTCGTAATAAGTATATTTTAATTTTACTTAAATAGGATTGGTTGAAATCTTCATAAATTTAATGTTTAAAAAAAATTTCAAAACACTTAATTTATACATACATTTTATATTACAACAAATAAAATAAAAATAAACTGTGATCAGTATTCCCATTATTCATATCAAAATTTGACCAGACACTTGATAAGACGGTGATGGTTCCTGTGTTAAGTCATGGTAACGTTAAACTTAGCATTGGACTTTCTATGGATGGAGGGCAGATATTCATAGGCTAGGCTAAAAGTAATTTATATTTTAAATGATTATTATTATTTGAATTTCATATTGATTAAATTTACCATTATATTATCAAAAAATAATTCACATTCAAGAATCAGTCACAACATATCAAGAACTATCTTGGTATATATATATTTTGCCTACACTCTATGTTCAACAATTATCCTAAAAAGACATACAATTGTATTAACATGGTATATGAGTTCAATAAATTGCTTTATTACAAGTTGCATCATATTTTTAATTGAGATATGCAATAGAGATGTATATTTTGAAAAAAAATTATTTCTTCTAGTTTTATCACGAATTACAATGAAACTATATTTATAAACTTTGGGAGATATGATACACACAAAGTACACAAAAAAAAAATATTTGTTTATTACACATTTATTTATTTACATCACAATTAGGAGATATGATACACACAAATTACACATAAGAAAATATTTGTCTATTACACACTTATTTATTTACATCACAATTATATAGTTGGTATCAAATCTAACTAATTCTAAACATAGATATGAAGATTGAGATATTATCTCAACAAAATCCCAAACTAGTTCTAAATTTACCATGTAGGCATTATCTCCAAGTTTCTCTCTTAATGCTTACATGTCACAAATACACATTACAACATCAATATTGATTTTTGTCTTGCAGGTATTCATCAACACTAACATACACTGAAATTTTGTAGACATCACTCTTTCTTCACGACCACAATTTTGAGCTACGACTTGAATTCCATTTAAAACATAATTGCCTCTCACCATCATTCACAAAATTTGTAGAATTGACGCTTTTTGACTACCTCAAAGAATAGCCTAGACACTGAATCTCTATGGACATGCTTCCATCTTAATAGTATGCATCAAAATACATACTTCAAGTTATATAGGTAAGCTGTCTTGGTACTGAGCGTATCCAACAATCAATCATACAACTGAACTTTTTACATACACACTTACATACATGCATAAATAACCTATAATTGTTGCGGTTGAATCCTTGAAGAACAACAAGACTCATCGGCATATAACCAAGTCATATAATCAAATTAGCGATATGTTCTCTTCACACCGAAGAACATCGAGCATGACTAATTTAAATTCTATTGAGAACGAGCAAAGAGATGTGTGCACACACAAACAAATTTATTTTCTATTACACATAATCACTCAATTAGATCATGCATTTATTGTATGAACAAGATACAACTGTTTCTAAAATGAGGGATTGTTGTTGAGAAAATATCTCAACTGTCCAATCCACTCAATAAACCAATCTTACCAATTTTCCTAAAGTAAGCGTTATTTCCAAGTCCCCACTTTAATGCTTACATTTTTTTTTTTTTTGTAAGTTAGGCTAAACTATATTAGATCATAAAAGAAACTTTACATAGGCATTGGGCTGAGATGGCAAGCGGTGCTTAGCCAATCCCAGCCTTGGTAGTTTTCAAAATAAAGCAGGTTTGGGGTTGCCTCCTAGGAGGAAACCAACCCCTTAATAGAGTCAAACAGTCATGTTTTACAAAATGTTCCGTAACACATATAAAAATAAAATAGCTATAGTATGTCCTGAGTTGACAAAAATAAAAAATGAACTGAGCTACCGTGCAGTCATGGTGTTCCTTCATCTTCCTCTATTGTGGGGTACTCCACCTCGACGAGACATCCATATTCATGCACAATGGCCTTCTCCTCAGCTGTAGGCTCGTGCGGGGGATTCGGGGGGAGGGGGGGTTGCACAGATGATAGGAGCAACAAGTACTCTGCATCTAAAACTATGGTCCAGAATCCATCCAAATCCATGATCCAAAATTCTGTCTCCTCCTCCGTTGGCTTGTGAACAGGGAATGACTCGATTTCCGAGTGGAAAAATCAAAGTGCGCTATGGTTGATTTTTTGGGGCCTCTTCTGCCCCTAGGCTTCTCTGGAGTTAAGACAATCTCTTCCTAGGTGCAGTCAGGCATTTGAGTAGCCTCCCTTTTGTGGCTGCCTGAAGAGGAACCTTCAATGGATTCCAAATGTTAATCTTGGCTGCGGTAATAGCGTCCCGAGAATGCACCTCTTTGGCTGCCCCTGATGGGATTTTGATGTTCTCACGGGGCCATGGGAAGGCTATCGAGCAGAGGTAGGGATGCCGGGCCAGTAGCAGTGAGATTCGTAGCTAGAGTACGCACAATAGAGGTGCGCAACCAGGGGGTCGCGTAGCAGGGAGCGTGCAACAGGGGAGCTTGCCATAGATAGCGCGCAACAGGGAGAGGCACAGGAGGAGGGGATTTCAATAGGGAGGCGCACAATCATGGGGCTCGCAGCAAGGGGCGGCAGGAAGGAGGATTTGAGAGGGAGGAGCACGCTGTAGGAGGACGCGCGACAGGGGGCTCGTAGCATTGGGAGCGCGCAGTGGAGATGTGCGAGGGAAGCTGGAGCAGTGGCGTGATGGCGAGGGGAATAACAACGATGGCTCTTGAGACCAGTTGGAGTAGCAGTGAGATGGTTGAATGAGGAGCTTCAGTGCCTTTTGAAGGCCGGTGGCATGAGCGCAGATGCGGTGAGGGGTTGTGGCACACTCGCAGATGCAGTGAGGGACAGTCCAAGTGTGACTGCATGTGATCCAAAGTATGGCAAGACGTCAGGTGTGGCAGAGCATCATTATGAATGATTGATGAATTGAGTTTTCGCATCATGTTAGAGCTAGTGTTGCAGGGCAGCATCAACATGAGCATGGGAGGATCTGTCCTCACACGATTTGGACGTGTCACTCACATCCGAGGGAATTCTATCTTTTTGGAGGATAGCGTGGAAAATCTCGCGCAAGATTTCATCCCGAATTTGAGGAAAAATAGAGTGGTAGAGCGTTGAGTGGCTATCCACTCCTTCATTGGCCAGGAGGTCTGCTACGATGTTTGCAATTTTGTGCACATGGTGGAATGTAATGGCCTTGTGATGCTGCAACAGCTGTTCCAAGTGATTGAGATGGTTGGATAGCCGCCATCTGGTATATACCTTTGTGGAATAAGATCCAAGGAGGATGCGGGTGGCCGCTTGGATGAGTTGCGAATCTCCTTCCATTTCTAGTGGGAAAAAAATAAGCTTAATGGCTATGGAGATACCCTATATAAGCCCCTCCAGTTCTGCAGAGTAGTTGCTATCCCACCCCAGGTTTCCATAGTAGGTATGTAAGGGGTTTCCACTAGAATATTTGAATATGCCCCCAAATATGGCTTCCTCTGGGTTGCCTTTGGAGGCTCCATCGAAGAGGCTTCCGGTGTTTAGGTGTGGTGATCCTACCTGTGCTCCAGGGGAGTTCTTCACTATTGGTTCAATACTCATATGCCAATTGTTCCAGATGACGCATTCAACAGTGGTTGTTGGGAATTCATCATTCCCCCAGTGAGCCATGGCAAGAGTTTCTTCTAAGTTGTTGTGTAGCTTGGCCCAGATCTACTCTTGATTTAAAGATGTATCTTTAAATATCCTCCTATTTCATTCTTTCCAGAGGTTCCATATGAGTAGGCCCGGAATGAGTTGCCAGAGACGATTTAGGAGATTCTTGGAATAGGGGTTGTCCTGCCACCTGCTAATGGTGTTGGTGATGTTGCCTCGATCTCGGTTGGATCTTCTACAAAGGATCTCAATCCTGTCCCAGAAATTTTTGGATATGGGGAAAAGGTCCAGTAGGTGATCGATGGTTTCGATGTCATTCTAACATAGAGGACACCTCGAAGGACCCACAAAGAATCTCTTCATAATATTCTCCCATGTGAGGATGCGTCTTTTACTTAGCAGCCATAAAAATGTAGCTAATTTGGGCCAGAGCTTAGCTGTCCATATCTTCTTCCATAGCTAATTTGTGGGGCCAGGGTTCAGATGTTCAATGAGATGGTAGGCTTCCTTAGTTGAGTAATTTCCACTTGGAGTATGGCCCCAACGAAGTAGGTCTAGCCCTTGCTGAGTTCTGATTCTCCGTTTTGGTAACTCCTCCTAAATATCTTTGTGTTGTTCTTTGTTCCACTCTACCTTCTATCTAGCTGTGTGGAGCCAATTCCTGTAACCTTGAGTTGTTTCATTAGTCCAAAAATCCTGGACACAGTTTTTCTCTCTTGCTTGTAAGACCGTGCGCCAGATGGGGCAAGGGAAGATCGAGGATAGGCTAGGCATTTGCTACCATGAATCGTCCCAGAACAGGGCTTGAGTTCCATCGCGCAGTTCCCAAACGCTGTGGGTTTGGATTTTATGTTTTTTTTTAACTGACTGCATTCCAGATTTTGGATCCACCAAGAGAAATGTTGAATTTGATTAGTTCCTCCTTGGGAAAATTTTCGGCATATTTGGCTGCCCATAAGGTCACCTGTGGTATATGTGGGTTGGAGACCCATTTCCACCATATACTGGAGCCCATGATGTTGTTGCTGTGCTCTGGGTCTATTAGACCAAGTCCTCCCTGATTTTTCGGCATACATACCTCTTTCCATTTGACTAGCGCCCATTTGTGCTTGTCTTTGGATCCCCCCTAGAGGAAAGTTCGTTGAAGGTTGAAAATGGATTTGAAGACCCATTTTGGTGTAGCCAGAATGGAAAAGAGGTATATGGGTAGATATTGAAGAACAAATTTGATGAGGACCAGGTGTCCGACAATGTTGAGAGAGTGGTGGGTCTAGGTGGATAGTTTAGTCTGCAATCTATCCAACAACTCTCTCCAGGATGAATGTTAGATAGTTGAGTATGTGAGAGGAGCTCCCAAGTACTTGGATGACGGAGAGGCTGTGGTGAAACCAAGGATGCGAGCTATGTTGCGTTGGGTAACAAGGGGCGTGTTGAAAAATAAAATTTGAGATTTTTCAGTGTTAACAGTGGTTCCAGAGGCTTCAGAGAAACGATCAAGAAGGGTTGTAAGGATGCGAGGTTCCTGCACAGAGGGGTGACCCATGATCATGTTGTCATCCACAAATTGTTGATGGGAAATGGGGGGAAGATTGTGTAAAGGGATACCTTGAAGGTCATGAGATCGGATCGAGCTCTTGATCAAGTAGTACAGACCCTCGACCATAAGAACAAAGAGAAAAGGTGAGAGAGGATCTCCTTTCCTTATACCTATGGAGGGTTTGAATGTTGCCGAGGGTATTCCATTGACTAGGATAGCGATGAAGGGAGAGGATATCAGGCTCATGATCCAGCGAACCCAAGTTTGACTGAAGCCAAAGGCTAGAAGAAATTTCTTTATGTAGTTCCAACTGAGCTTGTCAAAGGCCTTGGAAAGGTCAATTTTGAGGAGCATGCCAATATTTTTTGAGGTTTTTAAGGAGTGGATGACTTCATGGGTTAGAGTTAATCCATCAAGGATTTGCTTTCCCTCAACATAGCCCGTTTGCTCCGAAGAGATGAGCATGGGAAGAAGCTGCTTCAATCTATTAGCTGTAACTTTGGAAACAATTTTGTAATAAAATTGTAGAGTGCTATTGGTTTGTACTTACTTGGGGAAGCAACATTATCTCCCTTTGGGATGAGAGTGAGAAAATTTTCATTGAGAGCTGGAAGAATCCAGTGACTGTTGTGTGATTCATCCACTATTCCCCATACTTCCTCTTTGATAGTATCCCAGAAGAAATGGAAAAATTTGGTGGTAAATCCATTCGATCCTGGGCTTTCCCTTCTTTTAATTGGACAACTTCTTGTTCGACCTCCATCAATGTTGTGGCTTTGAGCAACATCCTGTTTTGATCCTAATTGACCAACTTTGGAATATGCTGTGTGATTTTCTCAATGGTCTCCTGTAGCTGGGTATTGGATTCTTTGAGGATGTCCTTGAAGTGATTGAGCAGTTCCTCTGTGATGTCCTCATGGTTTTGCATACGCTCTCCATTTTGATTCTTGAGGACTGTGATTCTATTGTGCATCCTATGCTGGATATTGGAGCGCTGAAAAAAATTTGTGTTCCATTCTCCTTCCTTGAGCCAGCAAATCTGTGATTTTTGTTTCCATAGGATTTCTTCTTGACTTCTTCTTTCTTCAAGTTGGGCTGTTAGTGTCTTTTCCTTGGTCTCTGAGTCTGCTGATCTTCCTTCAGAGATGATTTTTTGTTGGATTTTCTGCATCTGCGTTTCCAGATCTCTTTAATTTTGAAAGATGTTGCGGAAGGTGATCTTGTTCCACAGTTTCAGTTTCCCTTTGAGCATCTTTAGTTTTTTCTAGAACTGATACGTTTTTGTACCCAAGGGTGGATTGAGGGAAGCCCACCAATTCGATATAAGGTCTTTCAACCCTGGATGTTTGAGTCAAAATTTTTCAAAGCGAAAGGTTTGGGTGTGGCAAAACGAGCCATTGAAGCTGGATCGACCAATGATCTGAACCAGAGGCTGGAATGATGGTGGCTGCAAGCTCTCCTCCCAGGTGGATGAAGTCTTCCGTGATGAGGAAGCGGTTCAATATAGATGCAATTTGATGGGATCCCCCCCTCTGATTATTAAAAAGTGAAGACGCCATTGGATGTTTGAAGATCTATTAGATGATTGCATTGGATGAAATCCTTGAATTTGGTGTTGTCCATGTCAAGATGGGTTCTTCCTCATTTTTTTCTCCTGAAGGGTTGTGATCATGTTGAAGTCTCCTCCAATCAGCTAGAGAGGGTGAGTTCGCTGGTTGTTGATATCCGCTATGCTATTTAAAATCTCCATCTTTTTCTGTATTGACTGTGGGAAGTAGACATTCGTGAGATTTCCATGAATGCTGGTTCTATTCAGGTGGAAGGAAGCTTGAATGAAGTGTCAATGCCTGACTGTTCTCTACGGTGATCAAGTGGGGTTCCAAATAATCTCCAGGCCTCCCAAAGCTCCACTTGTGTCAACAGCTAGGGTGTTGCAGCCTTTCCAGAGTCTTTTGAATATTGTATCCAGAGTTGAGCTGGAGCATTTGGTTTCTTGCATAAAGAAAATCGCGGGGTTTTCCTTAGTAATTATTTTCTTGATTAGCCTGTGCTTGGAGAGACTATTTAGCCCTATGATATTCCATGATATGATCTTCATTGAGGGGTGTTGGGAACCACAAAGTAGAACCTTGTTAACTTGGGATAACGCCCTGATTCTACTAGCTCTTTGCCCATGCTGACCAATAGCTGCAGATATGTTATTATTCCTTGTTTTCGGGATTCTTTCAGAATGAGTTTGGTGTTCAGGAGTGTGCCACCTTGAATTTCGAGGGAGGGTATATGTTGAGCTCTAAGGAGGAATTCCTCCAATTTTTGGATTTTTTGACGTGGAATTGAGAGAAAGTCTTTCCGCTTGCATGCATCTTCCAACCCCATGATGTCTAGGTTCTCATAGTCAATTCTCTCCAGTTATTCTTCCATTTCTTCAGGGATTGATTCCAGGAATGCGCCTTTGCCTTTTTTTGACTTTTCCATCGTGTGTGATGAGGACTAGGGTTGTAGAAAGGCTTCCAGTTGGATTTTGGTTTGTTGGGTCTCCGAAGTCTTGGGATTCTCTTGTGGGGGTCGATCTGAGTCTCTTGGGATTTCATTCTCATTCTCATTTAGTTGAGCTAGGGCATCAAAGATGTTGCTTGATGTTGGGGATTTTTTTCTCTGGTTCGTATTTGAATTCTTGGTATGCCGTTTCCTTCTATAGACTTTCGTGAACCCTTCAGTGTCTTTGTTTGTGGAGTCGTTAGTCGAAGTGGATATTTGATTTAGGGGGAAGTATCTGAATAGGTGCCCATGCTGGTGGCATTTCCTGCATCTAAATGGTACATGTTCATAATATACTATTTGGATCCATTCATAGTCATCATGAAGCATAATTACCTCATCAAGGAGAGACTTTGCGATGTTCATGTATACGCATATCCTTGCATAGGCTGCATGCTTGTTGATCTTTGTCTCTTTCGCTATTTTTATGAATTCACCTAGAGAGTTTCCATTGCCTTGAAGGGTTAGCTCATCCCAATAGTCCTGTGGTAGGATGTAGAGCTCGACCCAAAGTGGAGCCCAACTGAAATCTTGTTTTTGCGGGTTGAAGCGTTCGACCTAGTTGCATATGTATAGACTTGTTGAGTTAAACAAATATGGCCCTCCATCCAGGATTCGGTTTTTGTATTCGATGCAAGTGAATATCACGTTGAATAAGAACTTGGCACATAGTTGTAGATCGATATGGCCCTTGGGCTTCGATTTGTGGGCAATCCAACCTAGAAGAGCTTTTTCTGTAGGCCAGAAACCCATGAACTTGCCTATCAGTGCATGGTCCTTCATGTATTGGATTCCTCCATTGATTTGATGAGTCAGGAGCTCAATCTTGGTTCTTGTAGTGTCCTTGGGTATGCATGTGGAGGATGTGACTATTGCTACTTCTTCAACGACTGTTGTTGGCGATTTCGCTGTGGTTGAAATCCTAGATGGGTCAAGGAACGAGCCAAAGTTTATTGACGGTTGCTGTCAGCCCCTGCCATCGCTCCATTAGAGGGAAAACTAGAGGATGGGGGATCCACAGTCCCCCCACTGCTGTCTGTCATGTGTGAACCTGTCTGCGCTCTAGAAGAAGAAAAGGGCCCCAAGGATGTGGTAGAGGGTATACCAGGGGAAACCTGCTCAAAACCACCAAACCCTAGTTCATGGCGGCGATGTTCATTGTTAACATTCTCCATATTTTAACGCTTACATTATTACACAATTCAGAAATAACATATAAATAAAATCAGTCTAATATGTTCTTCATCAACAATTACAGTCACTTCGGGATCTTGCAGATACTGCTATTTTTTCACCACCACACGAGGTATCGCTTGACCTCCATTTGAAACATACCTGCCTCTGACCATCATTTATAAAATTTTTAAAAATAACATTTCTTGAATACCCTGAAAAATAGCCAAGATACTGAATATCCCTATGGACAAGTTTCCATCCTAGTAGTATGCACCGAAACAAACAATTCAAGTTATATAGGTAACCTTTCTAATCATAGAGCTTATCCAAAAATCAATTATGCAATTGACCTTTCTTCTCACACACTTACATACACACATTGATAATATCTAACTAATATTATCACTGATAGTTGTTTTAAAAAAGCATGAGAGGCTCCGTATTAAATTCATTATCGCTATCACAATCTGAGAAGTACTCAAGATTGGCCTCTGGAAAGTCTTCAATGGTAGCTATGTTGGTCGATTCCTTTAATTTTCCATTTAAGAGATATCTGGAATGAGTTTTACAATTGAATGCTGTGTTTCCATGTTTTCGGTAGTAAAAACATTCTACTCAGTTCCTGTTTTTATTAACTCTTCCCTTAGAGAATAGTGCCATATCATCATGTGAATTATCGTCTATATTACATGATTTCATCCTATTCTCTTCTACCAAAAATACTGCAATCATTTCATCCAATGATCAAGAGGAAAATTGACTTAAAGTGAAAATAACATTATCATAATTTGAAGATAAGCTATTTAACAAAATAACTTTAGCATCTTCTTCTTCTATTTTTTCCCCAATTTCCTCCAGCTGCCTTATGAGTGATTTTAAATCATTTATGTGTGTAGCCAATGATACCCAATTATACATTTTGAGTTTGAATAATTGCAATTTCAAAGAGAATTTTTCATTCACGACCATTTCCCCAAATATCTTTCTTAACTGTTCCCATATCTGTGAATATGACTTTCCTAAGTCTATAAGGTGAAGTTGTGGATGTGACAAAGACAGTATTATAATAGACTTAGCTCTCTTTTCCATTTTTTGCCATTCAATTAATTGTTTAGGGTCTTGAGATGTTAGTTGTAATCCTTTTACTAGGCTCCATAAGTTTTTATGCATCAAATTCATTTATAGTTTCACCTTCCAAGTATAAAATTTTGACCCATTGAATTTTTCAACAATTATTTGTTCCATGTTTTAATAAATGAATACTTTATATTTTTACCTCATATATATGTATTTATAGGCAGCAATGTATATTATTTTAGACTCAATCCTTCCCACAAATGGACACTTAACTGGATGAGCAATGCAGAATAAAGTGATGAACCCAAATAGTCTCTTTAATTAGGGAAGCAAGACGATTTTCCTCCAGTCTACACTCAAGGTTTCATGCCTCTGAAACTTTAGAATCAAACCCATAGTCAAAGGCGCATCTTTACTTCCATGAGCCTCTTGTGCAAAGCCTATGATATACACCATTCGTCCCACTCAAAGAACAAAACTGGCGGTAGGGGGTTCACAACAAACAACTACATACCAATGACCTTACGAGTCTTATACAACATATGTCAATGCCCTAACTCTTTTGACCAGGTTTGGCCCTCAGCTCTTGCTACGGCCTGAATCCTGGAAGGGTAGCACCCTGCATGCTTCAGAATTTTCGATGGCTGGAAAATTTCACAGGTCGATCATTGAAATTGGATTTATGATTTACGATCTATCCAAAGTGAGAGAGGAGGTATCTTCGAATGAGCCTAGTTACATCCACTTTCTTGCCAAATTCATGTTCAAATGCAATGCTATTTTTTCATGTATGCTTTCAAATGTAAGCAAATGATCTTGATCTGGACCAATGCAATGTTCTAGACAAAAGGCTTGACATAGGGTTTACACCTGACAGAACAACGACTACTAGATTTATAAAAATAAAAAATCACAAGCAAATCTGAGTTTCTCACTCGTCTCACATTTTCTTGGGCCCTCCTGTGAGGAGTAAACCTAGAGTTATCAACCTTAATACCAAGAAATAATAGAGAGATATGCACATGCACAAACAAATATATTTTATATTACACAAAATCACTCAATTACATCATGTATTTATTGTATGAATGCGATCCTACCATTTCTAAAATGAGGGATTTCTATTGAGAAAATATCTCAATTATCCAATCCACTCAACAAACCAATCTTACCTATTTTCCTAAAGTAAGCGTTATTTCCAAATTATTATCCAATAATTAGTCTTTCATATATAATTTTTACATACCAATTTAACTATTAAAAAAAAAAACCCAACAACGTTTGATGAATGCCAACATTCACTATGGTTTTCACACCTCTGCCTAAGATTTATTTTGCTTCCTTGCTCCATTGAATTTCCTCCATGGAGAGGTCACAAAAATTGACATGAAAAAATAAATAGAGCTCTTCAGCAACAGTTCATGATATTGAATTTAATTCACCAACTTCTCTTTACCTTCACTTTCCAATTTCTAGCTTACTGGTCTGCACATCTACTATCACCCAACAATGATTTCTTTGAACACACAATTCTTTGAAGATGTGTTATATGGCCTGCAAAAACCACAATCTAGTGTATCCCTGACTGAGTAGCGATTAAAATTTCTAGCAAGAAATTCCTCCCGTGTTCGGTTCATGTTCAACACACATATACAATTCCTCACAGGTCAACCACACCACACATTCCAACACAGTCTCCTCCGAAAAGGACTTGTAGATGTCCATTTCAGATCTCGTAAGAAATGCATATTTTAGAGCTCCATCTGAATTTCTCTTTCGACTTCTCTTCTTAGATTTTCTTGCGTCGAGAGGTTCATCAATTTGGACCACAATAGAATTGTGATCCAAGTGAATCCCCTGGATACATGGTCAATTGATGGGAAAAGGGCGTGCATAATTGTTGGAGCGAGGTCCCCTAGGGTACAATTTTGAGTAACTTTTTGCACAATTTTTCATATGCGCGCTGCGCGGAAAGGTCAAGGGGATTTGGGGTGGGTCAAACTCCCTCTTTCATGTAATTGGGTTGTAAGGGTAAACTGTGGGCCTCAAACCATGGTTTGAGACCATAGTATTTGCGCGTGAAGCTAGTATAAATATGTAAGGGTCAAGTCATGAAGAGATATATATTTTGGTTATGCTTATGTTGATGAAAATTGTGTAAGGGTTTTTGTCTAAGTCTAGGTTTTTGGGTAGAAAGGCTCCTGTTGGCTGTGAGCGTGAGACCTAGTCCTGGCTATGTGCGAACTCCTCTGGCTATGTGTGCGGAAGGGTAATTGTAAGGGAAAAGTCTAAGTGTACTGAAATGTTGGAATCTAATACAAGAATGGTTTTGGAAAAGCACTATGTTATCTGTTTACTATACTATTTTGAGATCGCTTTACTTATGTTATGCTTAATTATATCCGTGCGAGTAAGTCTGTGCTTATGCATGAACATGTGTTGATGGTTGATAAATCTGCTTAAGTTATTGTGCATTGCTCGGATTTTGTTCTGTCTTATATATATATATATATATATATATATGACGAAGTCGATCTGCGATTCCTTTGTATATGCATTATAGGTGTCTGTACAAGCCGATATGATAAGTATTGTTCTGTATTTTGCACGCATCTCTTTCCAATCTGCTACATGTTATCTCTCCAAAATTTCCCAAGGGTTGTTATGTGTGTTTAAAGAAATATCAGAGGTAACTATCAACCAATTTTGGAGATTACGATCTAGCCTTCCTAATGCTCAAAGAGTTATCTCTCTTAATGATTTAATTTTGTCGTTTTAATTTATTTTAGGCTATTTATGTAAGATTGATTTTGATTTGTTGGTGGAATTACTGATTTAATTGGATAGGTGATTTTCTATTTTCCATTAGGCTATGGAGTCAATATATCAAGAAAACATAACAGAATCAAGTTATAAAGGAAGTGTTACAGGGCAGGGTAACTGAGCAAAATCAAATCTTTAAAGGCTGAATGGTGAAGTGGTTTTCAATCGGGATCAAGGAGCAGTTAAGGATTCCTTAAACCAGATAATGAAAGAAGGTGAAGGAGGTCAATTGGGATCAAAGAGAAATTAAGGATTCTCTAAACCAGATATCAGAGGAAAACATTAAAATGTATAATAGTTCAAAGCAGAGTCTAATTAAACAATTTTTGCAGTAAAATTCCAATTATAACATTAAAATCTAGAAAACGTGCAAGTTAATGGAATACTTAATAAAATAACATGAAAAACTGAAATATAATTCACTGAAGTAGCTCAACAAATGAATCATGTAAAGAATTGCCTTTATTACTTGTCCTGTCTGTCAACTTGGAAAAGTTATAATAAACCCTCAGGTAGTAGATCAATTCAACTATATAAATATTCAGGAATCCACCCCTCAATACTTCGAATTTATGAAGTATTTATACAAAGTTTACAAAATATCCTATCAACTGATTTAGGATTCATTTAAGGAAAATAAAATATCTTCATGCAAGAAGATAGAGACACCTATTAACTAACTACAAGCTGTCCCTATTTTATTTTATTTGCTGTTTGTTATTTGTCTCTCTTACATTGGCTATATTTCACGCTAGATGTTTCTTTCATCGGTCTTCATATGTCTTTATCTGTGTTTTATCTGTTTACTCTTTAAATTGTCTTTGCTTTATTTGCCTACTATGTTTTCTCTTTAACTTGTCTTTCTTTTACCTGTATTTGCTTTTATCTGTTCACAGTAAATCACACCATTTTTCCCAGGTTTCTTCATTTGGAAGTTTGATTTTTACCATCCTCCTATAAATTTCATATGCCTCAGTATCCTTGGCAAATGTGGGCTTGTTTACAAAAAGATGATTTACCTCATGCTGGAGGTAAAAGAGATTTTCAAATATTTGAAAGAGCACTTTGCCTGTAGGAATTCCTTTTAATGAAGAACTGCTGAAGTTTCTTTGGCTACTTCCCTTATCTTTTTATCATAATATTCATGCCTCATTAGTTTATCATTGATACTAATGGATTAGGCAAACCTTTTTGTCTCAAAACATAAAATTTGTTCATAAACATGTTTACTGCAAGCTCCATAGTTTGACATTTGTCCTCAAGCTCTGTCATCAAATTTCTCTTGGAAATCACTTTCTTCACCTCTAAGATGGTTTCTATTCTGTCACTTATCCCAAGTTCTTCTAATTCATGTTTGTTTTTGGAATTAAGGAATTTGATCATCTTAGTGGCTTCCTCTCGTTTCTTTCCAAGCTCTTCTTTGACCTTTTGAATTGCATTACTAGCTTCCTTTATCAAATCATTTTGCTCAAATATAACTTGTATAGAAGGCCAAATATCATTAACTTAGTTAATGATATTGGCCCACAACTGTTGTTTTTATTGGGCTAAAGGCTCTGTTAATGTCAATTTGTTTCCTAATTTTTGGATCTTGTCATTCAATCTGTTGGATTTATGTGTTTAAGCTTTATGCATTACTTGAGCCAATTTATTTTCATCTTCTATTATTTTCACTTGTTCTTTGAGCCTATTGATCTCAGTAGTTTGTATTGACATATCTTGCATTGCCTTGATCAATTTTCTTGCCTCATCAATGGGATGGGCTGTTGGTACTGCTGCTGCTGTTGCTGGTGTAGTAGCCGGAACTTCTATTGATACTGGAGCTGATGTAGAAGCTATAGGAATGGAAGTAATGGGAACTGCTTCCATGCTGGCTTGCTTTTCCTGCACAATTTTGTCCATTTTATTTTCCATCTCTTTCAGTTGAGCTGTCAGCTGAATGATGAGATTCATCATTTCATCCTTCTGATTTTCATTTTCCAAAACTTCTTTAGTTTTTGGACGCTCTGTTGTTGGTAACTTCAGTTGTTTCTTCAATGCATCTATGTCTTCAGTCTTCTTCTTGATAAGCTCTTTTGCTGCTTTGATATCTTTTGGATTATATCCAACTTCCATTACCAAATCTTCAAGTGACTTTATCGTGTTATCCTTTGCTTGTGAAGAAGCTTTCTCTAGTTTTAACTGAATTCTTATATTTTCTAGAGAATTCTATAGTTTTTGGACTCTTAAAGCCTTGTGTGTCATAGTGGAATAGATCATTTCTCCTACTTGTTTATGAAACTCAATCTAATCTATTGGATGCACATCTTTGGAAAGAACTTCAAAGGCTATTTTCTTGTAATCTTATGATGTTTTTGGAGCCTGCACTGTTGGCTGTAAAAATGTCATTTGCATCTTTCTTGTTTTGTAATAAAATTATGATAGCAATATGTTTTGGTCACTGGGAGTTTGCTTCCAGTACTGGGCATAAGTTACAACTTTCAATGCTTCATTCCTAATTTTGATTTCTTTGTATTTTTCCATCATATCTTTCTCTTTCTCCACTGGTTTGCTAGATGATGAAACCTTTGCACTATGTTGTTTCTGAATGATTTGTGCACTGGAGGTTGATTGTAGCTGTGTTTCTTTTGAAACGGTTGGAGGTGCATCTCTGATCACTATATTTGTCTCAATGACTTCAACTGTATCAACTATTTCTTCCCGTTCTATCACTGGATTTAATTTTTCCTTCTTCTTGTACATAAGTTTGAATTTGGTATCAGAAGTGGGTTTTGCAGAATATGAGCCTTCCTCTCTTGCCCTCTTTGAATTTATGTTCCGTGGGGCTGGAGTAAGTAGGATGGAACTAGTATCAACCTGTTTCTCCATCTCCTGTAAAATATTTTCCAACCACTGTGACTGGTTGGAATAATTTTCAACCTCACGATTTGACTAATGAATGAAAGGGGTCAATTTGAATTTGACTCTTAACTTACTTATGACACCCAAGGGGTCATATTTCCATTTGAAACTGCTACATAATTTGAAATCTTGTAAATATTTCTGTGCTTGTTGACTAGAATTCCTACTATTACATATAAAAGGACCTAGCTGGTTCTTAATCTTGAATTGAGTCTTTTTCTTAGCTGACAGGAAATTTATTTCATCTGAATTCAGAATTTTTCTGATGTATTCCTAAGAAAATAACCTCATTGGGAGGTATTTCGAAATTTTGTATGGAGTATGCTGGCTTCCATACACTCTAATTTCTATATGATTCTGGTATAAATACCAATATCCTGTTTTACTTTGATTTGACAACTGTAACACCTTCTTTATATATTCATTGATTCTAGGCTGAATGCTACTACTTAGCATATTAACTACTGGATAAACAAATGAATCAATGAAGTCTTTATAGCCAAATTCAGTGGAATCATTTTTTATCAAGGATGTCCAAAAGACAATAGATTAGGGGTTACCCTCTCTGTCTAGTTTTTGGAGGCTAACTGCAAACCTTTCTGATTGGAAATATAGGAACAAATGGAACAAAATGGAGGAGTATTTAAATACTCCTTCCTCTGGTAATTTGACCAGCTGATCATGGATTGAATCTGATAGGTATTTGGAAAAATTGAAGGTTGAAGCTGGAGGCTGACCTGGGAAAAATTTGGATAGGAAACCAAGGATAGATGCATCTACATGTTCATTAGTAAAATACCCTAAAATACATGGCAGCATGGTAACAATCTATCTGGTTCTCTTTGAAAATATGGAAGCTGAATATGGAGGATTAATTTTAGGGGTTTCTACTGATGGAGGAAGGAAAGCATGGAATATTTGGAATCTTTTAGGAAAGTCTTGCTTCAATTAGAGTTTAGTAAGGGTGTCAATGGATAATGGTACTTCATCAAGTTGTGGTTTAATCTGTAACATCTAATTGATGGATTGAGCAGTGATTGTGAAAAGGATTTCTTGGTTTGGTGTAACTAAAGCTCTTTCATTGGGCAAATAGTTTATCTGGCAGAGTCTAATGAGTTCTGGAAATTGAAAGGTCTATGGGAATATGTATTTAGGTAGGTTTGAATCCCACAGATGAATATCATTTTCCTAGTCAATAAATTTGTCATGGCTCTAGCAGTGGAGCTCTAAAATTTTGAAACCAGTCACTGTATCATTGATTTTGACATCCTTAACAGCTAGAGGGGTGTGGTCAATATCTAATACAGGTGGTTGCAGAGGATTTACAGATATAATACTTTGAGAAGCCATTAATTTGTTGAATTATTACTTTCTGTGCTTAATTAATGGTGTCGGGCACTTATGATTACCTGTAAAATGGTGAGTTCGGTCGTGCATAAGGTTCAGGTGACAACAAGATTTAATTATGGTCTGCAAAGGATTTTTGGTCTCTTTTCGTAAATAAACCGCAATAATCAAGTAACAATGAAGTAATAAGGTTTTGTTGTTGTTTTTAAACATCAGGGCTTATCGCAATGGTGTGGGGATTTATTTCAAATAGTAGTTTGTTTCATCTCAATGCATGGAAGTGGTTTTGCAGTTTGTCGCATCGGGAAAAGCAGTCAGGTGGTTTTAGGATGGGGGGGGGGGTGCGATAAGTTGTGGGAGTGTTGCGTGGCAAAGGGGCAGGGGTATGAAACCACCCCTTTCGCACCCCCCCCCCCCCCCCCCCCCCCCCCCATTGGTTTTAACTTTCAGACATTGAGGGGTGTGAAAGGGATCATGAGTCATTGGATTTGGGTGGCGCCAATCAGACGGTTGACGGGTGGTAGGATAAGTTAAGGGTTATAAGAGGTGGGGTCGGGCAAAAATATATGCGAAGGATTTAATATAAGGTGGGTCGAGGATTAATATGCAATGGGTTAGGGAATAAATATGTGGGGTTTTACAATGATATCGGGGAGTTAATTTAATATAAAACTATAAGCTAAAATAAAAGGGGGGTTGGGAAATATAATAGCAGAGGAAATATATTTAAATGGGATGTTTAGAAATAAGTTAGGAGGAGGGGTTAAAATGATATAAAGGGGGTCGGGAATTTAATATAGGAATGGGTTAATATAAGATATGGGTGTTAATGAAATATAATAGGTGGTAGATAAAAGTAATAATGGGAGAAATGTACTAAGCGGGGGACGGGGGGGATTGAGTTAAAAGGAAAGTGGGGTCCGCTTAATACTTTTAGTGTTTTTAAACTATGAAAAAGTGGGTTTTCGCTTGTTTATTATAAAAAGCGGAGTTAATAAAGGGGAAGTGAAATTTCAAAGGGAAATGGGTTTTTAACAAGGGAAAGGGGTTTTAGGAAGGGAAAATGATTATAATAAGGGGAAAGGGATATTGTCAAAAAGAAAGGGATTTTACAAGGGGAAATGACTTCCAAGAGTAGAAATAGGGTTTTTAGGAAGGGGGAATGGTTAGAAAGATATTAGTGATAAGAGATAAACCAATTGATGCTTCCATAATCTTTGAAATCCTCCTACTTACCGTTTATTTACCTTAACATTTTTACTTCTTTATTGGGTGCATTTGAGCTTGTTGACCCTTTTATTTTCTTTTGATAAGCAAACTAAACTATTTCTAACCTTATATCTTCCAATGGCTCAGATTAAACTAATGATCTTATTTTTATTCTCTACCTAACTACTGATCTTCCAAGATTAAATGGTTTGGCCAGATCTTTATTTACTAACTGTCAAGACACGAAATTTAAAGGCATGAATAATCAAGATTAAACTGTATGATCATCATGAATTGTGGCATTTTGGACAAGCTGCACACAATTTTATTTTCAAAATAAAAGTAAACTAAGAGTAGTGGCATTTAAATGTGCAACACTTTCAGAATTTATTTTTGTTTCTTTTTGTGGGGTTCATACTTCATATCCTTTTTTGATCTTTCTTTCTTTTGGTCCTTTGTTTTTTCTTTTAGGACATACCCTATTTTCATTTTTTAATATGAAAAACATTTGCAGAAATCAAAGGTATGCACAATATTACAAGATTTAACATAGTCAATTCAAAATTATGATCCCTATTATTATAAGACCCTAACACTACACATTCTGTTATAATCCTGTTGAGGGCCACCACATTAATTTCTTCCTCAGGGTGCAAAAACCTGGTTCCATCACCCCCCCATACTGCTTCGGGTGAGACTTTGATCTACGCAAGTAGGTAATTGCCGAAAGGGCCAGTAGTTGGAGGGTTTTTTGGTTTCACAATAAACTCTGAACCTGGGTCAGGACCCCTCAAGCCAAAAAATGGTTCCATTGCCGGGACCAGGATCATTTTGAGGGAGATTTGTTGTTGTGGCACCCTACGCAAAACGAATTGCAATATTGGATGGATAGAAAGATCCTTGAATTCACAATCTAAGAGAATCGAAGTTCTAAGATATCACCTGAAAATGGGTTCAGAAATACATCTATACAAAATTTCACGAGATATATTTTTTCTCCTTTGCAACTGAGCTGCACAAGTGGTTGCCGCAATTAATTGAATTCAACACCTGCGCAAAGGACGACGTAGTCACTGAGTGGACTCCTGAATTAATAAAACAATTAGAAAAGACAGACAATAAGATCACCTGAGAAATGCACAATAACTTAAGCAAATTTATCAACCATCAACACATGTTGATGAATAAGGATAGATTTAATAGCAAAGATATAATTAAGCATAACAAAAGTAAATCTATCTAAAATCAATACATTAAATAGATAACACAATGCTTCACCAAAACCAGTATTTGTATTAGATTTGAAAAGTTCAAAACACACAGAATTTTCCCTTCAAATTACCCTTCCACGCACACAACTAGCAGAGTCCGCCCATAGCCAGGACTAGGTCTCTGCGCACACAGCCAACAAGAGCCTTTCTACCCAAAAACCAAGACTTACACAAAAATCCTTACACAATTTTCATCAACATAAGCATAACTAGAAGATATATCTCTTCATGAATTTACCCTTACATATTTATATTAGCTTAGTGCACAAATTCTATGGTCTCAAACCATGGTTTGAGGCCTACAGTTTACATTTACAACCCAATTACATGATTGAGGGACTTTGACCTGCCCCAAAGCCCCTTTACCTTTCTACGCAACATGCATATGCAAAATTATACAAAAAATTACTCAAAAGTGTACCCCAATGGACCCTTCTCCAACAATAATCATGTTGGAAACCTAGTTTGGATTTGACAATGTCAAAGTTGTAACACTGATAACCCACATCCTCACTTTTGCATGAATTTCTGAATTGCTTCCCCAAAACATGAAAGTCTAAAATTTAAAACTCTTCGACACCTTGATTCATGTGCTCCAAACAATTTTCTTCCAACAATGGCTGGGTTTGTCCCTTGCTGAAAACCTTAATGGTGCTCGAAAATGGCCATTTCTCGGAAAAAATCTAGGAGCCTCCATAAAAACTTGCAAAACATTTTTAAGGAATTTAGAGGAGTGAGACACTAGTGTATTGCACCTCCTGCAACCTCCACGAAAATCGATTAACTTGAATGGTATTTTTTAGAATGGGCCACCATATTTATGCACAAAACACATAGGCACACTCAAAAAAACCTCAAGATAAACTGATCTAATCTCACACTTTATTCTAGTCTATGTACATAATATAAATTTAAACTTCAAATTCCTTCCATTTTACTTGGTCCTCCCGAAAGGGAGTCAAGCCCATATGGACTCTGATACTGATTAGAAAATTTAGGAGAAATAACACACAAGAAAATTTTGGTCTATTACACACTTATTCAATTACGTCACAACTATATAGTTGGTCTCAAATCCAACTAATTCCAAACATAGATATGAAGGTTGAGATACTCTCTCAACAAAATCCAAAATTGTTCTAAACTCAGCATGTAAGCATGATCTCCAAGTACAATATATAATCTATTTATTTTATTAAATCATTTTCATGATTATGGGAGCTATAATTTTCATTTTCTTTTAATCACTTCAAATACAACTTTTTAGGTTTTTATTATTTTATATTCATTAAGAGTCTTTTCAAAGATATAAAATACCTCTTTGTAAGTCTAAGAAACCAAGATATGATTCTTAGAATATTTTGACACTAGTGCCATGTCAACATGTTTGTACATGTACATGTCGCAAATGGCCTAAAACCAATGCCACATATCACGTCAAGGGTGCTACCTTGTGAGCATGTATGGCCACCTAATCCTACCAAGTCATCCCTTACCTTCTACAAAAACAATAGTAGAGAGAGTAGAGTAGCCATACCCTCTAGTTGTGTCTTCTTGCTAAAGGGTTTCTTGTGGTGTTATCATGGTTTTTAAGTGTTTATTTTTTCTATTATCTCTTTTCTATAGTTTATATATTGCATGGACAAACAAAAGGAAAACAAATTGTGGTTTTTAAGTGATTATTTTATCTATTCTCTCTTTCTATATTTTATATATTGCATGCACAAACAAAAAACAAATAAATCTAGAAAATGTAAGGAAAATTAACCCTCATAGTATAAATTTAGAATTTCTGTAATTTTTTTATCAAATCTATATTGATGAATTGTCTAGTGGAATATCTATGGTAGTTTAAGATTAAAAAATTAGTACAAATACATGCATGAGAAAGAGGTTAACAACTAACTCTTAAAACACACCCTTTCAAATTGTTATGGTCCTAAGAGAATATATCCATTGCCTCCTCCAAAGTATAGTAGTTACCAATATGTAGATGAGGGAATTGAGAGTGATCGTCATTGATACAAGGGAAATAAAGATTGTCTGAATGTCAACATTTCTCCATCCAAGAAAGAATCATGATATGATGAGCAACCACTATGATGGGTATAACCAATGTAATTGCACCAAAATAACTAAGGATTGAAACTTCTCAAATAAATTTTGGTGTTGAACAAGTATATTAACCTCATTTTCATTTTCTAAGATGATGTAAAGAGCTATATATTTATAACAATTTTTTTTTTTTGGCGAAGAAAAAACTGTAATTTCTATTAGTGAAAAAAAATTACATAATTTTTGTGCATGGTTGCGGTCAAAAAAGCTAAAAGATTTTAATTCTATAATATATGAAATTTAAAATTCTCCCCCCAATAAAACTTCATAATTGAAGAACACCATGGAATGCTGAATTGAGGATAAATGTTTATGATGCTAAAAAGTGTTTTTTTTTTTTTTTTTTTTTTTTTTAAACTGAAACAGTTATAAATTTTTATTTATAGGAGAAATCAGGTGGGCTGGGACCAGAGAAACCTTCATTAAAAGACTCCTAACATGTCCCTATTACATGCTGAATTGATTTTCATGAGATGCAAATTTGTGTAGGTGTTCGATCGTTTATGTTGAGATCTCCTTGAACCAGGAGGCAACCTTTGTTGGCATAAATGTCAGGTTCTTTGTTTGAATCTCTAAGAATGTGAAACCATTTGAAGGAGGTAGATTTGTGTAGAATGTATCTCAGCCTTTGTAGGCTCTTGTTTAGGAGAACGTCATTAAAATGACCTTTCGAGTATATCTTTTTGATCAAGATTTCAGAATCTCCAAATAATTGCAGCTCTTTGAATCCTCTTTCTTTGGAAATTTGGCAGGCTTCTATCAAGCTCAGAATTTCTGCTCAATTATTTGTTCACTGTCTTAATCCCCTGCTGAAGGTTTCTCTTGAGGATCCATATAGAGAATATATAAGGCCTCCAACACCCACAGTCCCAGGGTTTCCTTTGGAGGCGCCATCAAAGAAGACCGTTGTTGTTCCTTGCTTTCTCCACCAACTTTGAAAGATTACATCCTTGTCTCTTAACCTCCACTCAGGATTGAGTTGGGGTTTTACAGTACTTTGATTCCTATGTTGGAAGACAAAGGCCCTGAACCATATCTTTTCCTCAGGGAGTAATGAAGTTTTAGGTTTGAGGACTTGGGTGCTCAATGTTTCGAGAAGTAGGCCTTTTGCTTTAGCAGCTACAATGTTGGGGGTCCAAGCTATATTGTTGAAAATCTGTTCATTCCCGGCAAGCCATAATTTCCAACAAACAAAATTTGGGATGGTGATCCAGACCCGAGCCCAAAGGGATTTGTTGATGAAGGTCAAAGGGTATCGGTCCTTCCATGTATAGAAGAGATCAACTACTGAGATTTTTGAGGGGGCAGCAACGTTGATGCCATGAAGAGTGAGAGTCCAAACTTTATTGGCAAAGGGATAGTCCACGAACAGATGATCAATATTTTCCAGGGCTTATTTGCAGAGTGTGCATAGGTGCGGACCATCTATGCTTCTTTTCATTAAATTTTCACTGGTTAGAAATTTTTTGTGCATTAATGTCCAAAAGAAGAAGTTTATTTTGGGAAGTGCCATTGTATCCCATACCTGAGCCCAAAATATTGCTGGAAAAGGCCTATCTCGATGTGGTTGCAAAAGTGCATATCCTTTGGCAGAAGAGTAGGTACCAGAGGATCCCCAGCCCCAAGTGTCTTCAGCAGACTTATGCACTGGGGCAGCGTCACTGAGCTCTGCTTTGAGCATTTCTACTTGCTGTATAAGATGTTATGGAATGTTGCTGAATCTCCAAGCTATCCAATTTCCATCCTCATCCCATTCAGAGATATCAAATATAGTTTTAATTCCTTTGTCCTTCAACGGATCGCGAATTTTGGCAAGACCAATGTTGGATGCAAGGGGTGCATGGCCCACGATCTTATCTGTCCATAATTTCATTCTTTTCCCATTTCCTGGGATTTGATACAGATGTCATATGAATAACTAGATTAATTTTTTGCAAAGACTCTGGAACTGCGTACTTTTTCTGTTGTTTGTGTCCTATATATTCCTTAACGTTGCTGTTGGGATGTATTTATGCCTGAGCGTGCGGCTTGCTAGATGATCAGGGTTGATGTGCATCTTCCACAGGAACTTGCAGCCAAAGGACGTGTTTGCGTGGTCCAGATCTTAGATTTGAAGTCCACCATCACGCAAAGACCTTTTGACTATGTCCCATATGACCAAATGCATTTTCCGCTGGTTCCCTTTGCCACCATGCCACAAGAAATCGCACATAATTTTATTGATATGCCCAGAAATCGATTTTGGAGCCATAAGGAAGGATGCTTGATAAATCGGGAGAGATGAGAGTACCAATTTGATCAAGTTTAGCTTACCTCCATGCGTTAGCCACTGCCCTCCCCATGCTTCGATTTTGGATTTAATTTTGTTTAACACTCCTTACCACAGAGAAGACCTGTTAATTCCTAGTGTTAATGGTAGCCCGAGGTAGTTTATTTTGTCCCATATGGAGTAACAATTGAACCCCAAGATGTGAGCTACTCTCTGTATCTCATTCTCTTCAACATTCAGCTGTAGACACACTTTTTCTTTCATTTATCATTGCGCCAAATACTCTGCAGTAAGCTTGGAGGGTTGCTTTGAATGCAAAGGCTATTCTGCAGGAAGCTCCTCCCAACATGAGGGAGTCATCTGCAAAAAGAGCATGATTTATTGGGTCTAGCTCCTTCATTATTCGCAAGCCTGGAGCAAATCCAGCTGACTTGTCCAGCTCCAATTTTCTGCTAAGTGTATCTGCCATGATAATATATAGAGAGGGATAGAGGGGGCATCCTTGCCTCAACCCCCTCAAAGCTTAGAAGTAGCTAGATGGCCTCCCATTTACCAAGGGGGCTATCCAAGGCTTGCTAGTACATGCTTTAATCAAAGACAAAGTCTTGCGAAAATCTGAAGGAAATAAGGACTTTATAAAGGAAGGACAAATTTACTCTGTCGAAGGCATTGGCCATATCCAACTTGACCAACATGCCTTTCTCTTTTCTTAGATTTCTGGAGTGCATGGTTTCATGTAATTGAATAACATTGTCGAGTATATGTATTCCTTTGATGAAGCCTCCTTGCAAGGTGGAGATGAGGTTGCCATGAAGCGGCTTAATTATGTTGGTAAGGAGTTTTGCAATAATCTTGTATGAGGCATTGCAGAGAGAGATGGGCCTGAACCTATCGAAGGAGCCGAGGTTTGTTTCTTTCAGGATTAATGCTAGAAAAGTTGAATTGGTGCTGCCCCCCATTTTTTCTTTTTGTAGGAATCCTTGGATCATTCTAACAAGATCTGCTTTAATTATATCCCAGCATATCCTATAAAAATGAATTGTGAACCCATCTGGCCCGGGTGCTTTATCTGGTTCTATGGACTAAATGACTTTGCTGATGTCTTACTCATTGATCTGCTTCAATAGGGCTGTGTTGTCCTCCTTAGTGACCAAGGATGGAATATTGTTGAGAAATTCTCTATTGTCTTCTTCACTACCCTCATTCCCTTTGTTGTAAAGATTTTAGAAATGGGAGACAACAACAACTTTAATTTGTCCTATGCCTTTGCAGAGCATCCCTTCAGAGGTTGTGATCTTTGAGATGTGGTTGTGGGAAAGGTGGGCTCTGACATTAGGGGAATTGTGAGGTCTAAAATGGGCATCCTAAGGAAATTATAAAAAAATAGTGGAAATAATAAAATAAGATTAGATTAAAGAAAAAACTACTTTTTCAACTCATATTTTTAACATATCTCCCAAATTTTTTACTCAATTTTCGAGCGGGAGTACTCGTTGGATGAAAAATTTAATTCCTAGTCCAAGGAGTACCCATGTTGCATACTTTTGATGGAGCCTACTACATGAAAAATGAGAAATACATGAAAAACATGATTTCAATCACATTTTTTCAGGTATTTTTCATTTTTCATGTAGTTGGGTCCATTGAAAATATGCAACATGGGTACTCCTTGGATGAGGAATTAAATTTTGCATCCAATGAGCACTCCCGCTCAAAATTTTAGTAAAAACTTTGGGAGATAAGTTGAAAATACGAGTTGAAAAAGTAGTTTTATTATTTTATTATTTATTAATCCTTTTACCTTTTTACTTAAAAAATGGTGAATCACCCCCCATGGTTGACATCATCATCTTGAATCCTATTGGTTCTTATAAATTTTATTTTGGTTGTACATTTTTCTTAGGAGGCCCATTTTAGACCTCAGAATTCCCCTAATGATTGTCGATGAAAATAGGCTGTGTTCCTGTCTCCGGATTCCAACCAAAGGCTGCGTGACTTTAGTCTATAGTAGTCTTCTTCGTTTCGAAAGGATCAGAAGGAGTTGCATTGGGTAGATGGCTCTTTATCCAATTCTAATTTTGTTATGTCATGGTGTCCATTTCTCTCTGAAGATTTTCCAGCTGCTGCATTGCTTCCTTTCTTTGACTGTTGGGAGTGTTTGTTGGTAGTTTGCTCCATTCCTTGAGGGCCTTCTTTGTGAATTTTAGCCTTTGTTCCCAAACATAGTTGGGGGAGCCACTGAAAGAGATGGACCAAGCCATTCGAACTGTCTCAAAGAACCCAATTTTTCCACTCCACAGAGGACTAAATCTGAACGGAATTGGGCCCAAGTTTTCTTCCTCATCTAATGAGAGGAGGATGGGTTTATGATCCGAGGTGAGTTTGTGGAGAATGGTTGAGGAAATGAGCCTTATTTCCATCAACATGGTGCTTTGTACTAGAAACCTGTAAAATTTGGCCGAGATGTGATCATCCCTTGTCCTATTGTTGGTCCAAGTGTATAACCCTTTCTTTGGTTTAAAATCCATTAAATCCCATTGGAGTATTATGTCTTCTACCACATGTATCGTTTGATCCTTACTACTTTTTCCTCCTATTTTTTATTTTACATTCATTACTATGTTAAGGTCTCTAGTGATGATGATATTGTTTGGGGAGTGTAGTTCCAGGAATTCATTTAGGGATTGCCAACATTCTTTCTTCCCTGCATACATTTCCAGAACATATAAATTGAAAAGTGCGAGAGTTAACTTACTTGCTATGTGCTTTAGCTTGGTGAAAATCTAGTGCTGGGTGTTGAAAGAGTTAACAAGCTTGAATTGGTCCTCCTTCCATAGGGTGGAAATTCCTCACGAGGAGCACCTTGCACTTATTTCTTTCCCTGAATTCTTCTGCCATTTCTTTTTGCTAGTCTCTAGAAGGGCGTCATCTCTTGGAGCAAGAGGATATCTGCTGGTTCCGTTTTCATGAGGTCCTTGACCACTTTGATTTTTGACGGATTCCCCAAACCTCTACAGTTCCAAGAGACGATTCACATTACTTACTGTTGGGGGTGGTAGGAGCTCCTCCTTTTGGAGGCCTTTTTCTAGTGCTCATTCTGATTGACACTTCTATTGTAGGTTGGCTTCCTTGAGTCTTTTGTCTTTCTGCCTTTTCCTCCCTTGATTCTCCGTGGGACTTTCTTCTTGCTCTTTTAGCAGGCCTTTCGAGGATCTCATCCTCCGAGGAGCTTTTCGAGTCTATTATTTGATTTCTGGCTATGTTTGCATATGTGGTGGAAGGGGAGACTTTAGGAGTTGATTCTACCTGCCATTATTCCTCGTTGCCTTTTCCATTAGGGGAAAGCTTTGATTGTTCACTTCTATCTTTGTTTGCTTCTGCTACTTCTATTGCTTTATTGGGCTTTATGTTTTGAGTTCCTGCTACCAACATGGGGTTGGTGCTCCCAGCTCCTTGATCTTTCCCCGCAGGCATGGATTTTCTCTCTTTTACTGGACCTTTTCCTCAAGATTTTGCTGGCCCTGTTTTCTGCACTGTGATCCATTGATTAGCTTTCGCATTTTCACTTTCTTCGACGATTTTTTTTTGCAGTGCCTTGCAAAATGTCCGTAGCGATGGCAGTGCCGGCATTTGAAAGGTAGATGTTCGTAATCTAATTCTTGAATGTGCGTCCAATCTGCGACGGTTAGTTTTATTGCTTATGGTAACCCTACTTCGAGATCCACCTCCACACAGATCCGTGCACAAGAATACTCATATTTTCTCACTGATTGATCTATGTACATTCTAGCGAGTTGTCAATTGTTTGCAGAGATTTTTGGTTCTAGCAGTGTAGTGGAAGATGGGGAAGACGGATCCAGACTGGAACAACAGAAGGCACATCTTGAGCAGGGTCGATTTCAGGAGTCCATTTGTTCAGATATAACCCCTGAGGCCCCGTGAAGTATGGGCCATTTCTGAAGATAAGGTTTTTGTCTTCTACATTTTCAAAAACGAATACCAAGAAACCTTTCCCTACAAAATGGCTCTTGATCCCTTCTGAGATGAGCGGTGACCAGTTCTTCTGAACCCAATCCTCCACAGATTTGGGGGAGGGTCAGAGGCCAGTAAACTGGCCAATGAGCCCTTTATCTGCTAAATTGAGGGCCGATCTACATGTTTCTTCAACCGACAACTCGATTGAAAGGATGTAGTCAAGTTTCTTCACAAACTTTTGCTGTGTCTCAGAAAAGGGTATTTTGGAAGCTCCTGCAACTAGTTTATTGAAAGCAATGAGATCTGGGCTGGGGGGGAGTGGGATCGGCACCCCCGCCAGCATCCATGGATGTTGAATCACAGAAAAAATGGGCTAGATATGGCAACACTGTCTAGGTCGCAGCGATAGCGCAATGATTAGAACATCACACTAAAATGTGTATTTTAACCTAAATGTGTAATGTTGAGATCTAAAGATGAAAAACCTAAAGTTACTAGATCCAGAGAGGAACATGCAATGAAATGAATTGAAGATTTAAATAAGCTTGAAAAACTACCAACTTACTACTTAGTGCTATTAGTTGTTTTAAAATAAATCAAAACATTCATATGGTATTCAGTAATGAAGAGCTCATTCATATGGTATTCGGTGTGCAAATGTATTGGATTATGTATGGATTTATTTGCTGTTATATCCATTGTATTTCTGTTGTTATTATGTTGGTTATAAGCATGTATTTGATCAGTGATGATGTATGGCTCTATCTATGTTTTTACTTGTAAATGAATGTACAATGTATCTATGGTCAAATAGACAGTATTGTAGCTTATGATGTAGGGGAGAAATGCTTCTTAGCTATTCTTAGATTTGTAAGAGACCCCCATGTTTAATTCTGCTGTTTACACTTGTAGATGCAATGTTTGTGACATGTTTGATGAAAATAATGTCATGAATGGGTGGGGTCGGATGAGTTCCCTATGATGTGATTGATTCCATGTATTTGTTTTAATGTTATTTACCGTCTCCTAAACTTACAAGAAGTTATGGGAATTGACCTGGGCTCAGGGTCTGAAAATGTGGCACGAATCCTAGAGATGCAGACACAATATTGAAATTTTGGGGCCATAACCATGGCCGTGACAAGGCAAACCCATTGATAAGGGTCTATAACCACTACCTTGCCCTTACATGTTTGCGTCTAAGCCTCAAATGGGTTAAAAATCAGTTCCTCCTCATGGAACAAGGCCCTGGAAGGTTGGGTTACCTCGTGGAGATGTCAATGATGCTGTGTAAGGTCTGTTTTCAATGTTTCCATCGATTCCACTTCCTCACAGTCATATAGGAGGTTGAATATCATATTAGTAGACTCTCATCACATGTTTACCCTGATTGGCTAGTTACTTGGGTAGATGTGGGAAGAGGGTGTTACAAAGTGATATCAAAGCATGGTTCAACCCTTGGACTGGATGGGTAGTGTGTTGGTCATGCATTTATGTTGGTTGCATATGTGTTTAGTATGCTTGAGTTCCATATGTGTTTGTTGCATATGTTTTGTGTTGGCCATGGTGGCAATGGTGTCACCATGGAAGTGCTGATGGTGTTGTGTCAACATGTTGTGATGAGTGTATGACTGGTTATGTGTTGTTCACGCTTATATATTGTCCGTGCATGCTTGCTTACATATTGTTAAATATTGTGTATGCATTGCTTGTTTATGTTAGGTCACATATTGGTCATGCTTGTGTGTTGTCCATGTATGCTTGATTATGTGATGCTATATGTGGGACATGCATTGGTCATTCATGATTGGTTGTACATGTCAAGTGGGTGCATATGACCAAGTTTGCATTGGTTTGGTGAAGGTTGTTGTGCATAAGGTCATTGTATGCATTTTAGGTCATCATTATGCTTTGGTATGTTATGATGCTAATTTGTTGGCTAAGATAGAGCATGAGATGCAAGCCACCAAAGTGAAGTTGCGGCATTGGACCTCGAGGTAAGAACATGTCGTCATACAGGTTTAGATGTTGGAAATGTAGGTATGTAGGTTAAGGATTGTTATATGCATTATGTTTATGGGTATTTTGTTAATTCTATTGATGTTATTGTTACATACATTATAGATGCTAGTTGATTAGTGTGGTTATACATACATGTGTTATACAATCATGAATGATAGAAACCTGTGGTGGCATGCATTGCTATTGTTGTTTTATGTTAGCTAACTTATATGTTGTTGATGAGCATGTTATGGGTTAACTTATTGTTGTTGTATTATAGTTAGCTTGATAATTAGGTTACATGTTGTTGATGATCATGGTATATAACTTGTTTTTGTTACATGCTAGTGACTTCAAGATTAGGGTTATGACATTCAGGTATGAGTCAGCTGTGATTGACTGTCCATATGTGATTGAATGCATGAATGACAGTTGGTTATGAGATTATGATATGAACATGTTAGTTAGTTACTGTTATGGATATCATGACCTTATTTAGGTTTGAGTTGATGTGTTGTGAAGTTATATTGTGCTAACCTAGATTGATTGTGTAGATAAGATAGCCTCCCCTGAGAGACATTAAGGTATGAGTTTTCTTATGTCGTCTACTTTGTACTTGAATGTTTGATTATGTCATCTATTTGATGGTTGAGTGTTGGCGTCTATTATGTCGTCTATTTATTGTTGAATGTTTGCTAATCACATGCTTATATAAAATTGCATGAAGTAATGATCTTGTTTTAAGATGATTGTACTAACACGTATGCGTTGAGAAATTGATATGTACTTGAGTGTAGCTGTGTGCTAGTTGTAGTACTATGATTTTGACTATTGGTTGATTATGACATGGTTTTAGACTTGGTAAATGTTGATTCCAAATTAATATATATGTTGTATTGATATTTGGGACATGTGAATGACATGTGTGTGTTCAGTTACAAGGCAGTGTGATTGGTAGAACAAGGTAAGATAACTAGCTTGTTGTTATGTTTATTTATGCACTGACAATTATGTGTTTACGATAGTATGATGCAGGGGATTGCATGGCAAAAGAGACTGCCATGAAATCTTGAAGAAGCTTCAGGTTGAGATTTCTTTTGGAAGTGTTGGGAAATTATGGGGGATTGGGTCATGGTGTTTGTTGCTAAGTCTTGTGCTTTTGGTCCTTGTGATTTGTTTGTGCTTGATTTGCGGTCTTGTTTATGTCTGGTGCATAGCTATGCCACTTTGTTTGTGGTGTCGTATTGTTATTGGTTTTCACTGTTTTTTTCTTGTTCTTGTTCTTGTCTTTTATGTTTGAGAGTATGAGAATTGGTTGTAAAAGAGGAAAGTTAATGGAGCTCAGGGAGAGCTGTGTAGTACCCAAAAGATAATGAAAGACACAGATGAAGCTCAATGTATGAGTAAGCGCAACGAAAGGTAAGACTATGACAATTGGTAGGACTGGTTGGGTCCATTGTTGTAAATGGATAGTGGCAGTACAAACATGACAAAAGTAACAAAAGGGTAAAGTAATGGATTTGAGGCGTCAAATGTCTTGGCTAAAGTTGGGAACTGTTGTTCTCAGTGATGTTCATGTTGTGCATGGATAAAGGAAGTTCTCTTAACCTAGACCTTATGATATCTAGCAATTGTGTTGTGATCATTGTTATGTTGATGTTTATATATGTATACATGTTTGTATGTATGTATGTCATGTTTGACAGGGTCATCATGGATCATGGTTGTTTGATGCTTAATGTTTATATGTATATATGTGTGTATGTATGTCATTGTTTGACATGATGATGATTGTTTTATGCTAATGACTATATATATGTATGTATGTATGTGTCTATGCCACTGTATGACAAGGTAATTTTCAAGGATCATTCTTGTCGAGGAATGATTTCTTATGTAGGTGAATGGCATGAAGAGGTTCTTGGTCTTATGAGGAATCAAGTGGGAAGAGTAACTCTGACATATCTATGAGGTCAGTATCATGTGGAAATGAATTACTATTATATGCTTGTATTATGCCTATGTTTATGTTATGGAAAAGTAATGCTGATGGGTATATCAGCGAAGTGAAAGTAGTGTGATTTGCGACATGCTAAGATAAGCATGGATCATGGAAAGACACTGGAAGCTATGTTTCTTATGGGGTCAGTGTGTGGTCTATGGATGTACAATGCTATTGTTGTGCATGTTGTATATTCAGTGATTGTAGCTATGGTGATATGTAAAGTTGCATATATAGTATTGTGTACATATAATGTTGTATGCATGTTGTATATATTGTGTTGTGTGTATATTACATATGCAGTGATGGGTATAGATGGTGTTATGTATGTTGGGTATGCGGTGCTATGTACTTATCATACTGTGCACATGTTAGATATGCGGTGTTGTGTCCATATGGTGTTGTGCGCATGTTGGATATGCGGTGCTGTGTACGTATGGTGCTATGTACATATGGTGTTGTGTGCATGTTGTGCATATGGTTTTGTGTGCATGATTGTACAGGTGGTGATGCGTGCATGTGGTATTGAGTACATGTTGTACATATGGTGCTGTGCATAGGTAGTGTCGTGTACATGTGGTGCATGTGGTGTTGTGTACATGTGGTGACATGTACATGTTGTGCATGTGATGCTGTGTACATGTGTCGTCGTGTACATGTCGTGCATGTGGTATTGTGTACACATTGTATAGGTGGTGCGACGTACATTTGGCATTGTGTACACATTGTGAAGGTGGTGTCATGTACATGTGATGATGTGCACACGTTGTACAGGTAGTGTTGTGTACAGGTGGTATTGTATACATGTTGTGCATATTGTAATGGTATACGTGTGGTATTGTGTGCATGCCGTACATGGTGTGTTGCGAGCATGTGATACTATGTGTGTGCATGGTGTATTCGTGGTATCGTGACATGTGTATTCATTGAATTGTATTCTACATCGGGTGTAGGTGTATCTGTTGTATGCTGATGTAGAAGTATGTACTATGTTGTGTTGTACACCAGATGTATGGGTATGGGTATGTATTGTATTGTACACTGGGTTTAGGTGTATATATTATGTTATGTTGTAAACTAGGTATGGGTATATGTATTGTGTGTTGTTATATGCCTTGTGTGGATGTACATGTTGTACACCGTGTGTATGTGTACATGGAAGAGGAGAAGGCACTTGGTGCTTGTCGGGTGTGGCAATCGATTCGATGTTTGTACAAAAGAACAAAGGCAAAAGTAAGGAACGATGAAGCATAAGTATCAGTTTTTTATTTCCGTTTTTATTATGCATGTGATTTATGTGTTGGACCCTTAGTTAAACTGAGAGGGGGGGGGGGTGAATCATTTTAACACATTCATGGACTTTTAAAACTTTTTCATTAACACTTGTTTACACCTTCATTTCATGTTTAGCTTAACTTGTGAGTAATATTAGAATGTGAGCAGCAAGCATTAGTATAATGTAACAGTAGACTTAATATGAGAGCAGCAAGTATTAAGCAGATGAGATAAACCACATCAACACATAAACATCATGCACAGAGACACCAGATATAAGTGGAAACCCATAAAGGGAGAAAACCACATCTTATTATTGTTGTGATGCAAAGGCAAGCTCCAACTCCCTCTCACCACTTTTTTCTGCAGGCACCAACCTACAGGAGGCTCTATCCTCAATTCTGCAAGCTACAACTTGCAAGGAAGCTTCAACTCCCATCAATTTTCTGCAGGCACCAACCTACAGGAGGCTCCAACCTCAGTCAGCTACAACTGACATTTTATCAAGCTACAAATTGATGTGGAAGCACCAACTCCCATATATTTTCTGCAGGCACCAACCTACAGGAGGCTCCTACCTCAGTCAGCTACAACTGACATCTATCAAGCTACAACTTGATAGGGAAGCTCCAACTTCCTTACTCTTTCAAAAGAAAAACACTTGCTGATTTACCTTGGATATTAGCTCTATTATGTACCTTCTCTTCTGCTATTTATCAGTCCTCATATCAGCTCTGCATCATCTCTGCTCAGCCCCTGCTTCTTCTCTGCCTCACTTCTTCATTTCTGCATTCTCTAACTTTTCACTGCATCTCGTTCTGCTCCTCCTTCTTTATCTTCTCTGCCTCAATATTCCAAACCCTGCATTCTCTCTTCTCACTCTCTCTAACCTCTTGCAGCTTTCTTATTTTCTTCAACTCTCTTCAATTCTGCTGCACACTCTCTTCTTCTCTCACTCTGTTTTCATAACCTTCTCCCCTTGGATATTACCCTGTTTTATACAAAATAGCTTCATGGTTGTTTGTATTCTACTGGGAATTCGAAATGGACAGCCATGTCTCTTTGCCTTCTGTCTTCTCATCTCTTTTATCTGCTCATTCAGAAAATATAATTGTAGGTACCAATTTAACATTATAGTGGGATATTTGTTCTCTTCCGGAGACTTTCCAATGCATCACAACAATATAAATTAAAATTATTTACATTTAATTACAATGAGAACTCCAGCTCACTCATTCAGCTTCTTGGCTAGTTGCACATTTGTCTTTTCTTTGACTGTGTCTTTGTCCCTTTTGGATTCTGTTTGTTTCCTTATTCTCTGTCGCAGGGTAACGGCCATATGCCATACATTTGTAACTGTACTTTTTATATCAGTGCCTTTTATATATATATATGCAACCGCTGACTTTAAATATGGGCAAATTCCAACCCTTTACACACAACAAGTGTCTTGTTGATGTGGTGAGTTTCGCAAGAGGAACATACATACACACTGACTTTTGTTTTATGGCCCGATGCATTTGCACACATCGCAATCGTTTTACATTAACAATCGCCCTCCACCTTAAGCCGAGGCTCATGGGTCCACAGACCACGTGGCACATTTCAATACAATCACAACAACGCTATATATATATATATATAAACATCTTTTATATTATGCTAATTAATTCTTGGCACAGTAATAATAAGGCGTTTTAATATGTGCTCTGTCGTGCTGTATCTGCACGAAGCGCCTTTTATATATAACACAACTTCAGCTCTCGGCATGATTTTAATAAGTTTAACATACAAACTGCCTTTTTAATACGACTTAAATCAACTCTCGGCATAATAATAAAAAACTGTTTAAACATATAAAATCCCCTTTTCGGGCCCACTATCCGAGCTTGCATTATCCTTTGATTGCGATCAGCCTTCTCCAGAGTTTTCCGATTGCGATTGATCCGCTCCTGCTCCGATTGCGATTACCCTGATCCAATGCGATGTGATTACTCCGATTGTGATTAATCACAATCGCAACTTCCAGTTGCATGTTCCGATATTCCGCCCTTTTTCCGATGCGATCAGTCACTATTCACTTAAATGTGTAGATGCGATTAGAACTAGAACTCAAACCAATAAACTTATAATTTATAGACCCATCGGGTCCGGAACTCAATCACAATCGCAATCCTTTATTGTCATGCTCTGATGCCCTGCTCCTTCTCCGATGCAATTACTTTGATCCGATGCGATTAGGACAGACTTCAAATACGTTTGAATCATAATTCATATACCCATCGGGTACGAAACTCAATTGGAACTCTTGTCAATATGTTCTGCTGCAAATCCTTTCTCCGATGCGATTGGGTGAGGGTCCCACAGCATAAGACTTTTGTTTGACTTAAATCCGAACAAACCTTTTGTATTCTTAATTTCGCATACATAACTATAATATATATACGCCCATCGGGTCCAAGCTTTCATCGCAATCACAACTCTTTGTTTACCTGTTCCGCTGCATAGTTTTTCTCCGATGCGATTGGGAAAGGGTCCCACCTTATGGTACTTTGGTTCTTTCGATCATAAAGTGCTCCATATAGTTTAATATATATGCTTTAGACCTTTGTGCATAAGACGCAATATATGTAATGCACTGCATATATACTCCAACGTGGGTAACAATTCCCAGAATGAGAGATTTATATATATATTTTTCTGCTTGGGTTATACGATTCCTGGAATTGTGTTTATGTTATATGTAACGCCTGGCTAGGTAATGATTCTCGGAATAAGGTTTATATATATTTATATATACTTGCCACTTGGGTTATAAAATTCCCGGAATTGTGTTTATGTATCCTCCAGCCTGGGTTACGATTCTCGGAATTTATGTTTAGTGTATCTACTAGCTGGGGTAGTGATTATCGGAATTAAAAAATGGCTCTGCCTCTGCCTCTGCTGTGATAACAGCTCTACCTCTGCTCCTCTACCTCTTCTGATGCTCTGTCTCCTTTCTCTATCTTTTCCTCTGCTTCTGTTATGTTGTTTGACTATTGCATTTCGACATTCTCTTTCGCCTTCATTATATACAAACGATTACTGCCTCTGCCTCTGCTGCTCGACCATTTCATCTCTGCATCTGCCTTCGCTGTGCCTGTCTCTGCCTCTTTGCTATCTCTGTTGCTCTCTTTGCTGCCTCTACTACTTGTCTTATGCTGTCTCTGCTGCCTCTGCTACTTCTTTGACTGATGCTGCTCCCTTACTTCTCTTTTTGTTGTCTCTGCTACCTCTCTTTTTGCTTCCTCTGCTCTTTGGCTGATGTTTCAGGTGCTCCTCCTTTGTCATCTCCTTTGCCATCAATGAAAAAATTTCCAACAGTCTCCCCCTTTGGCATTGATGGCAACACATCCACCGATAATCCAATGCTTCCTCCAAGTCTTTCTCTGCCTGGCTTCTTTTAGAAGACCCTTTCTTCTATTACTAGATTTTCCTCCCCCTTTGACATCAATGGAAAAGGGTTTCACATTTCTCAGTGTAGATTCTGTCTTTGCATTTCCTCTCTCTGATATGTGTTTAGGCCTTCTTCTTTTGAATTTGTACCCTGCTGCTCCAAACTGGTGTACAAGACTTGTTGAGAGAACACTTTGAGGATAATTGAACTTGAATAAACATACAGTCTCTTTCTGATGTAGTGTGCCAATACATTTCTGTTGAGGAATATTGTAGATGAAATATGTCTTCTTCTTCAATACTCATCTGCAGTACAACATTTGTTCAATTATGATAATGATGCCAATATATCTTTTATAGTTGTGATTCATCTATACTGCCTGTTGTTTGTAATATGTGCTAGATTGTTGACAGGGATAATACACTTAAAGACTGAAAGGTCCTTGTTGCTGTTGTAAACAATGAATCAAACCAGAGCTTACAACTTATTGTAAGAATAGGCAATATCTTTCAATATTAGAGGCCAACTGACTTTCCTTCTTGTACAATGTGTTTTCAAAACAAACCCTTCAATGTATTGGTTAGTTTCACTTATCAACCATGCAGTTTTATTTATGACACAATGGGTATGTATGTCAATAATCAATCTCTCTTTAAAGGTGGAGTACCAGTAAATCCTTTGTGCTGAAGTAGGATTTAGATGATTTAAAAAAACTTTTGAGCTTCAGATGGTAATCACAGCTAGTCCTTTATTCTTCAGATACTTTGACTGTTCTATCAGAATGAACTTCCACAAAAGCATATTCAAGATGTTTAATTGAAAAACTCTTTTCATGCTGAATGCAGATAATACTGGAAATATTACCTTGAGGTTCTTTTGCCATAGTTCTTAGATCCTGTGGACCTGTATCATACTGCTGCTCCACTGATAATGCTTGGTAATCTATTGATAAGCATGCTGCTTGTTCCTAAACACCAATTGATATTACTTTGAAAAACCATGCAGAGGTTTCACTTCAGCTTGCACATTTACCCATAGTTGAGACATCCTTCATAAATTATATTATTGAGCTTTCCACTGTTCACACCCACAATCATCAATATACTGAATCTGATCTTGTCATCATTAACCTTTTTCTTAGTCTGTCATTCTGATTTAAAATAATGTCACTGCATTTCCTTTCTAGGACTGCTCCAGAATCATTACTGTTTTAAGTACAATTCAACTGTCTAACATAATGATCTTCAGGAAGACATCTTCAATTTATTTTCTATGAATCTTCATGGGCTGATTACTCAAAGATTTATTACTCACTTAACTGCATTTATCCAAGTGGACCTTTTGAAAGATGTAATGAACTGATGATAGGCACTTTTCTTACTCATCCTTCTTAATGTGATACATTGTTAATTCTAGCAGTATGAGGCATAATGTGATCATCACTTTAATGTGCTAAAGTATTCTTAGCTTACATGTTCATTGCTAAGGTTTCATTTATCATCATGGCTTCTTGCTCTCTTCTCTTCTTCCATCAATCTGTCTGCTACTTAATACTTCAGATGATCTTCTTTCTCTATAGTTCTCATTTATAGGAAAATCCTTTCACTTCCTGATCTCATAGCTGTTCTGATTTCATGGAGCTCTTCTTATACTACTTTCATGGGGATTATTTATGAACTACTCTCCCCCTGGGATGTTTCTTCATATTTATCACTGGTTGGATATTTGCTATGTTTTCTAGAGCAGCTCCCCCTGAGACTATTCTAGATTCATTATGTTATTGAGATGATAGGCTCCCCCTTTCTCTTTTCCTTCCATACTTTATTGGGGTTCTTCATAATGTCTGCACTTCTTTTAGATTCATAGTTTTGTTTGTTTTGCTTTGTTTCTATCATCTGTCTAGAGTTCTTTAATATATAAGGCAGTTTACAGTCGTTTGCTTTGTGGCCAAGCTTGAGGCATACATAACATTTTATTTTATCAAAGCACATTTGAGCTGATGTATAATAATTTGTTCCTCTTCTTGAATACATTTTACAATCAACAATTTTGTGTCCAAAATTATTGCATGCATAACAATAGCCATGGAAATGATTTGTGTACTTGGTGGAAGATTGTCTTTTCCCTTTGCTTGCTTGAGGTGTTCTTCTTGTTTGCTGCATCTTTTGCTGGTTGGACTGGGTTTGTTTTGTCTTACAATGTGCTGCATCATGTCCTGGTTTGTGGCAAGAGAAACATGTGATATTTTTCATAGGAGGAACGAACCTCCTTTGGCATCTTCCAAATTTATTCAATTCATATTCAGGAGTGTGAGGGCCCTTTCTAGTTGACTGCTTCATCCTTTTATTCTCTGTCCTACCATGTTGCTGCTTGATTCTATTTGTTTCTTCACAAATCTTGTTCTTGCTAGATTCTATTTTTGTAGGAATCTGCTGAGCTGCTACATTTTCCTTTACAGCTTTTACAAAGATTATTTTCTTGTTATCTTCTACCTTGGGCTTACTAGTTTCTCCTTCATATCCTATCCCAACCTTTATGAGAGGAGATCTTTGAGCATTGAGAATTTGGTCCAACTGTCCAGAGCTTTTCATTAGAGGTGTATTCATTAATAGTTCTCTTTGGGGTTTTTCTAAATTCTTTCTTAGGCTCACTACTTCTTCTTCCAATTTTTCACATTCCAGATTTTTCTCTCTCATTTGTTGCAGCAGAGTGTCTTCTGCTTTCTTTGCCTCTTCAAGCTGTGTCTTCAGGCCAATAATTTCTTTCCTATCTTCATGTTCTCTCTCATCACATATTTGCACCACTGTCTTAAGGTCTTTGTTTTCATTTTTCAATTTTTATATTTCAGTCAAAGCAGTGTCAAGCTTGGCTTTTTCTTCAGCTGTAATTTCTTCATGGTTCTTATCTCCATTCACACTAGCAGGTACTTCATTTGATTGAATATTTTCCTGTTGACATGAATTTTTCTTCTTCTTAATTCTCTTATCTTTCTTGTTAGTGCAGTCCTTAGTGTTTACTCCATGCATGAGGTGCAATCTATCCCATATTTATTTTGCAGAGGATAAATCCATTATCAACTCAAGGTCCTTGTTATGAAGACTGTTATATATCACACATTTTGCCTTGGCATTCCTCTGTTGTTCTTTCACTGTGGGGGAGTCTATGCAGTAACCATCACATACAAGCTTCCATACTTCAGGTTCATAAGCCAATATTCTTGTTTTAACATTATCTCTCCATTCAGGAAATTTTATCGTACTTAACACAGGTACATTTTGATAGTCCATGACTTAACCAGATCTCCTTCAAGCTATTAGGCTTGCACCAAAGGAACTTGCTTTGATACCAATTGTTGGACCCTTAGTTAAATTGAGAAGGGGGGGGGGTGAATCAATTTAACACATTCATGGAATTTTAAAAAAATTTCATTAACACTTTTTTACACCTTCATTTCATGTTTAGCTTAACTTGTGAGTAATCTTAGAATGTGAGCAGCAAGCATTAGTGTAATGTAACAGTAGACTTAATATGAGAGCAACAAGTATTAAGTAGATGAGATAAACCACATCAACACATAAACATCATGCACAGAGACACCAGATATAAGTGGAAACCCATAAAGGGAGAAAACCACATCTTATTATTATTGTGATACAAAGGCAAGCTCCAAATCCCTCTCACCACTTTTTTTCTGCAGGCACCAACCTATAGGAGGCTCCTACCTCAATTCTGCAAGATACAACTTGCAAGGAAGCTCCAACTCCCATTAATTTTCTGTAGGAACCAACCTACAGGAGGCTCCAACCTCAGTCAGCTACAACTAACAGCTATCAAGCTACAACTTGATGTGGAAGCACCAACTCCCATCTATTTCTGTAGGCACTAACCTACATGAGGCTCCAACCTCAGTCAGATACTACTAACATCTATCAAGCTACAACTTGATAGGGAAGCTCCAACTTCCTTACTCTTTCAAAAGAAAACACTTGCTGATTTACCTTGGATATCAGCTCTGTTCTGTAGCATCTCTTCTGCTGTCCATCAGTCCTCATATCAGCCCTGCATCATCTCTGCTCAACTCCTCCTTCTTCTTGTCTCACTGCTTCATTTCTGCATTCTCTAACTTTTCACTGCATCTTGTTCTGCTCCTCCTTCTTCTTATCTTTTCTGCCTCAATCTTCGGTACTCTGCATTCTCTTTTCTTACGCTCTCTAGCTCTCTAACCTCTTGCAACTTTATGATTTTCTTCAACTCTCTTCAATTCTGCTGCACACCCTCTTCTTCTCTCACTTTGCTTTCGTCAACCTTCTCTCCTTGGATATTACCCTGTTTTATACAAAATAGCTTCATGGCTGTTTGTATTCTACTGGGAATTCGAAATTGACAGCCATGTCTCTTTGCCTTCTGCCTTCTCATTTCTTTTATCCGCTCATTCAGAAAATATAACTGTAGGTACCAATTTAACATTATAGTGGGATATTTGTTCTCTTCCGGAGACTTGCCAATGCATCACAACAATATAAATTAAAATTATTTACATTTAATTACAATGAGAACTCCATCTCACTCATTCAGCCTCTTGACTAGCTGTGCATTTGTCTTTTCTTTGACTGTGTCTTTGTCCCTTTCGGCTTTGTTTGTTTCCTTATTCTCTGTTGCAGGGTAACGGCCATATGCCGTACATTTGTAATTGTGCTTTTTATATCAACGCCTTATATATATATATGCAACTGCTGACTTTAAATCTGGGCAAATTCCAACCCTTTACACACAGCAAGTGTCTTGTTGATGTGGTGAGTTCCGCAAGCGGAACATACATACACACCGGCTTTTGTTTTATGGCCCGATGCGATTGCACACATTGCAATCATTTTACGTTAACAATCGCCCTCCACCTTAAGTTGAGGCCTGTGGGTCCACAGACCACGCGGCACATTTCAATACAATCGCAACGATGTTATATATATATATATATATATATATATATATATATATATATATATATATATATATATATATATATAACAACGCCTTTTATATTATGCTAATTAATTCTCAGCACAGTAATAATAAGGCATTTTAATATGTGCTCTGTCGTGGTGTATATAACACAACTTCAACTCTCGGCATGATTTTAATAAGTTTAACATAAAGACTGCCTTTTTAATACAACTTAAATCAACTCTCGGCGTAATAATAAAAAACTGTTTAAACATATAAAATCCCATTTTCGGGCCCACCATCCAAGCTTGCATTATCCTCCGATTGCGATCAGCCTTCTCCAGAGTTTTCCGATTGCGATTGATCCGCTCCTGCTCTGATTGCGATTACCCCGATCCAATGCGACGCGATTACTCCGATTGCGATTAATCGCAATTGCAACTTCCAATTGCATGTTCCGATATTCCGCCCTTTTTCCGATGCGATCAATCACTATTCGCTTAAATGTGTCGATGCGATTAGAACTGGAACTCAAACCAATAAAATTATAATTTATAGACCCATCGGGTCCGGAACTCAATCGCAATCGCAATCCTTTATTGTCATGCTCCGATGCCCTGCTCCTTCTCCAATGCGATTACTTTGATCCGATGCGATTAGGCCGGACTTCAAATACGTTGGAATCATAATTCATATACCCATCGGGTCCGGAACTCAATCGGAACTCTTGTCGATATGTTCCGCTGCCAATCCTTTCTCCGATGTGATTGGGTGAGGGTCCCACAGCATAAGACTTTTGTTTGACTTAAATCCGAACAAACCTTTTGTATTCTTAATTTCGCATCCATAACTATAATATATATACGCCCATCGGGTCCAAGCTTTCATCGCAATCGCAACTCTTTGTTTACCTGTTCCGCTGCATAGTTTTTCTCCGATGCAATTGGGAAAGGGTCCCACCTTATGGTACTTTGGTTCTTTCGATCATAAAGCGCTCCATATAGTTTAATATATATTCTTTGGACCTTTGTGCATAAGACGAAATATATGTAATGCGCTGCATATATACTCCAGTGTGGGTAACGATTCCTGGAATGAGAGATTTATATATATATTTTGCTGCTTGGGTTATACGATTCCCGGAATTGTGTTTATGTTATATGTAATGCCCGGCTGGGTAATGATTCTCGGAATAAGGTTTATATATATTTATATATACTTGCCGCTTGGGTTATACGATTCCCGGAATTGTGTTTTTGTATCCTCCAACCTAGGTTATGATTCCCAGAATTTATGTTTAGTGTATCTACTAGCTGGGGTAGTGATTCTCGGAATTAAAAAATGGCTCTGCCTCTGCTGTGATAACGGCTCTGCCTCTGCCTCTGCTGTGATAACAGCTCTGCCTCTGCTGCTCTGCCTCTTCTGATGCTCTGTCTCCTTTCTCTGTCTTTGCCTCTGCTCCCGTTCTGCTGTTTGACTATTGCATTTCGACATTCTCTTCCGCCTTCGTTATAGACATCTGCTACCTCTCTTTTTGCTTCCTCTGCTCCTTGGTTGATATTTCAGGTGCTCCTCCTTTGTCATCTCCTTTGCCATCAATGACAACATTTCCAACATTATGATTTTGACTTATGATGGTTACATGTGATTTATGATTATGGTTTATGATGATTGCATGGGATTTAAGATTTTTACCTATGATGGTTGTGTTTTGAGCTAACTAGATGTGGCATGTTTATACATGATGATTTGATCAAACAACTAGTTTAACTTGTGTGACAGGAAGTGAACAAGATTGCAAATGTACATTATTGATGAGCTACCAATGAGGTATGATTTGAATTTATTTTAAATCTAATGAAAATTACGTGCTTGGTATAGGAAAGCATGGAAATGCTCGGTTGGGTGGTTGAAACTTATTGCAAGCAATAGCAACAACAACAAAAGGAATTGAAACATGCAACAATATGTTGGTAAAGCACTTTAGGAGAAGGGCCATTGTGGGACATTTTTACCCAATAGTGGCCATTGGTTTCCATGAACATGCTATGACTAGTATGATGGTTTTGAGGCAGGTATATGCCTTGAATTTTGTATCTTTCGATGCGAGGAAGCCTTGCCAAGGGATGGATTGCCCAGGATAGGGAATGTTGGGGAACTTGGAAGGTGAGTGACTGCATGTAAGGGGATTACCAAATTTCCTGGGGGATTGCATAGTAGAGAAGGGAAGGTCGGGTGGATTTGTTTTGGTCATTAGCATTTCTAGATGGAATCAGATGCACATTGGGAGTGTGCCCTGGAACAATGAGCCGATAATGTTCACTAAGAGTACAATAGCGCAATATTGTAGCACTAGACATTGGATGCAAATTTGACTTTGGCAATGGATTCCAGACTTCCTAGGAAGGAATTGAATTCTGGTATTACTTTCAGGGTGGAGGTGTGAGCCTTTGGATTCCCTTATTGCTAATACAAACATCGTATCCTTTTATTTGCTAGTTGAGCAAATGTGTTTACGTGTATACTATTGTAAACACCGTAATGAGTTGTGTTATAAAGCTCCAGTGGTTGTCATGATTTTTTTTACTTTTAAGTAGGTTACTCATTGTAAATACTGCAATGAGCTACGTTATAAAGCTCCATGGGCAGTATGTTTGCTTTTTAGCGATTTTGCTGTGGTATATGTGTCGTTGAACAACAAGGACGGTGTCCCCCATGGGGGAGGGTTCTGTAACAATCTTGGTGAAAATTCCATGTAATAAAGTTAAAAATAATGACCATGGTTGATGCAACACTTATTCCAAGCTGAATGTTGGGAAAAACATCCTAGTGTGGGTGTTCATCGGTTAATATGGCTAAGGAAATTGGCAAAGGAATTTGGAGAGGCAAAAGTATTTTTGGCACTTTTATTTATGAAATAGTGGAAATTAGGAGAAAAGGGAGATGAAAGGTCACATGTTGCATGTGAGGAGGAAAATGAAGGAAAATAATGGAAATTAGGAGAAAAGGGAGATGAAAGACCACAAGTTGCATGTGAGGAGGAAAATGAAGAAAATGGAGTTCTCATTGATAAAAAGGATTTTAAGGATCAGTGGGTAACCTTTTGCTCACATTTTTGGAGCTCTCTCATTATTATCTCTCTCTCTCTCTCTCACTCTTGGACACTTGGAGCACTTTGGCATTGGACCAAGAAAGGTAAGAAAGCAAGAAGGAAAGAAAAACAAGCAAGGAAGAGTAGGATCAAGCAGCTACAACGAGATTCTTTGCAGGTATCGATTTGCATATGTGATTTCCTTGCTATATCTAGCATGCATGGTATTGCATGTCGTTTCTTGCTGTATTGGCATGATTTTTTCCACGTGAGACAATGATTTTCAACCTAGCCTCACCATTTTCGTATAGCTTGATGAGATGGGTTTCTCATACTTTGGTTGAGCTGGATTGCCGGATGGATTCGAAGCTAAGTGGGGTGGATCTCTGAAATGAAAAACAAATGGCCTAGTGGTCCCTAAACCAGAGTGTGGATCATAGTAAAGCCACTGGCCTAGTAACCCCTGAGACATACTGTGGGTTTCATTAAACCCAGATTGTGTGCCTAGGAATCCTTGCCCGTAAATGGCAGGATATACGGTAAATCCAAGAGGTGGATTTCTTTCTGTTGGGACTAGTAGCCCCAGGATGGGATGTATGGTAAAACCTAGAGAGATGGTCTTGGTGTAGGGCCTAGTGACCCATGGATCAGACTGTGGGTTACAGTAAAGGGTGAGAGGCTAGGAGGCACTTAAATTCCTCACAGTGTAGGCAGAGAACTCCAGTAGCATCCATGCTTGTTTGGTTCTTTTTTGGTTGGTTATGAATCCCACATTCATGCTTGGAATATGGCACGGGGGTGATTGGATGAAGAGAGATTTGGCTCAACCAATCTATGGTCGGGTGGAACGTGGAAGTCCCATCTCCGGTTGGATTTTACATTCAGTAATGAAGAGCTCATTCCTATGGTATTCGGTATGAAAATGTATTGGCTTATGTGTGAATTTTTTTTTTTTTTTTATATCCATTATATTTCTGTTGTTATTATGCTAGTTATAAACATCTATTTGATCAATGATGATTTATGGATCTATCGATGTTTTTACTTGTAAATGAATGCATAATGTATCTATGGTAAAATAGAATGTAGTGTAGCTTATGATGTAGGCGAGAAATGCTTCTTAGTTATTTTCAAATTTGTAAGAGACTGCCATGTTTAATTCTGCTGTTTACACGTGTAGATGCAATGTTTGTGACATGTTTGAGGAAAATCCTGTCATGACTGGGTGGGGTCAGATGAGTTCCCGATGATGTGATTGCTTCCATGTATTTGTTTTAATGTTATTTACCCTTTCCTGAAGTTACAGGAAGTTCTGGGCAGTGACCTAGGCTCAGGGGCTGAAAATGTGGCATGAATCCTGGAGCTGCAGGTACAATATTGAAATTTTGGGGCCATAATCGTGGCCTTGACAAGGCAAGCCGACAGATAAGGGCCTATAACTGCTCCCTTGCTCTCACATGCCCGCGACTAAGGGTTTATAATTTCTCCCTTGCCCTTACATGCCCGCAACTACTCCTCAAATGGGTTAAAAATTAGTTCCCCCTCAGGGAACAGGGCCCTGGAAGGTTGGGTTACCTCTTGGGGATGTCAATGATGCAATGTAAGGTCTGTTTGTCATGTTTCAGTTGGTTCTACTTCTTCAAAGTCATATAGGAGGTTGAATCTCATATTAGTAACCTCTCGTCACATGTTTACCTTGGTTGGCCGATTACTTGGGTAGATGTGGGAAGAGGGTGTTACATTGTCTTTGTTATATTATTTTGTTAATAATGATAAAGTATAGGATAAAGTTCTAAAAATGCTCAACTTTATACAAAATACATTGTTAATATCATCTTTGAACCATTTGAATCTGACATTAAAGAAAAGGAAATAGGATATAAAATGGTTGATGATATTGAAGGAAATGGAATATAAAGAGGTCGATGATATTGAATTGACATTTTTGAGAGAGTTTTTTTATAGAAAAATGGAAGATATTGATTTGACATTTTTGAGAGAGTTTTTATAAAAAAATTGGAAGATATTAATTTGACATTTTTGAGAGTTTAAACCTAAAATAGCAATATGTCGAAGTAAAGGGATGGAAATGAGGAGATATTGGGATTGAGTAATCCACACATAATTATGTATTTATGGAATATCTACTTAATAGTAATTGAATAAAAGAGTCCTAATAGGTAGCCTTGAAAAGGAAATGCTTTAGGCAACTGTGAAAACAAATATTGAATCCACTCGGGGTAAAATTCGTTGGGGGAGGAAAGGGCTTCTAGAAAGCACGACATTTTCATAATAAAATGGAATATTGGATAAAAGAGGTAATAAATGGATCGCTTGGATAGACATTTTAGCTAAAGTAATAAATGCGTGGGAAACAAGTTTTCCACTTGGATTTCTAAAGTAATTACTAGAATGCTAGAATTCAAAGTAATTACCGCCCTTTAAGTTTACCCTATGCTATGTAGAGATTTTTCGAAATTTAGACCCGGGATGGAGGACAAGGACAATTGTGATTGCAAGTTTTTACAGAATCCTATCGCTTGCATATCGCCTATACTTACTATGGCTGTACTGAAAATCACTGTAAGAGCATAATTTGAGAATACTTTGCCTGGAGGCTTGAAAGCCAGCAGACCCAACGGTAAACTGTACAACCCTTTTGAATAAATCCCTGGTTCATATTAATATTTACTTTTTCTTTTCTTTCTATCATTATATACTTCAAAATGCATGGTTTAAGTTTAGCTTGAATTATGAATCATATTAGATGGTTCGAATGTTGATCAAATTATGTGATTAATCTTCGCCGTTGAAAATTTTACCAACATGCATTATCATGCAGAAGATTTTTAGATCTTTGTCCAGTAAAAGTAGTTCCAAAGACAAGCAGTGATCCTGAGTCTGTAAACAAAGATAAATTGCAGCAATGCATGACGAATTCGGCTGCTGTCAATACGGTGGACATCAACAAATGCTGTTGGCATACGCAGCTGAAAGGGATCAGGTTGAAGAAAAAGTCATTGCAGGCATCTGAGTTGATGAACAGAGGGAAATCTGCTCTTCTCTCTTGCACTTCAAGAAGTGAACATGACGGTGTTGTTAATTTGGCACAACACCAAGAAAATGATCATAGAGACAGGCTAAACACACGCCATATTGAAGGCTCTGCCAATAGTACTGATGAAGAGTTGGAAAAAAAAGCTAGGGCAGCAGAGGAACAAGCTCAATTGCTGCTGTGGGAAGATTTGGAGTATTGAACAAAATCATCAGTAAAAGTGGGTCCTTATAGGAAGGCTGGATCAGAAAATGTGAAGGTACAATTATTGCAGCTTGAAGTAGAGAAATTTTGTTCTCCAAGTAGCCTGTGAAACAAGAAGCAGAATAACAAGAAAGGTGTGCTGCCAAGAAAGATCTGAAGTTGATAGAAAAGGAGAAGCTTGCACTGCAATCAAGATTAGAGAAAGAGTGGGAGGATAGGGTGGCCAAGATCAAGATGGAAGAAAAGGGATTGAAAGATCGATTGCAAGATTTCGTGGAGAAAAATGTTGCTCTGCAAAGACAAGTTTCACATTTGAATAACAAGGAATTTACCCATTTAAAAAGTCAGGTTGGGGAGTCCGCTGAGCTTCAGACAAGATTAATGGAGGCCTAGAATGAAATTAATGGAGTTTTCCTAAGTCTAACTTAGGAAAACTGGTTAATTAATAGTAATTAATTAAGGAAAGGTGAGAATGCTCTAGAAACTCATATGGAATGAGTTTGAGATGATCTTAGCTGTTGATGAGGATCTAATCATGTCTATTGGTTCACCAACGAGATATTATAAGAGTAGGACAATGGGGATGGAGATAAACACATCGAGTGAGAGGAAGATCTAGGCAGATCGAATTTCCCAAAGAGCAGAGATTCAACTAGGGGAGAAAAGATGTAGGAGCAACAAAAAAATGATTCCGGAGGATTTCTAGTGCCATAAGAATGAACTGAGAGATGCTGAGTTTTTCCACAGACAGGTTATGTAATACCCTCTTCCTACATCTACCCAAGTAATCGACTAGCTGGGGTAAACATGCGACGAGAGGCTACTAGTATGAGATTCAACCCTCTATATGACCTTAAGGATGTGGAATCGATGGAAACAAGACAAACACACCTTACACAACATCAAAAACACCTCTCTGAGGTAACCCAACCTCCCAGACCCATGAACCCTGAGGGGGAACTGATTTTTGACCCTTTTGAGCCTTAACCGCGGGCATGTAAGAGAAAGAGAGCAAATAGAAGCCTATATCCGTGGGCATGCCAAGACAAGGTCGTGACTAGGGTCCAAAAATTTAGTTCTATGCTTGCAACTCCGGGATTTGTGCCACCTTATCAGCCGCAGAGCCCAGGACATTGTCCAAAGCTTCATGAACTTTAAGAGAGGATAAATAACATTAAAAAAAGGTATGGAAGCAATCAAATCATCATGAACTCATTCGAACCCCTCCTATCCATGACATAAATTTCATCAAACATTGCATCTACATGTATAAAAAACATATTTAAACATGGGGGTCTCTTACTTATTTGAGAGTAGCTAAGAAGCATTGATCCCCTACATCATAAGCTGCAATACAATCTATTTTACCATAGATACATTGGGTATTCATTTACATGTAAAAACATACATAGAGCCATACATCATAACTGATTGAATACATGCTTACAAACAACATAATAACAACAGAAATACAATGAATACAACAAAAATAAAATCCACATAATAACTAATATATTTTCATACCAAATACCAAAGGAGTGAGCTCTTCATTACTGAATGTAAAAACCAACAAAATATGGGACTTCCACGTTCCACCCTGATCTAGGTGGATATTGGTGGCCACCCGCCTATTCCACTTGGGGCCCCACCATTATCTCTTTCAGTTTTTTAGGTTTGGCACAATTTACTATTTTTAGTAGTTTTTCAGGTTCTGAACTTCCAGAGCTGTTTTGAGGCCCTAAATGACGTTTTTTGGGAAAACTGGGAGCAACGTGGGTCAATGGATTGATGTTGCTCACATCAAAAGTTGTATTCCTCAGATAGATATTTCTAACGAGGTATGGTTCACGTAAAACAAAGTTCGTATGCCAAAGTTACGTCCTCGGGAAGTTGAAACACCAATTTACCCAAACGAGGCCCATAGTTTTGGCACTTCATCTCCTAGCGTTAGGGTTTTGGATGTTTAGGGTTTTACATTGTTTCTAAATAATAAATAGGCTCTCGTGCCTCATTGTAACATAGTTCAAAGGCCTGTAGCCGTTGCATTCTTCTTAGAGATAAGCTACCAGTGCCCTAGCTAGTTCATTTCCATTCTGTATGTAAGAAAATTTTAGTTCTTTGATATTAATGAAATGAAGTGTTATTTTCGCTGCATCTTTGTATTTATGGTTATATGTGTATTCTGTTGCGTTCCTGCATAAATCCGGATCAGTGTATCATAGCGGTCTGTTTTTTCTCGATCCTTCTTTGGATGTCCCCAACGAGGTCGGGGTATAAGGAGTTAGGGCTCGATTTGGTGGAACCTTCGCAAGATCAAACTTGCAAAACTTGACGAACGCCTATGGGGGACGAAAAGAAAGATGAGGGAGCTAGAGATCCTATCAAAATATTGCTCGAGGAGGCCCTCGAAAAACAAAGGAACACGATGATGGATAACTTTGCCCAGATCCTTCAACGACTGCCCATCGGCGGCGCATTTGCATCCATCAGCCACTCTGGAGGCGCGACTCCCTTTAAGGTACAAGTAAACTTTGAAATTCCCATATTTGAGGGTCAAATAGATGGAGATGCCGTAGATAGATGGTTGAATCTATTAGAAGGATATTTCTCGGTTCATGACTTTTCCGACTGGGAGAAGATTATTTTTGCACTCCTCAAAGCTACCCCCCATGTCAAGGACTGGTGGGAAACCTACTATGAGAAAAAGGATGAGACAAAACCCTATTTGTTCTTAGCTATACCCACTTGGAATTATTTTCGAGACGCCATCAAGGAACAATACTATCTCGTGGGGAGCTATGAGGACCAATACGTACAATGGACCACACTGCGGTAATAAAGGGATCAAGATGTGCATGAGATGACGAATCTGTTCCATACCCTGCGCAGAAAGTTGGGTATCAAAGATTCAAAGAAACATTTGGTGCTAAAGTATCGCAGTTCTCTACATAGATACATTCAAGAGGAAATGGAGTTCCTCGAAATCTCCTTGCTTGGTACGACATACCGGTATGTTGCCAAGATTGAGCAGAAATTCAAACAGAAGAAGCGAGACTTTGGATATGCGAATCAAAAGCAAGGAAAAGGTGCCCCCAAATCGCAGAATAAAGGACAAAACCAAGGCATGGCGGCCCAAGACAACCTGCCAAGGCCACAAGCAAAGAACAACACCGCGAAGCCAAAGAAGGACACGGGAAAGTTGTGTGAGTTCCATAAGAGCTCCACTCACAACACAAGTGAGTGTCGGGCCAAGCAGTCGTTGGTGGTCGAGATGAGGGCTTCTGAATTAGATGCATGCTCTGACTCTAAATCAGAGCTTGAGAAGGGGAATGAAAAAGGGAAGCGGATTATTGATGCAGAGCCCAACGCCACTGTTGCCACTACGAAGATCTAGAAGGAGGAACCAGAAGATCCATAGGAGGCAGAGCGTCTCTTCCACTCCCAGATGTGGGGAAAGGGTTCCTTGATACAATTCATTGTCGACAATGGGAGCCAAAATAACTACATTTCAGCAGATGACGTGAAGCGGTTGGGCTTGCTAACCACAACACACCCACAACCATACACCATCGGGTGGCTTTACCAAGGACAGGTTCTCGGCATCAGGCAATAGTGTCGCTTTCCCTATAGCATCAAGCCCTTCACGAATGAGGTATTGTGTGGCATTGCTCCTATTGATGTTTTTGATGTATTATTAGGCCAACCATACTTGTGGAAGAAAAATGTTGTGTATGAGTCCCAGCCTCGCACTGTTATTGTTACTTTGTGAAACAAGTTGTACAAGATACCAGAGGTTCCACCGCCTCTCACTATCTCTTTGGTTACTACAAAACAATGCAGTAAGCTCATTTCTCAAACCAGGAAATTTGTTTTCCTGATGATCCGCCCCCAGGGCAAGAAGAAGACTATGGCCACGACCTCCAGACATGGCTCCTCTGCATGACAACAACAAATAGACAAGGTTGTGGAGGAGTACGGGGACATCTTCACCTCACCCATAGGGGTGCCTCTACATTGTCAGGTCAAGCACCCCATTGACCTGACCCCAGGTGTGCCGCTACCCAATGGATCGATCTATAGGCGCTCTGTTCTGGAGAATGATGAAATCAAGAGGCAGATTCAGGAGCTACTGCAAAAATGTCACATCTGGCCAAGGTCATCGCCCTGTGGGAGCTCGATCGTGTTGGTACAGAAGAAGGATGGGACTTGGAGACTCTGTATTGACTATCGGGTGCTGAACAAGATCACTGTCCAGAATAGGTACCCGATCCCACAGATTGATGACCTTCTGGACCAACTCAAAGGGGAAAAATATTTCAGCAAGATCGACTTGAATTCTAGGTATCACCAGGTACCAATTGAACCCTCTAATGTGTGGAAGACTGGCTTCAAAGCCAAGGAGGGCCTTTTCGAATGGCTCGTCATGCCTTTCCGGTTAATGAATGCTCCCACAACCTTCATGAGGTTGATGGATGACATCTTGCGTCCATTCACCAACTAATTTGTAGTGGTGTACTTCGATGACATTCTGATCTTCATCCAGACTTGGGAAGAGCACCTCCACCACATCCGAGAAGTCCTCCAAACACTACGACAACACAATTTGTGTGCCAATTTGGAGAAGTGCACTTTTGGCATGACCCAGGTTCAATATCTGGGATACATTATTGATGAAAGGGGGGTGCATGTGGATCCAACCAAGATCCAAGTCATTCGGGATTGGCCAGCCCCAACCACTCTAATAGAGCTTCGCAGCTTTCTGGGTCTTGCTAATTTCTACCGCAGGTTCTTGTTGGGATTCTCTCATATCACTTGGCCCTTGAGTCAAGTCACCAAGGGTGGAGAAAAAGCAAAATTATTTTGGTCGGATCTCAACAGAAGGCGTTCATAGAATTGAAACATCGCCTCTGTTCTGGCCCAGTGCTCACATTACCAGACTTGCAACAACCATTTGAGATTGAGACAGATGCCTCTGACTATGCTATTGGGGCAGTTCTTACTCAATAGGGGCATCCAATGGCATATCACAATGAGACATTGTCTGACACAGTTTGCAAGTATCCCAATTATGACAAAGAAATGTATTCCATTGTGTAGGCTTGTTGACAATGGAAGCATTACATTTTGGGGAAGGAAACAATCATCCACACAGACCACCAACCCCTGCAGTTCATACAGACACAAGGGAAGCTACAGAACGATCGCCATCAGAAGTGGTCCACATATCTACAACAATTTCATTTGAACATCAAGTACAAGAAGGGTAGCACCAATAATGTTGCAGACTGCCTTAACCGACCAACGATCGTGGCCATAACCACCGTTCTCAACTCTTGTGGGCACGAGACATTTGATTGGCCGCTTCTCTACAAGAGCGATCCAGAATTCAGACACACATACAAGGCACTCTTGGGGGGTATGCAGGTTCCAAATTTTCACCTCCAAGATGCACTGTTATGTCACCAGGGACACCTTTGTGTTCCTTCAAGCAAGCGTGCCAAGATGATATGGGAAGCACACTATAGTTGAGTCACTGGGCATTTTGAGGTCGCAAAAATGGTGGCAGTACTGCAGAAGTATTTCTATTGGCCAAACCTTCGATAGGATGTCAGAAAGTACATAAGATCTTGCACTGCTTGCACCATTGCCAAACCAACCATTAAGAAGCAAGGCCTCTATACTTCGCTACCTAACCCTAGTTGAACTTGGGAATCCATCTCCATGGATTACATGTCGGGCCTTCCTTCTACTAAGCATGGAAACGATTGTGTTTTCGTGGTCATTGACAAATTCTCGAAGATGGCCATTATGGTGGCCTGCAAGAAGAATATCACAGTAGAAGGCACTACTAAACTCTTCTTTGAATGAGTGTGGGTGCACTTTGGGATCCGATAGTCTATCATATCAGATTGCGAAAACAGGTTCATCAACACATTTTGGTCTAGCCTATGGTCAATGTTGGACACCAAGCTCACCTAGTCCACAACTTTCAATCCCCAAACTGATGGCCAGACAGACGTCATCAACAGGATGATTGTACACATTTTGCGCATGTACAATTCAAAGCATCCACGCACATGGGATGAGAGACTCCCCTATGTAAAACACAATTATAACTGGGCTCTCCACAGCTCAACCAGCCACAACCCCTTTCAGGTAGATTTGGATTCCAACCACTATGTCCCGTTGACATAGCCATGCCATTTGCGGCTACTTAGGTTGATTCGGTTCATGTCCAGTCTGAAGCTAACAAATCAAACAACTTCATCGAGCGTATTCAACACATCTTCCAACAGGTTCATGACATATTGGACAGAGCCAACGCTAAGTACAAGAACCAACACGATCAACATTAGGTTCCACACAACTTCCAGGTGGGCGAAAAAGTGTGGCTACATTTGCAGAAGGAGCGCTTCACTGGACCCCACCGTAAGCTTTTCCCGCTCCGATATGGGCTGTACACCATCACCAAGGATGTAGGGAACAATGCCTTCGAGATCAGTATTCCACCATTCCTTGGTCTGCACCCAGTATTCAATGTAGACCGACTTTGTCCCTACTTCCCACCTCTACTGGACACCTCTGACATTGCAGAAGAACTCACACCAAAAGTGTTAAACCCAGACTGCATGGAAAATGCCACCAAAGATTGTATCATGGACATGCAAATCAAGAACACTCGCCAATAGAAGATCCAAAACTGTATCGGGTTTTCAAAGTTGGCCAACTCTTGCACCAAGGCAAATGGTTCACCAGGGACCAAGTTCAAGAGAAGTTTCCTCATCTCATGGAGGAACTCAACGCAATGGGGACCATTGCTTCCTAAGGGGGGAGGAATGATCCAGGTGGATATTGGTGGCCACCCACCTATTCCACTTGGGGCCCTACCATTGTCTCTTTAATTTTTTCAGTTTTGGCACAACTTACTATTTTAAGCAGTATTTCGGGTCCTGAACTTCCGAAGCCATTTTGAGGCCCTAAACGATGTTTTTTGGGAAAACCGGGAGAAACATGGATGCATAGACTGATTTTTCTCACATAAAAAGTTGTATTCTTTGGATAGATATTTCTAACAAGGTATGGTTTGCATCAAACGGAGTTCGTATGCCAGAGTTACGTCCCCGGGAAGTTGAAACACCAATTTACCCAAACGGGGCCCATAGTTTTGGCGCTTCATCTCCTAGGGTTAGGGTTTTATATGTTTAGGGTTTTTTATTGTTTCTAAATAATAAATAGGCCCTCAAGCCTCATTGTAACTCAGTTCAGAGGCCTGTATCTGCCACATATCTTCTTAGAGATAAGCTACCAGTGCCCTAGCTAGTTTATTTCCATTCTGTCTGTAGGCAAATTTCAGCTCTTCGATATTAATGAAATGAAGTGTTAATTCCACTACATATTTGTACTTATGGTTATATATGTATTCTGTTGCGTTCCTGCATAAATCCGGATCACACCCGACCATAGATTGGATGAGCCAAATCTCTCTTCATCCATTCACCCCCATGCCATATTCCAAGCATGAATGTGGGATCTCATCAAACACATCAATCACAATCAATATAGGGCTTTTAGAGGCCAAACCGCCTCAAACCTCAACTAGTGATTCCCCCTCACGGTCAAACATCACAACCATCATAGATTGGTCTTTATCCAAGCTGCTCTAGGGCTCCAGAGTGTCTGTTCCAACCAAGGCTCCAGGAATAGTAACTAAACACTAGTTGTTTCTGGGCTCCAGAGTGTTTTTCCAACCAATGCTTAAGGACTAGTAAATCAACCCACCTAGGGATACAGAGTGTTTGTGCAACCAAGGCTCCAGGACTAGTAACTCAACCCAACAACTGTCCACCGGGCTCCAGATAGTTTGTCCAAACAAGGCTCCTGAAACTAATAACTCAACCGAACAACTAAAGTAATCATGAGAACAAACAAAAAAAAATCAATGGAATAAACCCACAACACCATGGCTATCCACAAAATGTTAAGGCTAGGAAAATCCACATTCATACACCATGCATGCCAAAATCAACAAGGAAAACATACATGCAACTCAGTAATTGCACTCAAAACCTGCTGTAGATGATGATCTCGATGTCCTCTTGCCCTTTCCTGCTCTTCCTTTGCCTTCTTTCTCCAAATCACTAAGTATCCACACTCTCCAAGAGTGATCCAAGAAAAATCTAAGTATCCAAGAGTATGAGAGAGAGAGAGAGAGAGAGAGAGAGAGAGAGAGAGAGAATAATGAGAGAGCTCCAAAAATGCATTGACAAAAACCTACCAACTGATCCTCAGAATCATTTTTATTAATGAGGCCTCTATTTTTTTCATTTTCCATTATTTTCCTTCAATTTCCTCCTCACATGAAACCCATGACCTTTCACCTTCCTTTTGTCCTAATTTCCATTATTTTCATAAATAAAATGCCAATTAATGCCTCATGCCTTTCCAAATCCTTTTCCATTTCCATTTCCAATTTCCTTTAGCCATAATAACTGAAATGAACACCCGCTAGGATGTTTTTCCCACTATTCAACTTGGAATACGTGTCCCATCAACTGTGGTCTTGTATATTTTTTTACATGGGTTTTTACCAGGGCTGTTACAGAACCCTCCTCCTTGGGGGAACACCGTCCTCAGTGTTCAATGATAGCTATAACCAATAAGACTGTTGAAAACAAAAAATACTTCCTATGAAGCTTTATAACATAGCCTGTTGCAGTGTTTACAATGACCACTGCTAAAACATGAAAAACATACCGTTTACTCTAGATTTATAACACAACTCATTACGATATTTACAATAACAAGCACATTTGCTTCAACCAACAAATAATTATACTGTTTATGGATATTTGTAAATCCAACTCGATACATTATTTACAATAATATACACATATACACATTTTATCAACCAACAAATAGAAGGATATGATGCCCGTATCAGCAACAAGAGAATCCAGAGGCTCACACCTCCACCCTCAAAGTAATACCAGGATTCACCTATTTTCTAGGAAGTCTAGAATCCACTGCCAAAGTCAAATTCTACATCTAATGTCCAACGCTACAATCCTGCACGACTTGTCCACTTAGTGAAAAGGTACCGACTCATTGTTACATGGCACACTCCAAATTTTTATTTGATTCCATTTGGAAATGCTAATGACCAAAACAAATCCATTCCCGACCTTCCCTTCTTTGCTACACTGTCCCTCAGGAAATCTGGTCACCCCTTACATATAGTCACTCACCTTCCAATTTCTACTGGCACCCCCAACCTGGGAATTCCAACCCTTGGCAAGGTTTCCTTGCATCGGAAGTTCAAACAACCAAGGCATATACCTACCTCAAAAACATCATACTGGTCATAGCATGCTCATGGAAATCAATGGACACTATTTGGTAACATTGTCCCACAATGACCCTGCTCTTGAAGTGCTTTGCCAACATAGAGTTGTATGTCCCAATTCTTTTCGTTGTTTCTGCTAATGCTTGCAATCAGTTTCAACCACCTAACTGGGCATTTCCATGCTTCATGTACCAAGCACATAACTGCCATTAGATTCAAAATAAATTGAAATAAATTAAAATCATACCTCATTGGTGGCTCGTCAATAAGGTGCACTTGCAATCCTGTTCACTTCCTGTAACAACAAGTCAAACTAGTTGTTTGATAAAATCATCATGCATAAACATATCACATTTAGTTAACTCAAAACACAACCATCATAGGTCAAAATCATGAATCACATGCAATCATCATAAAACATAATCATAAATCACATGTAACCATCATAATTCACAATCGTAGATCATATGCAAAATAAAGCTGCAATAAAATTTGAAAATTTCAAAGCAGTTGCAGTGATAGATTTATTTCTCCTATTTATTATTTCAATAAGTTATTATTCATAAATATTCCAAAAAATATCGAAATAAATATTACTGCACCATTCAAAAACATACATGGCGAGAAATAAACAGTAGAGAACATAAGCACAAGAATCAATCACATGTACACATTTATTTTTGGACAATTGTCCTCAGAAAAACCCAATGCGGGAAAAATGGTGCAATAGATGAGGGTTTTATTAATTCTTCAGAAAATGATATCATTACAGGGAAATACAACAACATATAAATTCTGAATCACTTGAGACTGAATTTCTGACTTACTCGAACAATTCTCTGACACCTTGAACAACCCCTACATGTCCCTGCGTCCCTCCGTGTGATTCACTTCGCAGTCCCAACGCTGGAATGTGTGAGTATGCGTGGATACTGCATGGGTTTTATGTGTTGCAGCCTCAAGGTTCCTCTAGTGACCCACTGCTACTCTTCGTCCTTGATATCGATCACTACTGAATCCCTCCTTCTGCTTCTGGAAAATTCTCGCCCTACAACTCTCCCACTGAAATCTAATTCTACATCAGAATGGATCTCCTTTGGGTACTGAGTGTATGCTCGACTTATCTTGCAAATGACCCTCAAGTATTCTTTTATAATCTTCCTGTTGGAGAACCAACAACCCAGATTAAAAGATTAATCAATGGCTAAGATTAAAACTTGACTTGATCCATGTTTTCTAGAAGATTCACACTCTAACTTATTAATACCCTTTAATTATTTCATTTCCCTAAGTTTAGACTTAGGGTATTCATTAAAATAATTAATTATTTTTATAAGTCATGAACCGAGTGGAATTTCTACAAACTGTTTATGGGTTCTTTGGAATGCTGCTGTCCAAGCCTCCCTGCAAATTTTGAGACTTGGAACACCCCCGGATGCTACAAAAATCAACACTACCTCTTAGTGAGGAAGGTGTTCCAACAATATGCCAGCTGCATGCTGCTTTGATTTTGAAGCACCCTCTGCGGTGCTGATCTCAGGACTCTGCCCCCTCATCTGCTCCGTTGTGGCCTCTTAAACTGCTGCCTTTAACACTGCCACTATCACTGCTGCCTATGTACCACAAATCCCTATGAATACTAAGTTTATCCATTCCTTCTACTGGAAGGGATTCTTCATCATCCCCATCTTCTCTTAGTAGACAAACTTTGTCTTCCCTAGAGCCTTTGTGAGGATGTCTGCCTCCTTTTCTCCCGTTGAAGTGTATTGCAACTGAACAACTCCACGTTGTACACAGTTGCTAATGAAGTGACACATGATGTCAATATATGTTTTGACCTATCATGAAACACAGGATTCTAAGAGAGCTTTATGTAACTTTGGTTATCACATAAGATGCTGGTCGCTTCCATTTTCTCCTTGAGTAGATTCAGTAGCAGTTTCCTAAGCCATATGGCTTTGCACGAAGCTGTGTTGGCTTCCATATACTCTGATTCTGCTGAACTCAGTGCTACGAACTTCTATTTCCTATTGCACTAGGAAGTCATTCATGATCCTGGACTGAAACAGTACCCACTGGTACTCTTCCGATCAACTTAACTTCCATCCCAATCTGCATCATTGAAACCACTCAACCTGACATCATTGCTACGAGTGTACTTCAATCCAAGCTTGACTATTCCTTAAAGGTACATGAGAACATGCTTGGCTACTACCCAATGTGCCCTCTTTGTTTCCACCATGAACTGATTGAGGGTATTTATAGAATAACAGATGTCTGGCCTTGTATTTACCAAATACATCAATGACCCTATGAGTTGTCTATACAACGTAGGATCAACCTCATCATTGTCGGACGTATCAATTTTATTCCAATTGGTGATCATTGGAGTTGTCATGGGTCTACAATCCTCCATTTGTAGTATCTTTAGAATCTCTGTAGTGTATCTTCCTTGAACAAGGAAGATCTCCCCATTCTTCTGCCAAAGCTCCAACCCTAGAAAATAGGTGCATCCGTCCTAGATCCTTCATGTCAAATTATTCAGCCAAATTCTTCTTGAAATATGTGATGAGCCTTGATGATCCTGTAAAAAACAGATCATCTACATACAAAAACAGTATCAAAGGCTCACTCCCTACTCTTAGATAATAGATATTTGGATCTGCGTCAATCTTAACGAATCCCATCTTCTGCAGGTAGCTGTCAATTCGACCATACCAGGCTCTAGGAGCTTTCTTCAATCCATATAATTCTTTCTTTAATATTCACACATGATTTTTCCGATCATGTGTCTCAAAGCCCTCCGGTTGTTCTATATACACCTCTTCTTCTATCACCCCGTTCAAGAATGTCGTCTTGACGTCCATCTGGTGAATTTCCCACCCCATTTCTGCAACAAGGGATATCACAAACTTGACAGAGGTGTACTTGGATACTGGGGCGAAGGTTTCTTCATATTAAATTCCTTCTTTCTGAGCATACCCCTTAGCCACAAACATGGCTTCAAATTTCTTGATGTTGCCGTCTGCAACATACTTGATTTTGTAGATCCACTTGGATCCTACAATTGATCTCTCCTGAGGCCCGGGTACTACTTCCCATAGATCATTCGTCATGATGGAACTGTGCTCTTCCACCATTGCATCAACCCACACCTGGTGCTTAGTTGCTTCCCAAAAACTGGAAGGTTCTCCAACTTGAGCAACCAAGGCTTGATACCTCTCAGGATGCTTACGTCGAGTCTTCTCATTTCGGGGGATTCCGTCAAAGTCCTCTGCATCCTTAAGAATCTATTGAAGTTCCTTGCTTGTTCTCCCACTGGTAGTGGGTGGATCTACCGACTCTCCCTCTTGCAAACCCTCGAGAGACACATCCTTTAGATCACTATGCCTCGGAGAGGCAATTGAATTTTTTGCTGCCAGTTGTTGGGGCTGGACCAGAGGCTCTTCCTCAGACTGCGTAGCAAAAGGTAGCTCATGGGATCTTCTGAAGGCTTTCTCCTCTAAGAACTTCACATCCCTTCGCACCACCACTTTCCTGCTCTCAGGAATATAGATGCGATAAGCCTTTGCATTATTGCTGTATCCTACCAGATACCCTTTTTCAGCAGTCATCTCCCACTTCTTCCTCTTCTCACTGGGCACATGACAGTAAGCTGTACTGCCGAAGATAGTAAAGTGACACACTTCAGGCTTACTACTGGTGAAGACACTTTTTGGTGTGATCTTTCACAGTGCAGGGTGAGGATTTTTGTTCTGAATGTAGATAGTTATATTACACGCTTCAGCCCATAGGAATTTGGGCATGTCTTGGTCATACAACATAGCTATGGTTGCTCCAAAAATAGTCCGATTCTTGCAGGTTTTAGACCTAAACATCCCACATTTTATTATTGTATAACTTTAAGGCACATCATTGAAAAATTTTGGGAAAAAAAGGAATAAGTTTTTTGTTGCTTTGTTGATTTCAAAAAAGCCTTCACTAGTACATTTGGTCAAAATTCTAACACTTTTGATGTATTGTCAGAAATTTCCCCAATTTTTCTCAAATTTTTAAATCCCTCCAACAACCATCACTATACCGACATATAGGGACATCGTTGGTATTGCGACGTTTAGGAACGTCTTTGGTACATCGATGGTTCGGGACACAATGTCAGAAATGCGACGTTTTTAAGACATGAGTCGGTATTGCGACATTTGGAGACAAACATCGCTATTGCAACAATTAAATACACTTATCGATAGAGTGGAGGTATTTGGGACAAACATCGGTATTGCGAGCGTTTGCGGACAACCGTCGGTATTGCGACGGTTTGGGGACAAACATCGCTATTTCGACGTTTAGAGACACTTGTTGGTAGTGTGACAGAATTGGGGACAACCGTCGTTATTGCGACGGTTTGCGGATAGTCGTCGGTATTAAAACGGTTTGCAGACAACCGTCGATGTTGCGACGTGTTGACCAAACGTCAGAATAGCGACAACGGTAAAAATTTTGTAACGACGGAATATTTTGTAATGTTGTTATTTTATTTTATTAATTTTTATAAGATTATAGTAATATATTTGTTATTTGTTTACTAGGGTGATTTAATTGACAATTATTATGTTAGCTATGTCAAGCTAACAAAAATAATAATATATTTGCTATATTTAATTGTTATTAATTTCTCTTTAACTTATAACATGTTTAATCTTAAAAATGAATATAAAAAAATTTATCTTTAAATTTATTGAATGAATAAATTAGAAGTTTTATTATAACTTTTTCAAAATATAATGTCCTGTGTATTGAAGAACATTTACCATTTTTTCACTACAATATTTGTATTGTGATTACCCCACAAATCATAGCCCAATGTGGGCCCTCCCCACCTGCTTTGACATAGTGACAGATCACGCTTTCAAGAGTTTCGATTCATGAATGTCACTCGCCTAGTACTGACTAACGTGTGCGTCACCTTGGCAATTCACTTCAACATGACATTTTTCCTTCAACGTTACTTAATTTTTGTACCACGCAAGTATAACCTTGCACATAACCACGTCATCTTTGATGGTGAAGAATTTGTATCATAATGGTAATATGATGGATCTCATTCATTGTCAAAACACCCCTAATCACTTCCCCGAGGAAGCAGCCACCATGGAAACCTTGTGCAACAAGAGCATTGGCACGTAGCAAAATATACATCGCAACTCCAAGTAGAGTGAAACACCCTTAAATTATGCATAGTGTGTCCGAATAATGGTAATGTGATCTCCCTTAGTCTCAACAATATTATGCATTCCAATACTTTCACGTGCTTTAATTACCATGACCATGCAAAGTTATTTAAGATCAACATCCCTTTTAGATATAATGGCATATAATTTGGTGCAGGTTGCAATATGTCTCGTAAACTTTGTGATTCAGCTTCTCAGCGAAGGCCTCTTGACCTTAAGGACTTGGCCTTCTAGCCATTCTCTGCCTTCAATAGCTCTCCCTCTCTAGCCTTTTGCTCGAAATTTTTATTACCCTCTCCTATATTCATGCATGTCATCCCTTTAGCCTTTTTTCAAGCTTCACATCCCAATTTCCTTTGTCCAAGTGGGTCCAGTCAGGTCGGGTGGGGTCGTGTCAGGTCATGGTGTCAGGTCGGGTCGTGTGAGGTTGGGTTGGGTTGGGTTGGGTCGGGTCGGGTCGAGTCGGGTCATGTGAGGTTGGGTCAGGTTGGGTCATGTCATGTCAGGTCGGGTCGGGTCGTGTAGCATTGGGTTGTTTGAGGGAGGCTAAGGAAACACATTCAGGTGGGTTGGGTTGGGTTGAGTCGGGTCATTTGAGGGCGCCTAGGGAAACATGTTCGGGTGGGTTGGGTCATGTGAGGGTGTTCGTATAAAAGATGCTAAGTTGTGACCGCCCGTGTGCCTTGTACTGCACATTTGTGCGATCCGTATTTTGTTTGGATCTTCGTCGTGCCTTCATTCGGGCGAGTCGGGTCGTGCCGTGTGAGGGTGCGCCAGGAAACATGTTCAGGTCAGATCGTGTGAGGGAGGCCATATCAAAAATGGAAATTTATTACAACAAAAATAGGAATATGACAGACTCAAGGGTTTCCTTAGGCGCCCTCACACGTCACGACTTGACCTGACCCGACCTGCCCGAACTCGTTTCCCTTGGCGCCCTCACACGACCCGACCTGCCTGAACGCAATTCCTAGGGCACCCTGACACGTTCACAAAGACCGTTCACAAAACGTCGAAATAACGACATGGACATAAAACGTCAAAAGCACGACATTGGCTATTGAGATCGTTAGAATAACGACGATATGAAAAGACCATTTACAAAATGTCAGAATGGTGACGACTTGAGGCTTGTTACATATTTAATATATTATTTCATATATTAGTGTAGTAATTTTGTTTATATATATATATATATATATTATCACAATTAATTAAATAATTAAATAATTAATAATTAATTAATTAAATAATTAATAATTAATTAATTAAATAAATAAATTAAACTAGCCGTTATTATTCGATTTTTATTTTCAAAATCAAACTAGCCATTATCCTAATGGCTAGTTTAGCCATTTCTAAAAATAAAATTAAAAATAAAACATAAAAATAAAAATAAAAAATATATATATATATATATAAAATAAAAAATAATATATATATATATATATATATATATATATATATATATATATATATATATATATATATATATATATATATATATATATATATATATATATATATATATATATATATATATATATATATAAAAATAAGAAGAAAGTAAAATAAAAATAAATAAATTAAATTAGAATATATATATATACAAATTCACAATTAATTAAATAATTAATTAGTTACTTAATTAAATAAAACTAGTTGTTATTGTTCGATTTTAATTTTCAAACTAAAACTAGCCGTTATCCTAATGGCTAGTTTAGCCATAAAATATTCCAAGCTATTAGATCTAGATCTTGGTTAATAATATTTTATTATGGACCATTATCAAGGATAACTGAATATTTTGTTATAAATAAGATTAGGGTTTTCCATTCTTTATTTACCTTTGATCCTTTTATCATGGTTGAAATTTGATCACTTTTATTTTCTTTTTGCTTATTTAGCTCCCATTGAGTTCAACACGTCTTGGGTTTTCTACACCATTGAGAGAGATAATTGCTAAACATAATTATTTTTTTTCTTTATAGGATAATTTGCATCAATGGAAGAAAACGTTAGAGGTGGAAAACAAATTGAAGAGGGTGAAAGGGGTGATGATAAAGTTTATTTCGCTTGCAAAAAATGTTGTATGAGAAATAATGTTAGAGTTTAATAGCAATAGAAACAATGCATTGTAGGAAATATGGGCACATTGATGGTGGATCGAATGACTATCATCTTGTGGTAATTAATTATCTATCTTCATTTTGATTATATCGTAAAATTTTATATTATTTTAATATTTTTTATATACGCACTAATGTTTAAAGATTGTTTGTAATTTTTATAAAGGCACAGTTGCCCCCCAACTTTTTCAGAACCAGTTTCCACAGCTAAATAGTAGTAGATTAGATGATGTTGTAGTAGTACAAGAGAATATTGTAACAAATATTAGTATTGGAAATGATGTTGTACAAGGTGAAGAACATGAAGCGAATGAAGAAGATGATTTTAATGATCCAATGGAGGTAGATGATGACAATAATGAGACAGTTCACATTAATGATGGGACAAATCAAATGCTCCAAGACTTGTATGGTGAGTCAGATGATGATGGTGGAGATAGTGACGGTGTTTGTGATGTGCCTCTAATTGAAACGTCAAATGAACGCCTTTTTGAACACTCAAATGCAACTCTTCTCTCTGCTACATTGTTGCTGGTGAACTTAAATGTTATGAATAATTTGTCGAATAGATGTATGACACAAATCCTAAGGTATGAAATATGTATATATGATCACATATATGTAAATGTTTAATATTTTCCCTTTTTTTAGTTGTAATAAATGTGTAAAATAATAATTCAATACTTATATATGATTAATAATCTTTACATTAACTAGTTTTTTTTATATTGTAGATTGTTGGGTGAATTTTTTTTACCATCGCCGAATAATTTAACTCAAATATATCGAGATCTATGTGCTATTATGAAATAATTTGGAATGGAATATAATACTATAGATGCATGTCCTAAAGATGATACTATATATTACGGAGAACATGCATCGAAAACATAATGTCCGAAATGTGGTAACAGTAGATATCAAACTGATCAACTAACAAAAAAGGTTCCTCAAAAGGTTCTTCGTCATATTCCCATAATTCCACATTTGCAGCGAATGTTCAGGGGTAAGAGCATAGCACAGTTTATGGATTACCATTCAAAGAATAGATTCAGTGGAGATGGTGTTCTTCGAATGCGTGCAGATGGTTCTACATTTAGGGAAATCAAGGAAAAATATGTATATTTTAAAAATGAACCTCGTAATGTCAAGCTTTCATTGGAAGCTAATGGTGTTAATCCATATGGAGAGCTTAGATCTACTTACTCAGTGTGGCCTATTTTCATTATCAATAATAACATTCCTCCTTGGATGTCAATAAAGAGGGAGCACATAATGTTGGCTATGATTATTCCAGGTATTTGATAGATTATTTTTTCTAATGTAACATTTTCATTTCTCTCATTATTTGCATAATATCTTTTATTTATTTACTTAATTATATATACATAAATCATGTTTTTAATTATGTACCATAATTTTGAACAGTTAGGTAAGTACCAGGTCAAAGATATGAATGTATATATTGAGCCTCTTATCGATGAGCTAATAAAGTTATGACATGGCATCATTATGTATAACATCACTAAACCAATCAAGCAGAAGAGATTTCAATGTCATGGAATGCTTGTATGGACAATTCATGATGTCCTAGGACTAACACATTTTTGTGGTATGTAATATTTCGTTGCACTTTAATATAATATATAATTATCTAAATTATACATACCATATTGCATGTTTTAAAAATGATCTCATAGTATAATTATTATTGATCCATCTATTGTAGGTCTTCAAACAAAGGGTAGATTTGCATGTCCAGTTTGTGGCCCTAAGATGAAGTATCATCATTCACTAGACTTAGGAAATATGGTGTTTGATGAGTTTAGGGACTTCCTCTCTAGGAACCATAACTATTGTACTAATGAAAAACATATTTTCAGTGATAAAGAAGAAGCTGGATTAAACCACGAAGAATGACACCTTGGTTGTAGAAGTTGGAATATATCATAATTAATAATCGTCAAGCAGCTAGTAAGTAATTTTTCTATATATGTATACATATATATTAATTTTTTATGTAATGTTTGGAATTTTTGTTTTAATTAATGAATTTATTTTATTATATTTGATAATTATTGTTCTGATTTATTTTATTCTTTGATATCAAGGTCATTGTTGTGAAGGTACCAATGTTGTACTTCCACCTAGAATGAAATATTATCCTTCTCAATTCGTGAGGTTGCCTTACTATGAGGACCTAAAAATAGCTCATTTGTTTGATACAATGCATATCGGGAAGAATGCGATAGAAACATTATGGAAAATCATAGACGGTGCACATGATAGAGATAAAATTGAAAAAAATTATGCTGACATTGAGAAATCGAATCATGCAATGAAAAGTGTGATTGACCGATCAAATAACAATGGAGGTCGAAATTATAATCATATTCCATAGTTATTAACAAAAAAGCAAAGCAATGATGTAAAATAGGTCGTTAGAAGAATTAAATTTCCAACATGTTTTTCTTCAAACATAAATAATATCTTAACGAAAAAAGGTGACTTCAGTGGGGTGAAAACACATGATTGGCATACCTTTGTTAAGGTAATTTTTTTGGTATACATTTTTGTATATTATTTCTTGAATACATATTTTAAATTTCCCTTTTTTTTTTTAATTTGGAAACCAATAACGATTCATTTTTCATCGTTATAGTATGTTCTACCTGTATCTCTCCCAAACGACTTCGACAACAATGTCAAACAAGTTATATATGGTCTTAGTAAATACATGAGGTAAGTAGTTTTGATTTATACGCAAAATTTCACTACAATTCCTTTCTGTACTTAATGACATGATGTGTTAATTTACTTGTAATGTATATATATATTATGTTTCATTGAAATAACCTTGCATAATGATTTGCAGATGGTTGTCATTGAAAGAAATCCATCAAGATGAAATAAAGTATTGGAAGAAAGAAATTCCTCGGCTAATGTGTGAAATGCAAAAGTATCTACCTCCAACATTTTTCAATGCACAAGGACACTACTTGATACACCAAGTTGAGGAGATTGAAATGTGTGGACTAGTACACACAAGGTCAATGTGGATGGTGGAGAGGCACCTGGAATCCTTGAAGGCTTTGGTTAGACAAAGAGCATGACCTGAGGGTTCTATGGTGGAGGGATATGTGGTATATGAATCCATGGTGTATATTAGTCATCATCTTCCTATATTAGCTGCGCCAACTATGGATGCTATGGATTGCATTTGGGATGTGAACTCCATCAAAAAATTTGAAGTGGAGCACCTGTTGGGAAAAGGTAGAATGAAGAAAGTAAGAGGTAAAATATTTATTATATATAATAAATATAATGTTTCATTTTTTTACATAATGTATATGATCATATTCATTTAAGTCTTATTTTTTTTATTGTTTATTAATTAATATAATTTACCATGGTTATAAGTTATATTTAATATTGGTGAATTATTGTTTTTTATTCAGGTGCTCAAGATTATGAGGCACTACTTTTATACATTGCAAACAATATTGAGTGTATGAGTGAATGGATTGGAAGATGTAAAAAACGTAACGACGATAGGTTATCATGGCAACTACTGTCTGAATTGGTTAGAGAAGCTTATCGTAGTGGAGATGGAAATGTTACAGATAGAGAAATTGATTTAGCATATGGTTTGAAAGATAGAAAGGTAAGCAATTAATTCACCTATTTTATTCATTACTTGTTTTATATTATATTTATAATGTGACAAAAAGTTTGATTTTTCAGATAATTTTCAAGTTGTGTAAATTATATGATTAATTATTAATTGATAATTAATGCATATTTTTCATGTTTGGCATATTGCAGTTGAAACACCACAAGGCTATGTGGTGAAATGGTCATAAATTTTGCATTAAACAGTTGGAGGATAACAAGAAAACTTCTGATAGTGGGATAACTGCAGTATTCCAGGTCACTGATATTTCCTCCAGGAGTGAAAGGCATCCTCGAGAATCTGAAAATTGATATTATGGGTTTTTAGATGATATAGTTGAGTGTGACTTTAATTCCTTCAAATTAGTTTTGTTTGACATCAAATGGTATGGGCTACGAATGAATGTATGTGATGATGACAAAACTCTTATTCAATATGACAATGGATTTCCAATGGTTAAAACATCGCAGTTTGAAGTAGGAAAATATTGCTATGTTTTTCCAAGCCAATGTGAACAAGTCTTTTACTTAGAGGTTCTAGGTGAGAACGAATGGTCATTTGCTATTAGATATGATCCAAGAGGAATGCCAGTAGAGTATACTATAGAGGGAGAAGATGATATTGATCAAGAAGAAGATGATGCAGTGGCAGATGAGCAAGAAGATGCATTGACAGACGAAGAAGATATAGAAGATGAACCAGGCATAGGAGACGAGGCAACAATTATTGATGGAGATGTTGATGAGGATATTATTGAAAATGACATAATTTATTATGATGATGACATGGTCAATCATTTCAACACCATTTCTGAATCAAATTTTGTTATAGATGTCGATGAGTTGGATGAATATCAAGAAGATACAGAAGAAGAATATTGATACAAATGTTCTGTTCGAGTGTGAGTTGGTATGTTATAACTTTATATTTTAATATGTAGGAATTATTGTCTTTAAATAATTTACTAATTATGTGGGTATATTTCATGTTGTTTATTATTTCAAACCAATAAATAATGTCCATACTAGTGTACAAGCTAAACTAAAATTATGTATTTATACAAACACATGAAAATTTTGTTTACGACCTTAATTAACTTTTGGTTTGTTTGTATTCTATTTCATGGATTGGGTATTGGGAAAATGAGAGTGATGTAAGGGGGATGGGAGGGGCCATATGAGCTTCCACCTTCACGTGGTTGGCCCTATTGAATAGAGAATAAATTATTCTTGAAACCAAGAGAAGCTCATTCATATTTATTTGCATTATTGTAAATGTCATCATTGTTCTCAAATTATTGCAGCACCAAAATTGTTGAAATTTTTAGAAAACATTAGGTCACTTATGAAATGATATTACCATGCACCATTATCTTTATAAGCCAAGAGTGACCCGTGAATGGGGCCATTAACATTTCTTATATGTTTCTTGAAAGGTTCTTTAGTCAAAAATTAATTAATATATTCAATTGTAATTCACTATTATTCCTTCCAATATTCTCAACAGATTCAATACCATTTGGGCAAAAAATTTTACTACCTCATGGAGTTCTATTTGTCAAAAATTACCAACAGAAAATCCACTCACAAATTTTCTCAATTTTCACTCGCGTGTGCTCTATACTCTATGCAAATTATTCTTTCTCACTTCTCAGGCACTTAGCACCTCCACTATACTCATTAATAAACTTGTCCACTCAACCCCCACCTGCATTTCCTTGCTCTAGCCAAGGAAGACTTGTAATTTTATTGGCCTATAATATGAGTTTTCGTAGGTCGATCACATAATGTGAAATGAGTATTGCTTGTACTCTTTGCAATCAACATCTAAGGTAATAGGATTTTGAAGAGGTCCTTACCTTCACAACAAGATGACGTGATCATTAACAAAACCTTCAATTTTAATGACATCCTCAATGCTTTTGCGCTCCTTTAATATCCTCTTATTCACTCTTTAAATAGCATTATAAAGAAATTACATTTTATTTTTCATTTGTTTAAGATTTTTCAAATTGGAACATTTTTTAACCTCTTGCTTGTAAATATTTCTAGCAATCATCTCCTTCACATAACATAAGTCTTAAGACACATGGAATTTTATCCTTTTCCTTCACATAATGTAAGTCTTAACACACATGGAATCTCATCATTGGGAATTCCCAATGTTAAGTATGGTGAAACCTAATGGAAAAATTAGCTTTATGTTAGAATAAAAGTGCATTTATTTTAGGAATTGTCCAACGAGGCTATAATTTTGTCCAGATGATGATTTTCTTGCTAGAATATGACATTAAATTCTTCAAAAAATCCCACTATGGTAGTGTTTAAATTGTTATTTTGATGACGAAAATGGATTCAACACCATCAAGGACCCTTGGGGCACCCAAAATCTTGAAGATTGACAACTATAACCTAGATTTTCAATAAATTCCACTAGATTTTCGCAAAATCATGCTAGAATTTCTATTGTTTTATGTATGAAATTCTGGCTTCATTAGAATACGAATTTCTTTTATATGAGGTTTATGAATCTTCCCTATATCTTGTGTTGTTAGAATGACATGATAACATTTATCCATAATGTAAACACATGATTTCATGGTTTTATTCCCAGTTGTCCTCCTACTTCTTTGCATTTAATGTTTATAATTGAATGGTCTTTCCCTTCACTTATTGTTAATTCTTTGGAATTTTATAAATCAATAACTCTAGGGGATGTTCTATCCTCTTCAAAATGGTGCCTCTTTATAATAATTGAGCTTACTTGACTTTACCTAGAGTTGCTACAACTTAGGGTTGCATTACCTTGTAGATAATATTGAGGATATAAAAGGAATGTGCCACCACTTTCCTTAATTGGATCCAAACACATTAAATCTTCCAATGTAAATGCTAAGAAGTTATATGATAAATGGTGATGGTTTGAATAATTTTTTTTAATGGCCAACGTGATTGATGGTTTGATTTGCTCAAAATAAAATGATTACCTTTTACATTTTTAAAAGAAATGATATAGCGTACATTTTAAAAAGAAACGATATAGTGTAGGCCATCAAAATTTGGGATTTGTAGTGCAACAGGCTTTGATATGTAACATAGGGAAGTAGGGTTTTAACAATTTCCTGGGAGGGTTCATCCATTTTCATTTGTACAGAGGACAGGGAGACCACGGTCGAGTCCCAAAAAGTAAGTCTGGCTGTAATTCATCATCATTTTCCTCCTCTAGCAGAGGCGATAGACAATCAAAATGTCGATGTCGATGTCAAAGCAACGCAGGGAAGTGGGGTTTTAACAATTTCCTGGGAGGGTTTCAAGAAAGCAGCATCGACATAAACAGGGAGCCGCAATAGACAAGAAGAGCGAGAGGAGAGGCAAACCCTTGGTCTCGTCCTCCTCTGTGGGCAAGAAGTGGTTACTATGATAGTCGAATTGAAGGCCCGCCCCTGCCTGATGAATCACGAGTCAAGACTGCCGTCGCAGCTCAGGCAGGCCCCGACTTAGGTAAAGCGGTGGGTAGAGGAATCCCCACGACACCCCTTGTTCAAGCTCAACTAGGCTTAGCTAGTCCCATTAGAGGAGTTGGAGGTCCTTCACCAGAGAGTCCCAATTACCTTTTTGGAACTGCTTGTGTTTGATCAGTTCTTAGAGTTTTAATCTCAAATTCCACAGGAAAAACAACACTTTTACCATAAACCAATTCATAGGGAGAAAAACCTGTAGTGTTTCTCCAAGTAGTTCTGTAAGCCCATAATGCCTCAGGGAGCCTTTGGGACCAATCCTTCCGGTTGTCCTTCACTGTTTTGGTTAGAATGGCTTCTAATACTTTGTTTGTGCTTTCCACCTGCCCATTGGCCTGGGGGTGGTATGGTGTAGTCATTCTATGTTGAATATGATATTTGTGAAGGGTAGACTTAAAACCATGAGAATTGAATGGAGGTCCTCCATCTGTAACTAGCTTTCTAGGAATTCCAAATCTAGTGAAGATCTCTTCAAATAAGAAAGCTAGGACAGCCTCTTAATTAGCTCTAATAAGTGCTTTGGCCTCCACCCATTTAGTCATATAGTCTGTACAGACTAATATATAAGTTCTTTGATTGGATGGAGGGTTAATGGGTCCTATGAAATCCAAGGCCCGTCTTTCGAATGGTTCAGAAACTACCTGGGGGTTTAATGGCATTTGGTCTCTATGATTGGGTTGACCCATTCTCTGGCAGCTGTCACAAGCCCTTACATATTTCTTTGCATCCTTAAATAATGAGGGCCAGTAGTAACCCATCCTCAGAATTTTGTGTGTTGTTCTCTTATCAGCAAAATGCCCTCCACAAGGGCCATCATGACAAGCTTTCAATATGTCATACACTTCATCTTCTCTAATGCATCTTCGGATTTCCTGATCAAGCCCAGTGTAGAAAAGACACCCACTTATCCAGCTATACCTGGCACTTTGTTGAACAATTTTTCTCTTTTCTCTGTATGACAGGTGTGATGGTAATTTTCCTGCAACCAAATAATTAGCAATATCTGCATACCATGGAGAGTGAGCAGAAACCGCAAATAAATACTCATCAGGAAAAGAATCATCTACTGGAATATCATTGTCAGTTTTTAACCGTGAAAGGAAATCAGCCACCACATTTTCTTTGCCAGGCCGATCTACAATTGTGATATCAAATTCCTGCAGTAATAATAACCATCTGGTAACTCTAGCATTTGTGACAGATTTGTTCATTAAATACTTGATAGCTGAATGATCAGTGTGCACCAAAGTAGAATAACCAGTGATATAGTGTCGGAATTTATTAATGGCATAGATTACTGCAAGAAACTCTTTCTCGGTAACTGTATAATTAAGCTCAGCAGGGGTCATATTCTTACTAATAAAGTAGATAGCATAAGGAAGATGATTTTCCTCTTGTCCCAAGACAACTCCAATTGCAGTGTCTGAAGCATCAGAAGATATATGAAAAGGGAGGGCCCAATCAGGTCCCCTCAAAATAGGAGCAGTAGATAACTGATGCTTGAGTTCTTCAAAAGCTTTCTGACAAGAATTAGTCCAATTAAATTCAGCATTTTTCATAAGCAACACAAATAATGGAGAAGCTATCTTAGAAAAATCTTTAATAAATCTTCTGTAGTATCCAGCATGTCCTAGAAAACTTCTCACACCAGTTTGTGTTTTAGGAACAGAAAGATTCTGAATGACCAATATTTTAGATGGATCTACCTGAATACCTTGAGATGAAATAAAATGTCCAAGCACTACTCCTTCACTCATCATCATATGACATTTTTCAGTACTTAGGGAAAGGTGAGCTTGTATACATCGTTTAAGTACCTTCTCAATATTTTGTAATGCATCTTCAAAAGACACACCATAAGGAGTAAAATCATCCATAAATATTTCCATAGAGTCATTCAGCATATCAGAAAAAAATCCTATAACAGCCCTCTGAAAAGTTGCTGGTGCATTACATAGCCCAAATGGAAGAACTCTATAAGCAAAAGTTCCCCAAGGGCTAGTGAAAGTGGTCTTGTCTTGGTCTTGGGGTGCAATTCTAATCTGATTATACCCACTGAATCCATCTAGAAAAAAAAAGAATTTCTTCCCTGCCAAACTATCCAACACCTGATCAATGAAGGGTAAAGGAAAGTGATCCTTTTGAGTAGCTTTGTTCAAGGCTCTGTAGTCAACACATACTCTCCATTTCCCGTTTTTCTTAGGGACAATTACCAATGGGGAAACCCATTCACTGTCAGATATAGGGTATATAAATCCTGCATTAAGCAATTTTTGAAGTTCTTCCTTAACAATTTCTCGTAAATTAGGATTCATTCGTCTTTGGGGTTGACAAACATGTCGGCATCCCTCTTTAATGTAAATTCGATGAGTACATAATTCAGAAGAAATACCTTTCATATCCGTGTAATCCCATGCAAATGCTTCCTTGTATTCATGCAATAACTTCATTAATTGCTTTGTTTCAGCATCTGTTAGATCAGGATTTATGTTTAATGTCTTGCCAGGTTCAATTTCAACTGTTATGCTTTTAGATGAGATGGTGGTTAATGTCTGAGATGAATCTTCAGATTCAATCCTTTCTTGAGTATCAGTTTCAAAAATTGCAGTTAATTGATTGTGTGTTTCAGCAATTACAGAAGAGGGTTCACAAATAAAATTATTAATTATCTCATCCTCTGTATTGTCTTTAAGAGTTAAAGCTTGTCCAATAGTTAGAATAGGCTGAACAGCATTATCATCATAATCCATCCACATAGAATCTTCATTATTAATTATTGGTGTAGCATGAGGATAAAGAGTAAGTTGTTTTGTTTCATAACCATTAGAAATTTTCATTGAACCAGATCTGCAACTGATAAAAGCATCAGCTGTGGCCAGCCATGGCCTTCCTAGAATTAAGGGATGTCCCCCCAGCTTTGTTTTAGTCTGCAATACAACAAAATCAGCTGGGTATTTCCAGGATTCAACTGAAATAAGTAGATCCTCAACAACTCCTTCAGGTTTAATTGTAGAACGATCAGCCAACTCTAGAATGGTGGGTGTATCTCCGATTGTGTTATTCAGCTGTAACAATTGTGAAGTTTCAAGAGTCATTATGTTAATTGCAGCACCTAAATCTACCAGAACTTGGGGAATCATTGTTTTACCAATCTGAACTATCACTGTAGGATGGCCGGGATCACCATATTTCACCGGAGGGGCTTTTCCGGACATTAATGCAGACAAGTCCCCCATCACATGTACTGTAAGGGGGTCTTTAGTTTTCCTACCAGGTTTCTTAACAAAAATATCCCTTAGTGTTCTGGCATAAATTGGTACATCTCTTAATGCTTGTAAAAGTGGAATTTTGACATACAAATTTTGCAATTCCCCTAGAAGATTAAAAGCAGGTGTTTCAGCTGTTCTGGTTAAAACCAAACGCTCGGGGAATGGTGGTTCTGTTATTTCAACATTCTTGTTAGAAGGTGGTTGTGCTTTCTTATGTTTCTCAGTTTCCTCTTTATCAGAATCAGAAGAAGTTATGTCATCAATAATAGGCTCTACTATTTTCCCTGATCTTAAATGAATATCATTACATTGCATAGTAGGAAATATAGACTGATTCTGAATATCAATGACTTGCACAACTTTATTATTGGGGTTAGGATTTGGTTGCACAGGTAGCTGGGGTCTCATTTGGTTATTTGGCTGAGCATTTGATGGCAGAGGAAGTGGTTGTTGGAATTGAGGCAATTGATTTGGATACGGGAGTGGTTGACTTCTCCAATTTGAATTCCAAGGGTTGAAAGAAGATGGCTGCTGTGGAGGCCAAGGAGTCCACATTGAAGGATCAACAAAGGGAGGGTTTGATTGCTGCATGGGTGGGAAATTCATTTGATTGAAGGGTGGGAATTGCATTTGATTGAAGGGAGGGTAATTTGTTTGACCGAAAGCAGAATAATTGTTCCAACGATTAAATGGCATACTAGAGTTCATACCTTGTCCTTTTGGTTGCCATTGTCTTCTTTGAGTTAGCAGGTAAACTGCTTCAGATTCTTCTTCCGTTGGTTGCAATGCTTCCTTTATTCCTGGTAGAGATGGACATTGTTTTGTTTCATGATCTTTCTCACAAAGGGTACAAATTGGTATTTTATCCATTGGGCATTCCCTTAGTGGATGTTTGTCTCTGCACTTCGGGCAAAAGACAGCTAGAGTTGCTTCTGCTTCAGACTGCTTCTTCTTAACCTGCAAAGTGTCAATTTGTGAAGCAAAAGAACTTAACATTTCAGTCTTAAATTCTTCAAGTAAATTACCTATTTCAGCTCTTGTCGCTCCTCCACTGGCTGATTTCTGCACTCTTGAATAGGTGGAATCTCTTGCTCTGTTTCTTGCAGCTCCCCTTGAACATCTCTTAGAAAGTTCAACAATCTCATCATATGATTCCTTAGATATATCTCCCTTGCCAAGCATGTTTAACATATCTAAACAATCATCCCTTAAACCTCTAAGTAATATTGTTTTGCGAATTTCCTTACTTATATTCGGATGATCAAATCTCTGTATATTGTACTGCAGCCTTTCTATATAGTCCTCCAGATTCTCGTCCGGATTTTGTGCCATATTGAATAGTTCATCCTTATTTTCTCTCATCCGGCAGTAATCTTGATATTTAAGCAGAAATTTCTGTTTCATCTGCTCCCATGTTGTGATTACCTGACTTCCAAGGCTCATGAACCATCTTAAAGCATTTCCTTTCAAGGTGGCTGGAAACAGTTTCAACTTTTGAGCATTAGTAACATAATCATAACTTCTGCATAATATATCAAATTCAAAAAGAAATTCATCCGGATCCTCAGAGGATAAACCATGAAAGTTAGGTAAAGCAGACAATGGAATATTTTTCATAGGAGTTATCCCTGCAGGAAGATCACTGATAGGGAATCCCAAGGTAGAGAGGGAATTTTCATTCCTTCCTTCTCCTTCAGGATCTACACGTCCTCCACCAAAGAAACCATCATTGTTTCCTTCCATTGTTGGCTCTCCTACTGCACTTGCTCGATCGTCAAGATCTTCTACTGGCTCTTCAATGTTTTCCACTGGTCGTCCAACGCTCTCTACTATTTCCTCAATGTGCTCTGCTGATTTACTAACACTTTCTTCTGACTCTCCAGCACTGACTGCTGGTTCTTCTATATTTTCAGGACCCACAACTTCCTCTGTTTTGTAATCTGATTGAGGGGAGTGCTGAAGTTTTGATCTTCGAGAACTTAATCTATGTGATGATTCAGCCTCAGATACAATCTCGTCAATAAAAGTCTTTCTTCCTCCCCTTACTTTGCCTTTGCCACCTGTGGGGTTAGTTTTCTTCTGGTTTCCGCGTCCTCTCATACAATCTGCACAAAAAAGAAAAGATTAATGCTTTTGAAATCTATAATTGCCTTCCCCGGCAACGGCGCCAAAATGTTGGTCGCTTTAATTGTTTTCACAATTGAAGCTCCACATAAATTGTCAACCCGGGGAAGTCTTTTTATTTCAAAGACAATCATGCACTGGATATGCTCAATTTCAAAAGTAGAAACAATGTTGTAGTAAAAAGCCACACAATTATCAATCACACAAATCTAATTATTCACACTCTATTTAATCAAAGCTGAAGTCACTTAAGCTATAGCAGAAATAATTCCTATGTTGCAGTTAAAATCCAAATAAGGGAAAATCAATCTGCAAGAAAAGAAATCAATCAACCATTAGCAGGAACAGGACCCTATTCCTTAATCAGGAACTTCAGCACCTGCTGCCTGGCACTAATTACACTGTAGGAAAGATGACTCAAGAGACCAAGACCCTATTCCTATGAACAGGAACCTTCAGCACTTGTTCTCCTGTTTCTAATCACACTGCAGAAAAAGGAAGGCAATTGGTGGGAGCAAGACCCTATTCCTTTGTACAGGAATCTTCAGCACCTGCTTCCCAGCATCATACATTCACACAATTAACAGAAATAGATTTCTCAACCTCTCAAGAATGAATGGCGTTCAATACATGCAGCGCTAAAGAAACAGAGTACTACTGAACTGTGCAACTAGTGTTCAATCAACAGAATTAAAGTGAAGTGCAAACAACGTAAAGAATTAAACAAATTACAGGAATCAAAGGGTGAATCTTGTGAGGAAGGCGGGCCCTTTCCCTCTCACAAGATTCCCCAGGGAAAGAATTAAACTGGAGCTCTCAAAAGAAGATTTTATTCATCTGTCAAAAGAAATGATACATTACAGAGGAGTCTAGCTCCAGCTCTCACACAATGTTCTCCTCGTAGCTTTCAAAAATGAACTCTCTACTACTGTGATGATGTCTCCTCTTTTTAAAGAGGAGACATCTTTGACAATTACATGAGAGCAAATCTACGTTTATCCCAAATCGTTTCTTCTTCAAAAACATGACTATTATGTTCTTCCAAAAAGATATTGTTACAACAGAGACAACAAGCACGTTATCTTCTTTAACGGTCCATGTAACCATTTCTTCATGTCGCATTATTGTTCCACAAAAGGTTCTTCCAGAATCGCAAATTACGAGTGACGGAATTTGCGTGCTTGCTGGCTGTTTCAACAACTAAGTCAACTGTTTCAGCAACGACCGATTGTTCCAGCAAAGCATATAACTTATCTGCGATCTTTTAGACTTATGTTAGCAACAATCCACTTCGATTAATGATAAAATATAAGAGTATTATGGAATTATATGTAAACAGATTAAACATATAATAAAGAAGAGGATTTTATATACCTTGGGATAAAGTAGATGAAAAATGATAATGGAATCCTTTTTAATCATGGTTATAAAGGTAAGATGGTGTCAAAGTATATAGCAAAAATGATACATAGTGGAGTCCTAACATCCCCCCCAGCTGAAAATGTTGCATGTCCTCAGGAAACCCCTAGTCTGAGTCAGAGTCTGAGTACTGATACTGTGCATGCAAATTACTCAAGCAGTAGCTGGAGAAGGTGGCATCTGTAGGAGCTCGGAATCCTCTATTGTTCTGCAAGTGCTGCCATGCTAAAGCTTCATCTCTGTCAGCCAATTGGTAATGACACTGATATTTCTCTGAAGGCAGCCATAAAATTGGAAAATGAAAATGATACCCGATCCAGTTTACTCCACAATGTCGAATGCATCCAATGTAATTAGGAACCCTGGAAAGTGCAGCTTGAAGATTGTCAGGGTTAAAAGGGTGATAATCTTGTCTTTCTTTACATGACTGCTGCCAAAACATAGTATTGGCCTTCAATGCAGCAGCCTCCTTTACCCTGATTTGTTGTTGACACTTCAAAAGTGTTGAAGCCTGTAGTTGTTGCATGTACCTATGCATTCCTGGCTTCTGTAAGAATTGGTGATATTGTGCTATAAACATGGCTGGACTTAAAGGTTCTGGTCTAATCCAAAGGAGCCTATTCTCCTCATTATGACTGCTTGCAATAAACGCAGTTTTCCAAGTGAGCTGATTAGCCAAAAATGAAACAAATGCCCTTATTTGTATATCACTTGCAATTGGAATGAGATTGATTCTTCTATTGTCGGGAATGGCCTCATTATGAAGGTAAAGTTCGCATAGCAAATGCTGGTCACTTTCAGGGGCCTCAGTAAAAGTCTCAACAAATTGTTCTGAAGTAAGTAATTCATGCGGTCTGCCATCCTTTATTGCTTTTAATTGAAAATAAACTAATCGTTCAGAAAGGAAGAGAGAGTAATTTACAGAGGGTTTGCGGGTAGCCATCAACTTCTGCACTAATGAAAACATCAAGGCCATCTTTTCCTTTGATTCCTTGAATTCCTTCTTGGAATACCTGAGCTGTTGCAACATCTGTTCCCAACTATCCCAGTTGGAATACATGTGATTCTGCCATGCTAACTTGTGCTGCTGTAGTACTGTCTCTTGTTCTTCAGCATATTGTTTCTTCCATTTGTTCATCAGTTCTAATTGATTCCATGGCAGGGTCTGTGTGCTGGAATTAGAAGTGCTGGGTTGGGATATTGTTTGAGTGGCTGCATTGACTGACTCAGGGCAAGATACCTGTGATTGTGGTACTGTCTGCGTGGCTGAGCTGACTAGCTCAGGACAAGATGTCTGTGGTTGTGTTTCTGTCTGAGTGGCTGCACTAACTAGCACAGGGTGAGATATCTGAGGTTTAGTTTCTCTTTCTACACTTTTTGGGAGCCCTACTGGTTCTTGTGGAGTAGTAGGGCATTCTTCTTTTATTGCAGCTGATGTAGATGCGTCAGATACTTGAATTTTGACTAGTTTGTAGCCTGCCTGCTGGTAAATATTACCACACTCATGGAAGATGTATTCCTTGCATGGCTCCCTATTTTGTGATGATGCTGTGTGTGCTAGCATATAGAGATTCAGTTCTCTATCGAAGGCTTCTCGTGCCATGACTAGTTCATTCTTATAGGCTTCTAGCTCAGACCTCAAAAACTGATTTTCTTCCAATAAAGATGCCACAGTATATGAACCCTGTATGTTGGTTGCTTCTGCTGGGGTTGTCTGCTGATGCACAGCCGTAGCTGGTTCTTGTGGAGCAGCTACGGCTGGTCTCCCTGTATCATCGTGCTTGGTGTATGATTTTTGTACCACAGTGGCTGGTTCTTGTGTTTCAGCCTCTGGGTAAGTGACTGGTTCTTGTGTGACAGTCACTGTTTGAGCCATAAACAATGTCGTATTATCCCAGGGCACTGGTTCTTGTGTGGCAGTGCCACCGGACGAGACGGGTTGGGGGGTTTGAAATGGGGATGAAGATTGGAGTTTTAACAGAATAGTGGCAGGGTCAGGGGAAATGGGAGTAACTCCTGTTTCAACAGTCATCTTCATTTTCCCTTTCGGTAGGAAAGCAGAGAAGTCACTGTCTTTCCTTTTCTTTGCGGGGGAGGATTGTTCTCTGGGGGAAGGGCTTTCGGAAGAAGTGAAGATTTGGAATTTAGCCCTTGTCCGTCGTTTGGAGACTGAGACTGTTGGGGTTCTTCTCTTTTTATAAATAGGTGGGGACGGGGGTGTTAGAGAGTCGTCACTAGGGACAGAAATAATGGGGTCAGTTGACTCTACTAAGTGGGACGAGCTTGGGGTTGGGTCAACTGGCTTTGGGGCTGAGGTTACTGGGGAATGTGGAATATCGTCCCGTTGTCCTTCACAAGGAATTTCAGGAGTATCTTGGCAACTTTCGGGTTGTTGGGACATTTGAGCCTGCTGAGGAATTTCAGGCAGCTGGGGAACAGGGAGTGGGTTATTCAGAGGGTAATTTTGCTGAGCAAAACCCCTCTGAATCAACAATTGGCATAAACGATGGTGGGTGAGGGATAACATGGGGAATTTAGACCGTCTACAATAATAAGACATGTTTCTAATACAACCAAGCAAATAATAGGGGATATTAATCATTCGGCCATTTCTCAAATGATTCATCAAAACAAAGTCGTGATTGTACACTACCTGGTAACGCCCTTCACACGTCAAGTAGTGCTTGATGAATTCTGCCACTGATGGCCATGGTTGAGGAAGTGAGTGCAGACTGACACCGCGGCCTTTGAGTTCAACTGGCTCATCTGGACGAAGAAAATCTTGCTGTGCATTCAGAATAACCTGCTTTCTGCTGAACCAGCGAGTCCCAATAGCTGGCAACCCTGAAAATTGAACTATGTCCTCCTCTGTTACTGAAATGCGGACCCCTTGAACCACTGAGAAATTCCCTTGAAGATTTTGTGCAAACTCTAAAACTTGTTCCTGGTCAAATTCGCCCAACCTTTCAAAATATACTGTCCATCCCGCTTGTTGGAAAATTTGATAGGCTTCGGGGAACAATTGAAGAAAAATTATGGAACCAGGCTCGTGTCTGATGGCCGACCCTCCCATGGCTCTAGCTTTGAGTTACATGCAGAGGCACAGAAGACAGTAAACACAGACTTTGATCACGCTAGTTGTTGCAATAGAGGCTGCAGAGTCTCAATGATGGCGGAAGTGGATATAAAAAAGGACGGAGGATTGGTTAATGCGAAATGATTGTTCAGTTTTCGAAATTCCCCCCCCTACGTATGGTGTAATGATGATTGGGCGTGTAAAGATTGTAATCATTATGAATGAAATCCTCTCTTTAATATAATTTAACTGAATTACATTAAAACCTCATACCTTACATTTTTACCTTTGGTTTAATAATTCGAAGTGTCGAAAAGCCTAAAAATGGCTTAATATACATGGAAGAATCAGATTTCTCTCACCAGAATGGATAAATCAATCAAGCCAAAGGTCAAGGCTTTCACCAAAGGATTCAGTAAATCAGTAGGTCAAAGTTTGCAAATAAAGGAAGAGAGATGATGTTTTAATGATACAGGTTGTCAGAATGTTTAAATAACGGGTGTTTAGAATGATAATGTTGCCAAATTGGTGCCCCAAATGGAAAACAGCAGCATGATAAATGATTGATCTGTGAAAGAGTAAGTTATTATCGGGATAATTTCAAAAGGAGGATAAAGACGGACTGTAAGATAGTTTCCTGTGAATGGATAAGGAGGAAAATAAAAGAGCATAATGTGTACAAGTGAGTATTAAGGGATATTAATGGAATTAAATAGGAAATAAGTCAGATTAAGTTTAGTCTTCTCATGATGAATCTGTCCTCCTTAATGAGCTTTTCCAGAATCTGCAAAATTCAATTGTAATATGCCAATCTTTGACAGGGATTATTAGTGCTAAATCTAATCTAATACTAAAAATACAGTGCAGAAAATTAAATGCTGTGAGGAGCAGAAGACTCCCCTAGAAAAAGATAATGAATATCAGTCATGCAAGCAGTCTTGAAATCTTCTTTAGAAACAGGGCGCTGATATAGACGGAGCCTATGACCATTGACTAGTAAAGGTGTTTTAGAATCATCAATTGTTAAAAGTCTTACCGTTCCATTTGGAAAAACAGCATCTACCTCATATGGTCCAAGCCAGCGTGTACGTAGCTTGCCCTGAAAATTTTCAAACCAAGAGTCATACAACAAGGCCCAATTACCTTTTTGGAACTGCTTGTGTTTGATCATTTTGTCATGCCACTTCATCCTTTGTTGTTGTATCATGGTTGTTTGATGAATGGCATCTAATCTCTTTTCATCCAACTCAAGAAGCTGCTGCAACCTAGCTGTCTGCACATCAGTCAAATCAAGATTAACTGCTAAAGCAGTTCTTAGAGTTTTAATTTCAAATTCCACAGGAAAAACAACATTTTTACCATAGACCAATTCATAGGGAGAGAAACCTGTAGTGTTTATCCAAGTAGTTCTGTAAGCCCATAATGCCTCAGGGAGCCTTTGGGACCAATCCTTCCGGTTGTCCTTCACTGTTTTAGTTAGAATGGCTTCTAATACTTTATTTGTGCTTTCCACCTGCCCATTGGCCCGGGGGTGGTATGGTGTAGTCATTCTATGTTGAATATGATATTTGTGAAGGGTAGACTTAAAACCATGAGAATTGAATGGAGGTCCTCCATCTGTAACTAGCTCTCTAGGAATTCCAAATCTAGTGAAGATCTCTTCAAATAAGAAAGCTAGGACAACCTCTTCATTAGCTCTAATAAGTGCTTTGGCCTCCACCCATTTAGTCATATAGTTTGTACAGACTAATATATAAGTTCTTTGATTGGATGGAGGGTTAATGGGTCCTATGAAATCCAAGGCCCATCTTTCAAATGGTTCAGAAACTACCTGGGGGTTTAATGGCATTTGGTCTCTATGATTGGGTTGACCCATTCTCTGGCAGCTGTCACAAGCCCTTACATATTTCTTTGCATCCTTAAATAATGAAGGCCAGTAGTAACCCATCCTCAGAATTTTGTGTGCTGTTCTCTTATCAGCAAAATGCCCTCCACAAGGGCCATCATGACCAGCTTTCAATATGTCATACACTTCATCTTCTCTAATGCATCTTCGGATTTCCTGATCAAGCCCAGTGTAGAAAAGACACCCGCTTATCCAGCTGTACCTGGCACTTTGTTGAACAATTCTTCTCTTTTCTCTGTATGACAGGTGTGATGGTAATTTTCCTGCAACCAGATAATTAGCAATATCTGCATACCATGGAGAGTGAGCAGAAACCACAAATAAATACTCATCAGGAAAAGAATCATCTACTGGAATATCATTGTCAGTTTTTAACCGTGAAAGAAAATCAGCCACCACATTTTCTTTTCCAGGGCGATCTACAATTGTGATATCAAATTCCTGCAGTAATAATAACCATCTGGTAACTCTAGCATTTGTGACATATTTTTTCATTAAATACTTGATAGCTGAATGATCAGTGTGCACAAAAGTAGAATAACCAGTGATATAGTGTCGGAATTTATTAATGGCATAGATTACTGCAAGAAACTCTTTCTCGGTAACTGTATAATTAAGCTCAGCAGGGGTCATATTCTTACTAATAAAATAGATAGCATAAGGAAGATGATTTTCCTCTTGTCCCAAGACAGCTCCAATTGCAGTGTCTGAAGCATCAGAAGATATGTGAAAAGGGAGATTCCAATCAGGCCCCCTCAAAATAGGAGCAGTAGACAACTGATGCTTGAGTTCTTCAAAAGCTTTTTGACAAGAATTAGTCCACTTAAATTCAGCATTTTTCATAAGCAATACAAATAATGGAGAAGCTATCTTAGAGAAATCTTTAATAAATCTTCTGTAGTATCCAGCATGTCCTAGAAAACTTCTCACATCAGTTTGAGTTTTAGGAACAGAAAGATTCTGAATGACCAATACTTTAGATGGATCTACCTGAATACCTTGAGATGAAATAAAATGTCCAAGCACTATTCCTTCACTCATCATCATATGGCATTTTTCAGTACTTAGGGAAAGGTGAGCTTGTATACATCGTTTAAGTACTTTCTCAAGGTTTTGTAATGCATCTTCAAAAGACACACCATAAGGAGTAAAATCATCCATAAATATTTCCATAGAATCATTCAGCATATCAGAAAAAATTCCTATAACAACTCTTTGAAAAGTTGCTGGTGCATTACATAGCCCAAATGGAAGGACTCTATAGGCAAAAGTTCCCCAAGGGCTGGTGAAAGTGGTCTTGTCTTGGTCTTGGGGTGCAATTCTTATCTGATTATACCCACTGAATCCATCTAGAAAAGAAAATAATTTCTTCCCTGCCAGACTATCCAACACCTGATCAATGAAGGGTAAAGGAAAGTGATCCTTTTGAGTAGCTTTGTTCAAGGCTCTGTAGTCAACACATACTCTCCATTTCCCGTTTTTCTTAGGGACAATTACCAATGGGGAAACCCATTCACTGTCACATATAGGGTATATAAATCCTGCATTAAGCAATTTCTAAAGTTCTTCTTTAACAATTTCTTGTAAATTAGGGTTCATTCGTCTTTGGGGTTGACAGACTGGTCAGCATCCCTCTTTAATGTAAATTCGATGAGTACATAATTTAGAAGAAATACCTTTCATATCCGTGTAATCCCATGCAAATGCTTCCTTATATTCTTGCAATAACTTCATTAACTGCTGTGTTTCATCATCTGTTAGATCAGGATTTATGTTTAATGTCTTTCCAGGTTCAATTTCAACTGTTATGCTTTTAGATGAGATGGTGGTTAATGTCTAAGATAAGTCTTCAGATTCAATCTTTTCTTGGGTATCTGTTTCAAAAATTGCAGTCAATTGATTTTGTGTTTCAGCAATTACAGAAGAAGGTTCACAAATAAAATTATTAATTATTTCATCCTCTGTATTGTCTTTAAGAGTTAAAGCTTGCCCAATAGTTAGAATAGGCTGAACATCATTATCATCATAGTCCATCCACATAGAATCTTCATTATTAATTATGGGTGTAGCATGAGGATAAAGAGTAAGCTGTTTTGTTTCATAACCATTAGAAATTGTCATTGAACCAAATCTGCAACTGATAAAAGCATCAGCTGTGGCCAGCCATGGCCTTCCTAGAATTAAGGGATGTCCCCCCAGCTTTGTTTTAGTCTGCAATACAACAAAATCAGCTGGGTATTTCCAGGATTCAACTGAAATAAGTAGATCTTCAACAACTCCTTCAGGTTTAATTGTAGAACGATCAACCAACTCTAGAATGGTGGGTGTATCTCTGATTGTGTTATTCAGCTGTAACAATTGTGAAGTTTCAAGAGTCATTATGTTAATTGCAGCACCTAAATCTACCAGAACTTGAGGAATCATTGTTTTACCAATCTGAATTGTCACAGTAGGATGGTCGGGATCACCATATTTCACAGGAGGGGCTTTTTCGGACATTAATGCAGACAAGTCACCCATCACATGTACTGTAAGGGGATCTTTAGTTTTCCTACCAGGTTTCTTAACACAAATATCCCTTATTGTTCTGGCATAAATTGGTACATCTCTTAATGCTTGTAAAAGTGGAATTTTAACATACAAATTTTGAAATTCCCCTAAAAGATTAAAAGCAGGTGTTTCAGGCGTTCTGGTTAAAACCAAACGCTCGGGGAATGTTGGTTCTGTTATTTCAACACTCTTGTTAGAAGGTGGTTGTGCTTTCTTATGTTTCTCAGTTTCATCTTTATCACAATCAGAAGAAGTTATGTCATCAATAATAGGCTCTACTATTTTCCCAGATCTCAAATGAATATCATTACATTGCATAGTAGGAAATATAGATTGATTCTGAATATCAATGACTTGCACAACTTTATTATTGGGGTTAGGATTTGGTTGCACAGGTAGCTGGGGTCTCATTTGGTTATTTGGCGGAGCATTTGATGGCAGAGGAAGTGGTTGTTGGAATTGAGGCAATTGCTTTGGATACGGGAGTTGTTGGCTTCTCCAATTTGAATTCCAAGGGTTAAAAGAAGATGGCTGCTGTGGGGGCCAAGGAGTCCACATTGAAGGATCAACAAAGGGAGGGTTTGATTGCTGCATGGGTGGGAAATTCATTTGATTGAAGGGCGGGTATTGTATTTGATTGAAGGGACGGTAATTTGTTTGACCGAAAGCAGAATAATTGTTCCAACGATTAAATGGCATACTAGAATTCATACCTTGTCCTTTTGGTTGCCATTGTCTTCTTTGAGTTAGCAGGTAAACTGCTTCAGCTTCTTCTTCCGTTGGTTGCAATGCTGCCTTTATTCCTGGTAGAGATGGACATTGTTTTGTTTCATGATCTTTCTCACAAAGGGTACAAATTGGTATTTTATCCATTGGGCATTCCCTCAGTGGATGTTTGTCTCTGCACTTCGGGCAAAAGACAGCCAGAGTTGCTTCTGCTTCAGCCTGCTTCTTCTTAACCTGCAAAGTGTCAATTTGTGAAGCAAAAGAACTTAGCATCTCAGTTTTAAATTCTTCAAGTAAATTACCTATTTCAGCTCTTGTTGCTCCTCCACTGGATGATTTCTGCACTCTTGAATAGGTGGAATCTCTTGTTCTGTTTCTTGCAGCTCCCCTTGAACATCTCTTAGAAAGTTCAAAAATCTCATCATATGATTCCTTAGATATATATCCCTTGCTAAGCATGTTTAACATATCTAAACAATCATCCCTTAAACCTATAAGTAATATTGTTTTGCGAATTTCCTTACTTATATTCGGATGATCAGATCTCTGTATATTGTACTGCAGCCTTTCTATATAGTCCTCCAGATTCTCGTCCGGCTTTTGTGCCATATTGAATAGTTCATCCTTCTTTTCTCTCGTCCGGCTGTAGTCTTGATATTTAAGCAGAAATTTCTGTTTCATCTGCTCCCAAGTTGTGATTACCTGACTTCCAAGGCTCATGAACCATCTTAAAGCATTCCCTTTTAGGGTGGCTGGAAACAGTTTCAACTTTTGAGCATTAGTAACATAATCATAACTTCTGCATAATATATCAAATTCAAAAAGAAATTCATCCGGATCTTCAGAGGATAAACCATGAAAGTTAGGTAAAGCAGACAATGGAATGTTTTTCATAGGAGTTATCCCTGCAAGGAGATCACTGATAGGAAATCCCAAGGTAGAGAGGGAATTTTCATCCCTTCTTTCTCCTTCAGGATCTACACGTCCTCCACCAAAGAAACCATCATTGTTTCCTTCCATTGTTGGCTCTCCTACTGCACTTGCTCGATCTTCAAGATCTTCTATTGGCTCTTCAATGTTTTCCACTGGTCGTCCAACGCTTTCTATTATTTCCTCAATGTGCTCTGCTGATTTACTAACACTTTCTTCTGACTCTCCAGCACTGACTGCTGGTTCTTCTATATTTTCAGGACCCACGACTTCCTCTGTTTTGTAATCTGATTGAGGGGAGTGCTGAAGTTTTGATCTTCGAGAACTTAATCTCTGTGATGATTCAGCCTTTGATACAATCTCGTCAATAAAAGTCTTTCTTCCTCCCCTTCCTTTGCCTTTGCCACCTGTGGGGTTAGTTTTCTTCTCGGTTCCACGTCCTCTCATACAATCTGCACATTTAGAAAGAAAATATTAATGCTTTTGAAATCTATAATTTCCTTCCCCGGCAACGGCGCCAAAATGTTGGTCGCTTTAATTGCTTTCACAATTCAAGCTCCACATAAATTGTCAACCCGAGGAAGTCTTTTTATTTCAAAGACAATCACGCACTGGATATGCTCAATTTCAAAAGCAGAAACAATGTTGTAGTAAAAAGCCACACAATTATCAATCACACAAATCTAATTATTCACACTCTGTTTAATCAAAGCTGAAGTCACTGAAGTTATAGCAGAAATAATTCCTATGTTGTAGTTACAATCAAAATAAAGGAAAATCAATCTGCAAGAAAAGAAATCAATCAACCATAGCAGGAACAGGACCCTATTCCTTAATTAGGAACTTCAGCACCTGCTGCCTGGCACTAATTACACTGTAGAAAAGATGACTCAAGAGACCAAGACCCTATTCCTATGAACATGAATCTTCATCACTTGTTCTCTTGTTTCTAGTCACACTGCAGGAAAAGAAAGGCAATTGTGGGAGCAGGACCCTATTCCTTTGTACAGGAATCTTCAGCACCTGCTTCCCAGCATCATACGTTCACACAATTAACAGAAATGGATTTCTCAACTTCCAAGAGTGAATGCGTTCAATACATGCAGCGTTAAGGAAACAGAGTACTACAGAATTGTGCAGCTAGTGTTCAACAACAGAATTAAAGTAGAGTGCAAACAGCATAAAGAATTAAACAAATTACAGGAACAGAAGGGTGAATCTTGTGAGGAAGGCGGGCCCTTTCCCTCTCACAAGATTCCCCGGGGAAAGAATTAAATTGGAGCGCTCAAAAGAAGATTTTATTCATCTGTCAAAAGAAATGATACATTACAGATGGAGTCTAGCTCCAGTTCTCACACAATGTTCTCCTGTAGCTTTCAAAAATGAACTCTCCACTAATGATGATGTCTCCTCTTTTTAAAGAGGAGACATCTTTTACAATTACATGAGAGCAAATCTACGTTTATCCCAAATCTGTTCTCTTTCTCAAAACAGGACTATTCTGTTCTTCCAAAAAAAGATATTGTTACAACATAGACAACAAGAATGCTATCTTCAGGACGGTCCATGTAACCATGTCTTCATGCTGTTACTATTGTTCCACAAAAGGCTCTTCCAGAATCGCAAATTACGAGTGACGGAATTTGCGTGCTTGACGGCTGTTTCAGCAACTAAGTCAGCTGTTTCAGCAATGGCCGCTTGTTCCTAGCAAAGCATATAACTTATCTGCGAGCTTTTGGACTTATGTTAGCAACGATGCACTTCGATTAATGATAAAATATAAGAGTATTATGGAATTATATGTAAACAGATTAATCATATAATAAAGAAGAGGATTTTATATACCTTGGGATAAAGTAGATGAAAATGATAATGGAATCCTTTTTAATCATGGTTATAAAAGTAAAATGGTGTCAAAGTATATAGCAAAAATGATACATAGTGGAGTCCTAACATCCCCCCCAGCTGAGAATGTTGCATGTCCTCAGGCAACCCCTAGTCTGAATCAGAGTCTGAGTACTGGGACTGAGCATGCAAATTACTCAAGCAGTAGCTGGAGAAGGTGGCATCTGTAGGAACTCTGAATCCTCTGTTGTTCTGCAAGTGTTGCCATGCCAAGGCTTCATCTCTGTCAGTCAACTGATAATGACACTGATATTTCTCTGAAGGCAGCCATAAAATTGGAAAATGAAAATGATACCCAATCCAGTTTACTCCACAATGTTGAATGCACCCAATGTAATTAGGAACCCTGGATAATGCAGCTTGAAGATTGTGAGGGTTAAAAGGGTGATAATCCTGTCTTTCTTTACATGACTGCTGCCAAAACATAATATTGGCCTTCAATGCAGCAGTACCCTTTACTCTAATTTGCTGTTGACACTTAGAAAGTGTTGAAGCCTGTAATTGTTGTATATACCTATGCATTCCTCGCTTCTGTAAGAATTTATAATATTGTGCTATGAACATGGCTGGTCTTAAAGGTTCTGGTCTGATCCACAGGAGTTTATTCTCCTCATTATGACTGCTTGCAGTGAACGCAGTTTGCCAAGTGAGCTGGTTAGACAAAAATGAAACAAATTCCCTTATTTGTATATCTCCTGCAATTGGAATAAGATTAACTCTTCTATTGTCGGGAATGGCCTCATTATGAAGGTAAAGTTCGCACAGCAAATGCTGGTCACTTTTAGGGGCCTCATTAAAAGTCTCAACAAATTTCTCTGAAGTGAGTAATTCTTGCGGTCTGCCATCTTTTATTGCTTTTAATTGAAAATAAACTAATCGTTCAGAAAGAAAGAGAGAGTAGTTTACAGAGGGTTTGCGGGTAGCCATCAACTTCTGTACTAATGAAAACATCAAGGCCATCTTTTCCTTAATTTCCTTGACTTCCTTTTTGGAGTCCCTGAGCTGTTGCATCATCTGTTCCCAATTGTCCCAGTTGGCATACACGTGATTCTGCCATGCTAACTTATGCTACTGTAGTATTGTATCTTGTTCTTCAGCATATTGTTTCTTCCATTTGTTCATCAGTTCCAATTGATTCCATGGCCGGGTCTGTGTGCTAGCATTAGAAGTACTGGGTTGGGACGTTGTTTGAATGGCTACACCGAGATATCTGCGGTGGTGCTTCTGTCTGAGTGGCTGCATTAACTAGCACAGGGCGAGATGTCTGAGGTTTAGTTTCTTTTTCTTCCCTTATGGAGGGCCCTACTGGTTCTTGTGGAGCAGTAGGGCATCCCTCTTTTATTCCAGCTGATGTAGATGCCTCAGATACTTGAATTTTAACTAGTTTGTAGCCTGCCTGCTGGTAAATATTACCACACTCATGGCACATGTATTCCTTGCATGGCTCCTTATTTTGCGTTGAGGCTGTGTGTGCTAACATATAGAGATTCAGTTCTCTATCAAAAGCTTCTCGTGCCAAGGTTAATTCATTCTTATAGGCTTCCAGTTCAGACTTCAAGAATTCATTCTCCTCCACTAAAGATGTCATAGTATGTAAACCCTGTGTGCTGGTTGATTCTGCTGGGGTAGTCTGCTGTTGCACAGCCGTAGCTGGTTCTTGTGGGACAGCTACAGCTGGTCTCCCACTATCATCATGCTTGGTGTATTTTTGTACCACAGTGGCTGGTTCTTGTGTTTCAGCCTCTGGGTAAGTGACTGGTTCTTGTGTGACAGTCACTGTTTGAGCCATAAACAATGTCGTATTATCCCGGGGCACTGGTTATTGTGTGGCAGTGCCACCGGACGAGACGGGTTGAGGGGTTTGAAATGGGGATGAAGATTTGAGTTTTAACATAATAGTGGCAGGGTCAGGGGAAATGGGAGTAACTCCTGTTTCAACAGTCATCTTCATTTTCCTTTTTGGTAGGAAAGCAGAGAAGTCACTGTCTTTCCTTTTCTTTGCGGGGGAGGATTGTTCTCTGGGGGAAGGGCTTTCGGAAGAAGTGAAAATTTGGAATTTAGCCCTTGTCCGTCGTTTGGAGACTGAGACTGTTGGGGTTCTTTTCTTTTTATAAGTAGGTGGGGATGGGGGTGTTAGAGAGTCGTCACTAGGGATAGAAATAGTGGGAACGGTTGACTCTACTAAGTGGGACGAGCTTGGGGTTGGGTCAACTGGCTTTGGGGCTGAAGTTACTGGGGAATGTGAAATATCGTCCCGTTGTCCTTCATAAGGAATTTCAGGAGTATCTTGGGAACTTTCGGGTTGCTGGGACGTTTGAGCCTGCTGAGGAATTTCAGGCAGCTGGGGAACAGGGAGTGGATCAATCAGAGGGGGATTTTGCCGAGCAAAACCCCTCTGTATTAACAGTTGGCATAAACGATGGTGGGTGAGGGATAACATTGGGAATTTAGACCGTCTACAATAATAAGACATGTTTCTAATACAACCAAGCAGATAATAGGGGATATTAACCATTCGACCATTTCTCAAGTGATTCATCAAAACAAAGTCGTGATTTTACACTACCTGGTAACGCCCTTCACACGTCAAGTAGTGTTTGATGAATTCTGCCACCGATGGCCATGGTTGAGGAAGTGAGTGCAGACTAACCCCGCGGCCTTTGAGTTCCACTGGCTCATCTGGACGAAGAAAATCTTGCTGTGCATTCAGAATAACCTGCTTTCTGCTGAACCAGCGAGTCCCAATAGCTGGCAACCCTGATACTTGAACTATGTCCTCCTCTGTTACTGAAATGCGAACCCCTTGAACCACTGAAAAATCCCCTTGAAGGTTTTGTGCAAACTCTAAAACTTTTTCCTGGTCAAATTCACCCAACCTTTCAAAATATACTGTCCATCCCGCTTGTTGGAAAATTTGATAGGCTTCGGGGAACAATTGAAGAAAATTTATGGAGCCGGGCTCGTGTCTGATGGCCGACCCTCCCATGGCTCTAGCTTTGAGTTACATGCAGAGGCACATAAGATAGTAAACACAGACTTTGATCGCGCTAGTTGTTGCAACAGAGGCTGCAGGGTCTAAATGACGGCGGAAGTGGATATAAGAAAGGACGGAGGATTGGTTAATGCGAAATGATTGTTCAATTTTCAAAATTCCCCCCCCTACGTATGATGTAATGATGATTGGGCGTGTAAAGATTGTAATCATTATGAATGAAATCCTCTCTTTAATATAATTTAACTGAATTACATTAAAACCTCATACCTTACATTTTTACCTTTGGTTTAATAATTCGAAGTGTCGAGTGCTTCAAAATGGCTTAATATACATGGAAGAATCTGTAGATTTCTCTGAAATTTAGAACAGGAGTGTAACCGAATCTGCTCAGTGCTGAATAATTTTTCACCCAAAGGATCTGAAGTATAATCGTGGAGAACCGAAAAGCTTATATAACAGTGAAGAGAGATGATGTTTTAATGATAACAGGTTGCTGAAACTGGTGTTTCAGCAACGAAAAAATGAACGATACGTTGCTGAAACTGGTATTTCAGCAACGGGAAAAATCAGAAAAATGGGATAAATGACTTGGGTCTGTAAGAAGTGGGGGAAATATTTGATCGGGGATAATTTTAGCAGTAAGGGATAGGAAATACTAGCTGAAGGAAGATATTTCAGGAATGGTAGGAGTGGGAAAAATGGAAAAAGGGCAATAATGTAGAAGTGAGGATGAAGGGATATTGCTAGGAAATGGGGTAAAATGAAGGGAACAAGCTTCTGTGATTGAAGCTTCAGATCTTCTCATGATGAATCTGTCCTCCTTAATGAGCTTTTCCAGAATCTGCAAAATTCAATTGTAATATGCCAATCTTTGACAGGGATTATTAGTGCTAAATCTAATCTAATACTAAAAATACAGTGCAGAAAATTAAATGCTGTGAGGAGCAGAAGACTCCCCTAGAAAAAGATAATGAATATCAGTCATGCAAGCAGTCTTGAAATCTTCTTTAGAAACAGGGCGCTGATATAGACGGAGCCTATGACCATTGACTAGTAAAGGTGTTTTAGAATCATCAATTGTTAAAAGTCTTACCGTTCCATTTGGAAAAACAGCATCTACCTCATATGGTCCAAGCCAGCGTGTACGTAGCTTGCCCTGAAAATTTTCAAACCAAGAGTCATACAACAAGGCCCAATTACCTTTTTGGAACTGCTTGTGTTTGATCATTTTGTCATGCCACTTCATCCTTTGTTGTTGTATCATGGTTGTTTGATGAATGGCATCTAATCTCTTTTCATCCAACTCAAGAAGCTGCTGCAACCTAGCTGTCTGCACATCAGTCAAATCAAGATTAACTGCTAAAGCAGTTCTTAGAGTTTTAATTTCAAATTCCACAGGAAAAACAACATTTTTACCATAGACCAATTCATAGGGAGAGAAACCTGTAGTGTTTATCCAAGTAGTTCTGTAAGCCCATAATGCCTCAGGGAGCCTTTGGGACCAATCCTTCCGGTTGTCCTTCACTGTTTTAGTTAGAATGGCTTCTAATACTTTATTTGTGCTTTCCACCTGCCCATTGGCCCGGGGGTGGTATGGTGTAGTCATTCTATGTTGAATATGATATTTGTGAAGGGTAGACTTAAAACCATGAGAATTGAATGGAGGTCCTCCATCTGTAACTAGCTCTCTAGGAATTCCAAATCTAGTGAAGATCTCTTCAAATAAGAAAGCTAGGACAACCTCTTCATTAGCTCTAATAAGTGCTTTGGCCTCCACCCATTTAGTCATATAGTTTGTACAGACTAATATATAAGTTCTTTGATTGGATGGAGGGTTAATGGGTCCTATGAAATCCAAGGCCCATCTTTCAAATGGTTCAGAAACTACCTGGGGGTTTAATGGCATTTGGTCTCTATGATTGGGTTGACCCATTCTCTGGCAGCTGTCACAAGCCCTTACATATTTCTTTGCATCCTTAAATAATGAAGGCCAGTAGTAACCCATCCTCAGAATTTTGTGTGCTGTTCTCTTATCAGCAAAATGCCCTCCACAAGGGCCATCATGACCAGCTTTCAATATGTCATACACTTCATCTTCTCTAATGCATCTTCGGATTTCCTGATCAAGCCCAGTGTAGAAAAGACACCCGCTTATCCAGCTGTACCTGGCACTTTGTTGAACAATTCTTCTCTTTTCTCTGTATGACAGGTGTGATGGTAATTTTCCTGCAACCAGATAATTAGCAATATCTGCATACCATGGAGAGTGAGCAGAAACCACAAATAAATACTCATCAGGAAAAGAATCATCTACTGGAATATCATTGTCAGTTTTTAACCGTGAAAGAAAATCAGCCACCACATTTTCTTTTCCAGGGCGATCTACAATTGTGATATCAAATTCCTGCAGTAATAATAACCATCTGGTAACTCTAGCATTTGTGACATATTTTTTCATTAAATACTTGATAGCTGAATGATCAGTGTGCACAAAAGTAGAATAACCAGTGATATAGTGTCGGAATTTATTAATGGCATAGATTACTGCAAGAAACTCTTTCTCGGTAACTGTATAATTAAGCTCAGCAGGGGTCATATTCTTACTAATAAAATAGATAGCATAAGGAAGATGATTTTCCTCTTGTCCCAAGACAGCTCCAATTGCAGTGTCTGAAGCATCAGAAGATATGTGAAAAGGGAGATTCCAATCAGGCCCCCTCAAAATAGGAGCAGTAGACAACTGATGCTTGAGTTCTTCAAAAGCTTTTTGACAAGAATTAGTCCACTTAAATTCAGCATTTTTCATAAGCAATACAAATAATGGAGAAGCTATCTTAGAGAAATCTTTAATAAATCTTCTGTAGTATCCAGCATGTCCTAGAAAACTTCTCACATCAGTTTGAGTTTTAGGAACAGAAAGATTCTGAATGACCAATACTTTAGATGGATCTACCTGAATACCTTGAGATGAAATAAAATGTCCAAGCACTATTCCTTCACTCATCATCATATGGCATTTTTCAGTACTTAGGGAAAGGTGAGCTTGTATACATCGTTTAAGTACTTTCTCAAGGTTTTGTAATGCATCTTCAAAAGACACACCATAAGGAGTAAAATCATCCATAAATATTTCCATAGAATCATTCAGCATATCAGAAAAAATTCCTATAACAACTCTTTGAAAAGTTGCTGGTGCATTACATAGCCCAAATGGAAGGACTCTATAGGCAAAAGTTCCCCAAGGGCTGGTGAAAGTGGTCTTGTCTTGGTCTTGGGGTGCAATTCTTATCTGATTATACCCACTGAATCCATCTAGAAAAGAAAATAATTTCTTCCCTGCCAGACTATCCAACACCTGATCAATGAAGGGTAAAGGAAAGTGATCCTTTTGAGTAGCTTTGTTCAAGGCTCTGTAGTCAACACATACTCTCCATTTCCCGTTTTTCTTAGGGACAATTACCAATGGGGAAACCCATTCACTGTCACATATAGGGTATATAAATCCTGCATTAAGCAATTTCTAAAGTTCTTCTTTAACAATTTCTTGTAAATTAGGGTTCATTCGTCTTTGGGGTTGACAGACTGGTCAGCATCCCTCTTTAATGTAAATTCGATGAGTACATAATTTAGAAGAAATACCTTTCATATCCGTGTAATCCCATGCAAATGCTTCCTTATATTCTTGCAATAACTTCATTAACTGCTGTGTTTCATCATCTGTTAGATCAGGATTTATGTTTAATGTCTTTCCAGGTTCAATTTCAACTGTTATGCTTTTAGATGAGATGGTGGTTAATGTCTAAGATAAGTCTTCAGATTCAATCTTTTCTTGGGTATCTGTTTCAAAAATTGCAGTCAATTGATTTTGTGTTTCAGCAATTACAGAAGAAGGTTCACAAATAAAATTATTAATTATTTCATCCTCTGTATTGTCTTTAAGAGTTAAAGCTTGCCCAATAGTTAGAATAGGCTGAACATCATTATCATCATAGTCCATCCACATAGAATCTTCATTATTAATTATGGGTGTAGCATGAGGATAAAGAGTAAGCTGTTTTGTTTCATAACCATTAGAAATTGTCATTGAACCAAATCTGCAACTGATAAAAGCATCAGCTGTGGCCAGCCATGGCCTTCCTAGAATTAAGGGATGTCCCCCCAGCTTTGTTTTAGTCTGCAATACAACAAAATCAGCTGGGTATTTCCAGGATTCAACTGAAATAAGTAGATCTTCAACAACTCCTTCAGGTTTAATTGTAGAACGATCAACCAACTCTAGAATGGTGGGTGTATCTCTGATTGTGTTATTCAGCTGTAACAATTGTGAAGTTTCAAGAGTCATTATGTTAATTGCAGCACCTAAATCTACCAGAACTTGAGGAATCATTGTTTTACCAATCTGAATTGTCACAGTAGGATGGTCGGGATCACCATATTTCACAGGAGGGGCTTTTTCGGACATTAATGCAGACAAGTCACCCATCACATGTACTGTAAGGGGATCTTTAGTTTTCCTACCAGGTTTCTTAACACAAATATCCCTTATTGTTCTGGCATAAATTGGTACATCTCTTAATGCTTGTAAAAGTGGAATTTTAACATACAAATTTTGAAATTCCCCTAAAAGATTAAAAGCAGGTGTTTCAGGCGTTCTGGTTAAAACCAAACGCTCGGGGAATGTTGGTTCTGTTATTTCAACACTCTTGTTAGAAGGTGGTTGTGCTTTCTTATGTTTCTCAGTTTCATCTTTATCACAATCAGAAGAAGTTATGTCATCAATAATAGGCTCTACTATTTTCCCAGATCTCAAATGAATATCATTACATTGCATAGTAGGAAATATAGATTGATTCTGAATATCAATGACTTGCACAACTTTATTATTGGGGTTAGGATTTGGTTGCACAGGTAGCTGGGGTCTCATTTGGTTATTTGGCGGAGCATTTGATGGCAGAGGAAGTGGTTGTTGGAATTGAGGCAATTGCTTTGGATACGGGAGTTGTTGGCTTCTCCAATTTGAATTCCAAGGGTTAAAAGAAGATGGCTGCTGTGGGGGCCAAGGAGTCCACATTGAAGGATCAACAAAGGGAGGGTTTGATTGCTGCATGGGTGGGAAATTCATTTGATTGAAGGGCGGGTATTGTATTTGATTGAAGGGACGGTAATTTGTTTGACCGAAAGCAGAATAATTGTTCCAACGATTAAATGGCATACTAGAATTCATACCTTGTCCTTTTGGTTGCCATTGTCTTCTTTGAGTTAGCAGGTAAACTGCTTCAGCTTCTTCTTCCGTTGGTTGCAATGCTGCCTTTATTCCTGGTAGAGATGGACATTGTTTTGTTTCATGATCTTTCTCACAAAGGGTACAAATTGGTATTTTATCCATTGGGCATTCCCTCAGTGGATGTTTGTCTCTGCACTTCGGGCAAAAGACAGCCAGAGTTGCTTCTGCTTCAGCCTGCTTCTTCTTAACCTGCAAAGTGTCAATTTGTGAAGCAAAAGAACTTAGCATCTCAGTTTTAAATTCTTCAAGTAAATTACCTATTTCAGCTCTTGTTGCTCCTCCACTGGATGATTTCTGCACTCTTGAATAGGTGGAATCTCTTGTTCTGTTTCTTGCAGCTCCCCTTGAACATCTCTTAGAAAGTTCAAAAATCTCATCATATGATTCCTTAGATATATATCCCTTGCTAAGCATGTTTAACATATCTAAACAATCATCCCTTAAACCTATAAGTAATATTGTTTTGCGAATTTCCTTACTTATATTCGGATGATCAGAATCTACGTATATTTAATATACACGACCTTTCTACATAGTCCTCCGGATTCTGTTAGGCTTTTGTGCCATATTGAATAGTTCATCCTTCTTTTCTCTCGTCCGTGATAGTCTTGATATTTCGCCGAAATTTTGTTTCATACCGCCCATGTTGTGATTACACGACTTCCAAGGCTCATGAACCATCTTAAAGCATTTCCTTTCAAGGTGGTGGAAAGCAGTTTCAACTTTTGAGGCATTAGTAACATAATCATAACTACCATAATATATCAAATTCAAAAATTCATACGGATGTGAGAGGATAAACCATGGAAGTTGGGTAAGCGAGACGATGGAATGTTTTTCATAGGAGTTGTTCTGAGGAGATCAACGCCGATAGGGAAATCCCAAGGTAGAGAGGGAGATTTTCATCCCTTCCTTCTGCGGGATCTACACGTCCTCCACCAAACAAATCGTCATTGTTTCCTTCCATTGTGGCTCTCCTCTTGCACTTGCTCGATCGTCAAGATCTTCTGCGGCTCTTCAATGTTTTCCTTTGGTCGACCAACACTCTCTATTATTTCCTCAATGTGCTCGCCCAGTTCTTTTAACACTTTCTTCGACTCTCCAGCACTCACTTGGTTCTTTAATCAACGCTCTTCTATATTTTCGGGACCCACAACTTCCTCTTTTTTGTAATCTGGTTGAGGGGAGTCTTGAAGTTTTGGTCTTCGAGAATAATCTCTCGATGATTGACCTTTGATACAATCTCGTCAATAAAAGTCTTTCTCGCTCCCCTTCCTTTTGCCTTTGCCACACAATGAGGGTTATTTTCTTCTAGTTTCTACGTCCTCTCATACAATCTGCACATTTAAAAAAGAAAGATTAATCCTTTTGAAATCTATAATTTCCTTCCCGTGACCAAGCATGAAAATGTTGGTCGCTTTAATTGTTTTCTGATTGACTCCATAAATTGTCAACCGAGGAAGTTTTTATTCCAAAGACAATCACGTACTTGGACCTTATCAATTTCAAAGCAAGAACGATGTTGTAGTAAAAAGCCACACAATTGCCAATCATACAAATCTAATTATTCACACTCTTGTTTAATCAAAGGTAGAGTCAATTATGCTATGAAGTAATTCCTATCGTGCAGTTTAGAATTCAAATGAGGAAATCAATCTGTAGGAAAGAAAACCAATCAACCATAACGAGACGGGACCCTATTCCTTAATTAGGAACTTCGACTGTCTTTTTGACACCTAATCACTCTGTGGCAAAGATAACTCCAAGAGACCAAGACCCTATTCCCATGAACAAGAACCTTCGGCCTTACTTGTCTCATGTTTCTAATCTAACTGGAAAAGAAAGGCAATTAGTGGGAGCGAGGACCCTATTCCTTTGTACGAGGAACCTTCGACGCACTTTTTGCTTCCCGACGTATACATTCAAACATATAATAGAAATAGATTTCTCAACTCTTAAGAATGAATGTCTTGAACACATGCGGCGTTAAGGAAACATAATATTCACTAACTACGAGCGTATGGCGGGTGTCTCGGCAAACGAGAATTAAAGTAAAGTGCAAACGACATAAAGAAAATTAAACAAACTACGGAGACAGAGGGTGAATCTTGTGAGGAAGGCGGGCCCTTTCCCTCTCACAAGATTCCCCGAGGGAAAGAATTAAATTGGAGCGCTCAAAAGAAGATTTTATTCATCTGTCAAAAGAAATGATACATTACGGATGAGTCTAGCTCCAATCTACTCAAATACAGTGTTATCACCTTGTGCATAAAACTCGAACTCTCCTCTAATGACGATGTCCTCTTTTTAAGAGGGCATCTTAATTACATGAGAACGATCGTTTATCCCCCGATTCTTGTTCTTCTTTCTTAAAACGGGACTATTACGATTTCTTCCATAAAAAAGATGTTATTTACAACGGATACAACGAGAATGCCTCTTAGAATAATCGTGTAACCACGTCTTCATCTTATTGCCATTACCACAAAATACTCTTCCCGGAGAATGTAAATTACGAATGATGGAATTTGCGTGCTGGCTATTTCGGCAACGAAGTCAAGCTGATACCAGCCCGACGGAGTCGAGTTTGTTTCGGCAACGAAGTTTAATTTGACTCACAACGTAGATTGTTCCGGCCACCGGCCTTATAACTTATCTGCGATCTTTTAGACTTATGTTAGCAACAATCCACTTCGATTAATGATAAAATATAAGAGTATTATGGAATTATATGTAAGCAGTTAAACATATAATAAAGAAGGGATTTTATATACCTTGGGATAAAGTAAATGAAAATGATAATGGAATCCTTTTTAAACATGGTTATAAAGGTAAGATGGTGTCAAAGTATATAGTAAAAATGCTACATAGTGGAGTCCTAAGCAAGCTCAATATAGCATTGATAAGACGTGATTGGTCCACATCCTACGAGAGGAGCTAGCGGTGGGACCCCGCGCGTGCGGCCCATTTCAAAACAAACGAAACTTTCGCACATACAAAAAAACAAAAAGCTATGCTTCCCAAACGAGAGGACGATGGGGGTTTTTTAATTTCGAATTGACTATGCAATGAAAATAGCAAGGAGCATTGCGAGCACAGGAAGCTACTTTTGCCTGATAAAATTCAACAAGGACCTCTCATTGTCGTTTTTCCTCATAAAATAAGCGAGGTGGATTTATATTTTCAACAAAATGTTGTTCCTTTCGAAATATTACCGATTCCGAGAAGTTATTTTGTTGGCATCTATAAATTAAAAATTTGTGAAGAGTGAGAACTCCATGAGTTGCGGTTACAAGTGACAATTTATCTGTTTGTGGTAGGGGTTTCAAATCGGGCAATGAAAAGCAAGGTCTTTGCTTTCATTGTTCATGTTTTGTTGCATGCTTATGGCAACACGAACCTTACTAATAAATGACTAAATGGCCATGCCCATGCATATATGTGATATAGGATTCTGCAGCCAATGCCCATGCATATATATTACCTTATAAGGGAAGGGAAGGGAATTGTTATGTGACAAAATTGAGTGACGTTATCGGTTAATTGAATAGGATTAGCATCATTTCCAATCAAATCCTACTATCAATAGCTTATTATCAACACGTGCTTTTCAAAAAATTTCTATTTGGGATAAGCGGTGAGTGTCAACGGCAATAATATCTAAGCAAATTCGGGGTGATTTAAGACGGTGTGAACAACATTAATTATAAAACAAACGATTCTAATTGTTTGCGGACTTTGAGGTTTTGATTGATCAAGGGCTTGTGTGAGTAGATCAGGTTTTTCAAGTGGGCTAAAATGAGGTCTGGATAAATGGAGAAATTTTTTTCAAAGGTTCGGGGACGATATATTCAATACGATTGAATACGCAATCCTAGTTGTTGCGTGCGATTGCCCGGATAGTTAACTAGAAATAGAGATAGGATTACGGAAAGGCTGACATGCATATAGGTTTGTCAAGTGTTGTGTTGTACTTGTTACTTTGGCTAAACCACATGATGAAGTTATTGATGATGAGGATGCGGAAGGAGAGTGCATCACGAGTCTCCATGACAAAAACGGTGGCAGAGAGCTTGATGGCATTGGTGAGACGGATGGGATTAGGATTAGAGATTACGGCTATGATGAGGCCGAGCCCATGGCGAAGAAATTGAGGATGTATCCCAAGCTCTCAAAGTGGTCTTCAAGATCGAGAGATTATTGCAAACCCATATACGGTAGTGTTTCTCATAAACCTAAATATCGGATATTTTTATTGAGTCATTTCTTGCAAACAATATTGCTTTGATGGGTGATTTTTCATTACCATCCATTAAACATACATTGCTACTCATGCAAATTTTTATTGAAATAATTACAAGTCTTCAAATTATGCACTGAGGTGTGTTTATTTGTCTCTCTCCATAGTCAATCCTCTTTTGTGTTGCGATTAACATTCTTGAGTTGTATGAGTGTTTGAGAAGATTGGAATTGATGCCTTGTGATGGAAAGCCTAAAGATATGATTTTTTAGTCATTTACAAAATGCCCTCCGTCGTAGGATTAAATAAGGTTCCCTCTCTTTTTGGGTTTGGAAGTGTTCTTAAGTGTGATTTGAAGTCAAACACCCTTCTTTCAAATTGTTTAATAATCAACATGTTTTGCAACGGTGTATTCTATTCGGGGAAACTCACATAGGGAAACGAGATAATCGGTTGCGGAATCACAATTCAAAAGAAATTCGATCTGTGGTGAAGAGACTTATCTAGTATTTTAAGCCAAAACATACGGTTCAATGTTGAAAAGTGGATAATCTAATGGTGAAGTCCAAGAATTGCTTATGCGGAAATGTAGTTTTGGTAAGTAGAAACTTCTTTATGGCTTTGATTACGGTTTATTTAAGGTGACTTAGACCTACCTAAGTGAACACTAAAAGGCTTAAATGTAGTTCTGCTAACTTTGGTATGATGCTTTGCAATGGGCGGAAAGAGATTGCGGATGAATGAATGAAGACCACTTGAAAATATTGTTGTAGGCACAAGTGCGAGGTATGGTATTGTGCAGGAGGAGAAGTTACCTAAGTTTTCCCTATGTTCTACTACCAAGGCTTTTTTGTTTTTAAATTTTTTTTTTTTTTTCATATACATTATTTTGCATGTCATAGTTACACTTTTGATTACATTTCACTGCCAATTTCAAATGATGAAAATGGACTCCTTCACCCCCACTTGATGAGTGGGCCTTTCTATCGACACAATAGAATTCAATAGATATATCTCAAGTAGTCTTCAAATATCCGTAGAGTTTGGTATCTTCCTCAACGTGCTTGAAGTTGAGATATATCATATCAATTGGTCATGGAATAACAAAATTGGGTTTGTTCATAACCAAGTGATATCTCGGCTTCCGAAGCACATTGAGGAAATTCCAACCTTTGAATATGAAAAGGTGATAATGGTTATTAGTCTTTGTAAGAAATTGATGTGTGATTGCGATTTCTAATTTTGGTACCTATACATTGATTGTGAGCTTGTTGTGAATAAATTTTGGTACCTATACATTGATTGTAGAGCTTGTTGTGAATAAATTGTTTTTCTTCTTGTTTTATGTGCTTGGAAATAAAGATCTTCGATGTCATGGATGATAATGGCGATAAGTTACTCTTTGCCTTCCGACTTCTTAATACTTTTTGTGGTTTCATTCCGTCATACTCTATTTTGTGGCTATTAAGTTATTTGTTATGATTTTGAATTGTGATCATCGATGACATTCTTTACGTAATTGATGTAGACCCTCATGAAGCTAAAAAGACTAAGAACGATGGATATGATGATTATTATGATCTTTAGGTGGAAAACAATGTATAATAAAACGACCCAACAAAATAAAGCAATCAGCTCACAGAGGAATCTAGCGAGGATAGAAGTGCTTTACGTAGACGAGAAACAAAGAAGAGAGGAGAATTGAAAGGAATACTCAAATTCGGGTTGTCGGGGTGCGGGACCATAAGTTGAGCAGCTCAAGTCATATAGTGACCAATTCTAAATATAAAGTATCTAGAGAAAATGTGCAGCAGCACCCAGATTTGGACAAGAATCGGACGAAGCTGATTCCTTTCTTCTTCCAAATGTAAGCAAACTAGAATATTTGTGGATAATACTCATCAACGAACATATTTATGCTTTTTGGATCTTGTGTAACATAGTTTTTAATATTTTGAAAGATAAAATAATCTACAATCTTTATAAAAAAAGATGAGGACAATTATTTCTGTATCTGCTAGCTAGGCTGGATGGAACTTGTCTCGGGAAAATATATATTGCTTATTTGGGGCTAATTGTAGTATCGCAACATATTTTTAAACTTGATTTTTTTTCTAATTTGTACAGCAAAATCAAAATCTCTAGATAGTGCAACTGTTAAAGTGAAGCTTCAAGCAGCAAAGAAAACTCCGGAAGGATATCAACAAGTAGAAAATGGTTTGTATTTTGATATTTATACTAAATTTGTTCCTACAATAGTATTAATTTATGAATTTGATATTGGCAACCTGGTAACTAATGGAGTAGTGACGTTTCTTGCAGCCAGGAAGCGGCATGTGGTTCAAATAATACAATTGCAAGAACTACCTAAGGAGCGATTGCCACAACATCATCGTCAGTCAATGAATAAACAAAAGATAACGATGAGACCATATTGTGAGTCGAGTTGTCAAGGCGTAGAACCAGGTGTGTGAGAAAGTGAGCAGCCTCTGTGCTGGCTGCTGGCCTGGCCTGATTTTGAATGTATAGTTTCTGGTCGATATAGATCTATTTTAAAATTTAATTCCAGATTGGTTAGAATTCTGACATTTCAAAAGCTTGTAATTGAGAGGACAAAACTAAGTTTTCTTGGGATTATTTCCTCTTCCATTTTGTCGATTTGAAGTCTCTGTGGCTAGCCTGAGATTACGGCACATCCTAAACTAAGGAAGTAGAAAAGCTAATCTCATATTTTGATGTGCCGTTTGTTTCCAAAGATGAAATTGGTACCTTTTGGAACTCCTTAATTTCATTTTCTCGACAAGATTTAGAAGTTTTCAAACTAACATTCATATAAAATTAAAATTGGTTGTGCTTATACCCTATTCTAAAATTCAAATAAAGATGTACATACCCTATTTTCTTTTGAATTTGAACATGGAGAACTCATATTCTTACATCTTAAATTACATAAACATTACTAGTTTAAAAAAATGATGTTATATGCAAAAGATCTAACATTATTAAAGCTATTCATTCCTAAAAGTTATGTAGTGCAAACATGGCAATCAATACTTAAACAAGAACTACATTATTGACTCTTGTATGAGATATCCCTTGTTTATTGTATATTATTTTAGAATTTATCTGATTGTTGATGATTGTAAATATATACAACATTAATGGTAACATCACATGGTTTTCATTTAAATGTCCTTACATATTCAATGAAGAAATTGGGATGTTGTTTTAGTGTATAAAAGTGTTCCATGACCACCCCGTATTTAAATTTTCAGTAATTGCAACTTTCATATAAATTTTAGATATAGCAATTTCAATTACAGAAAATAAGACAAAAACTCCAAATTATTGTTTTGGCCCTACCATAAACTAAGAAATTTCAAGTTGATTACTTTCTTAAATTCCAAATAAACACATAAATTCTGGAATGAGAATTTCAACTTTAAATTTATCATAAATATAAGTTAAAGATTAATCTACCTAAATTACAAAAAAACACATAAAATTCTAAAATAAAATTATTTTAACCCCAAATTTATCATAGAGACAAACTAAATATTAATTACGCCGTAGGCGTATTTATTTTGAAAATAACTTTCTAATTGTCACTTTGTATTGCTTGTACGAAGCATTGGATCAAATGTTAGACGATTGAAATCCTACGTAGTTGAATGGAAACCGTTAGAAAAATAAAACGAGTTAAAAAAAGCCCAGAAACTTTCTCAATTTAAGAAAATAATAAGCAAGCGAGATATGAACAGCCCGAACACAAAGTTCGTGGATACTTTGACTCGGCCCTCTATCCATCGAAGTGAAAAGAATTCTCTAAAATCTACAATCTTTAGCTTTTTCGCATTTGATTTGGGATTTCTTATTTTCGCATTTGAGTTTTTGGATTTCTTATAAGAATCTTGCTACAAAGCTTTTCGATTCCAATTAAGGCTCCATTAATCCCATGTTACCACAGGTCCGATTGATACGAAGGAGTTAGAACTAGAGTCGAGGTTCACGCTTGGGAAATCGTTTTCGAAAAAAAATTCCTTGAAAGAATTCTCTGAAATCTTTGCAATCTTTAGCTTTTTTTCGCATTTGATTTGGGATTTCTTATTTTTAAAAATTTGAATTTGGATTTCTTATAAAATAATTGCTACAAAGCTTGTCGATACCAATTAAGGCTCCATTAATCCCATGTTACCACGGTCCGGTGATGCGAAGGAGTTAGAACCGAAGGTCGAGGTTCACACTTGGGAAATCGTTTTCAAAAAAAAAAAAATTCTTGAAATCTTTACGAGTTTCTTTTGATTACAGTACGAGAATTGTGAAAATTTAACGAGGTTTAGGTGGTGCAAATCGTTTTTTTCTACAAAATTTCCTTGAATACTCGGAAGGATTTCTTACTGCTCACAATGAAAATTTTGCAAGCTTGGTGTATTTTTTAAAAACATTTCATAACCTATCCTTTTATGTTAACTACGCGGGTATTAGATGGTTCTCTTGTGGGATTTTACATGTATTTACATTAAGTATATTTACGAGTGTTCATTTCATTTGGTGAAATGCGATAAAAAACAAACACCATGAATCAAACATTACAGAATTCATTTTTGAGCGGCGTGAGTACGTTGTTTTTTATTGAAGGAGCAAATTCCGACCAACAACAAACACATCATCGATCACAACCCGGAGAAGGTAAAGCTTGTGCTTCAACGATCCATTTTATAATTTTATGGATTGTATCCTTTTGATCTTTTATAAAGGTGAAGTCATGAAATCTTAGGAGATTTCTTTCGATTGTACGATAATTATGAGAATTTTGTGAGGTTCACGCGGTACAAATGCGTTTTTATAGGAATTCCTTGAATAATCGAGAGGATTTCTTTTGTGTTACGTATGAAAATTTGCAAGCTGGTGTATTTTTTTAAACATTTGATTACCCTATCCTTCTGTTAACTACGGGTATTGTCTGGTTCTGTGGGTTTACGGTATTTACATTAAATATGTTACAGTGTTCATTGCATTTGGTGAAATGCAGAAACAAACACCGCGAATCAAACATTACCAATTCATTTTTTAGTAGTGAAGTACGATGCTTTTTATTGAAAGGGTAAATTCCGACCAACAAAAAACACATCATACGATCATAACTAAGAAGATAAATGTTGTGCTTCAACAATCCATTTTATAAGTTTATGGATTTTATCCTTTTTATTTTTATCGAAAGGTGAAGTCCCATGGAAAAGGAAAAGGGGTGAAATTTGCATTCTTTACATCAAAATTAAATTAATTAATTAACAACATAATAACAATTTACTATTCAAGTCATTGATGTAAATCGACTATATAGTTAGTGGGATTTGAAAGTACTATTAGAGATAACACCAATTTACGGGTAAAATTTTGATGTGTTATAAGTTTTTGATTTAGTGTATCATGTGGTTAGTGAGATTTGAATAATTAGTGGAGATAACACTAATTGATAGGTTAGTTGAGGTAGTTGATGTGTTATAAGTTTTTATTTAGTTTTATCATGTGATTAGTGAGGATTTGAGCTATCCTTCTACGTTGCTACGGAAGTTGGGATGCGGTTCAGTGGTATTTTACAAGTATTTTCATTAAATATGTTATAAGTGTTCATTGCATTTGGTGAAATCTGACGAAAAACAAACACCGCGAATCCAAACATTTAGTGGGATTTGAAGTACTATTAGAGATAACACCAATTTATAGGTAGTTGATGTGTTATAAGTTTTTGATTTAGTGCATCATGTGGTTGGTGAGATTTGGTGGAGATAACACTAATTGACGGGTAGTTGAGGTAGTTGACGTGTTCTAAGTTTTATTTAGTTTATCATGTGGTTTAGTGAGGATTTGAATCATTATTTGATATGTTTAAGTTTTTCATTTATTGTATCATATGATATTTGTGACTTGAATTTGAGTAGAAAAGATAATAATCATTTGACTTAACTATTAAATAACACTAATCGACATGTAATTAATGTGTTATAAATTTAAATAATAATCATTTAACTTAATTATTGAAAATAACATCAATTGAAAAATAAATAACTTATTATAAATTTTGATTATGTTTAATATATATATATATATATATATATATATATATATATATATATATATATATGATAAATTAAATTTATTATATGAAAAAGTAAATAGATTTTTGAAAAATAAATAACTTTTGTTATAAATTTTGATTTAGTTTAATATATATATATATATATATATATATATATATATATATATATATCATATGAAAAAGTAAATAGATTTGTTTCTCGAATTCTCAAATTTAACCGCTTTTTAGGTGCCTTCACATTTCCTTTGCAACATTTGGTGCAATTGCTAGTTTACCTATTATTTTAAAGGACTTATGACATTCATAGGCCAAGTCTTATAACTTCTATTGTATTAAGGCATGTGCGAGTTTGTGTTTTTTTCCACAAGTTTGAATGTTGTAATCTTTATTTCGTGCCATTATTGAGATAAAATCCAAGAAGATGACTTGGATCTAAAAACTAGACAATAAATTAATATAAATATCAATGACCTATTTCTATCATCTTCTTTAAACTATTTATTTCAAATAAATTGAAAGAGAAACTATAAAATTACTTTTAAGGAAGTATACTTTGTTTTTACGGTAGGGATATCATGTTAACTCGAGTTTGCTATATATATATATATATATATATATATATATATATATATATATATTTTAATAAATGGGTTAATAAATTATTAAGTAATTAAAATGGGTAATAGGGAGGTGACAATATTAAACTAAAATATTTTCCCCTCCCTATTACCCATTTAGTACTTAACAATTTATTATCCCTATTACCCATTTTAATTACTTAATAATTTATTAACACATTTGTTAAAAAAAAGTATTTAATTAATTAATTTATTATCTAACTTTCTAACGACTAGTCTTAAGGGCTATTTCTCAATGGCTAATTTCAGGCAATGATGCATCTCCACTATTTATTTATCGAGATCGATTAATCTCTCCACCTTGTCTGAGGATGAACCACATTAAGAGTTTGGTTCGAAACGTCAGCCTAATCCTAAACATTTGTTTCATCATCAAATGCAATAGCAAATCATCGATTTGACCTTTTACTTAAAATCCAAAATTGTGTCTGAATCTTAGTCATTATTTTATGTTATATATGTATTATTATTAAAAGAGTGGATTAAGGTGGTGCATATGTATTATTATTAAATTTTCTTAATCTATAAAGATACGGATGCTCTATCGTCTATTGAATTTAAACCTCTTCTTGTCTCACTTATCTCCCTTCTTGCCCCTCTTACCTCCTCCTTGTCAATTTTCTTTCCTTCATTCTCATGTTATTCCATTTTCTCACTAGTCATTTTATAACATTATGAGTGATCGAAAGATGGATTAAACACCATGTTGAAGTGAATATTCCACCCAACATGTCAGTAAAAAAACTTGAAATCATTGCTCCAAATTATTGTTTTGGCCATAAACTAAGAAATTTCAAGTTGATTACTTGTATAAATTCCAAACAAAAACATAAATTACGGAATGAGAATTTCAGCCCCAAATTTATCATAAATGTAAATTAAAGATTAATCTACCTAAATTACAAAAAAACACATAAATTCTCAAATAGGTATTTCAACCCCAAATTTATCATAGAGACAAACTAAAGATTAATTTACCTCTATTTTAAAGGACTTGCATGAAATTCATAGGCCAAGTATTATAACATCTATTATATTAAGGCATGTGCGGGTTTGTGTTTTTTTCCACAAGTTTGAATGTTGTAATCTTTATTTTCTTGCCATTATTGAGATAAAATCCAAGAAGATGACTTGATCTAAAAATAGACAATAAATTAAAATAAATATCGTGACCTATTTCTATAATCTTCTTTAAACTATTTGTACAACTAAATTGCGTTGTTTATTCAAAGTATAAAAAAATTTCATTGCACATTGTTAGAAGACAAAGTATATATTGCAGGTTCATGAAGTGGTTCGAAGAGAAACTATAAAATTACTTTTTAAGAAAGTATACTTTGTTTTTATAGTAGGGATATCATCTAACTCGAGTTTGTTATATATATATATATATATATATATATATATATATATATATATATTTAACAAATGGGTTAATATATTATTAAGTAATTAAAATGGGTAATAGGGAGGGGAAAATATTAAACTAAAATCATTTCCCCTCCCTATTACCCCATTTTATTACTTAATATTAACCCTTTTATTAATATATATATATATATATAACATTTTATTTATTAACTAAATTTCTAATGGCTAGGTCTTAACGGCTAACTCTCAATGGCTAATTCCGGGCAATGATGCATCTCCACTATTTATCAAGATCGATTAGTCTCTCCACCTTGTCACGAGGATGAACCACATTAGGGCGGGTGTTATCGCTCGGGTTTTCCTTGAAGTTGTGGAAAAGGAAAGTATACCCGAGGTAACCACAAACCGACCTTCGGATGCGAGAATCTAGCCAATGCATCAGGAAGACTCTCTCTTTATGATTTATCTTTGTTCTTAGAAAGTTTTAGGCTAGCTATAAATCCAAGAGTTTCGATTTTGTTTGAATGGTGGAATCCATGAGACTAAGGGCAAGGTTGAATATTTTAGGTCCATTGGGCTATGGAGTCAAAAGGATGGCTTTACGGATTTCTATTCTACACACAAGATGGCTTTCTGCGGGGCAAGGTAGCCAAACGAGAGAACAATCCTTAAAATTTAAGGTGGATGGAATGGGTTTGAAGGGATGAAAGGCGGTTGAAATCTTTCACCATGTTCAAAGAAGAAATGAAATGATTACAAATAAAGAAACGGTGAAGAATTCTTTACTATAGTAACCAAAATGTTTAAATTGACGAAGCAAGAGAAATTAAGAATTCATTTCTTATAACTAATTTAGAGGAAAACATTTAGAATAATAACAATCGAACTCGAGGTACAATTAAGTAAATTCTGAGTTATTCTTTTATGTCAGAGTATTCGGAAATGGACACAATGATTTTATAAACAAATATAAAACTTAAACATAGGATAGAAAGACTTATTGAGCTGAGTCAGACACATGAATCACGCAAAAAAGTCCTGAGCTTCAAATTGTCATCAATGACCACAAATAAATTTCTCCAAAACACTTTTATTCCAAAAATATCAATGTCACAACGAAGTAGTAAGTCCACCCTCAACACTCTCTTTGATGGTTTATTTATACAAAAAATGATGAAAATATCTCACACTAACCTAGCCAATAATCTAGGGTGACTAATGAGTAAGTTACAATAAAAAGAGACAAATGGTCTCGTAGATAGGAATAACAAGTAGCTACCTTGTGTGTTGTTTCCTTCCTTTGTGGATGTGCTAGATACGGAGTGCTATAATAGGGCTTAGTGTTGTCCCTTTGAGTAATTATTTTGCTTGTTTGATACTCTTCGTTTTCTACTTATACTCTTTCAAGCCTTACTTCCAATTACTCTTTAATCCGTGCTCATTATTTATCTTTTACATGATAGTAAAAAGGTAAAATTCTCAACACGAAGATAAATTTCATAAAATTTCAATAAGTATTCCCACCATTGATCTTCTACTATTATGGTTCTTTTAAGTTTTCTCAATGTTTCATCGGCTTACGTATACGTAAAAAGTGGGCTGACTAGAGACAAATACTTTATTTCATGCTCAGATGAAACAAATTCTTCAACTTTGTCGTAGAGATTCCTCCCTGCTTGGCAATGTTGCTTGTGATGAAATGATAGAAAGAACGATTGTGTTATGAGCATGTATATCTATTTTAGTAACATAGGTTTCCGGATCCGTATCTTGTCCTCTGAGATAGGGTAGGTAACCCATTGTCTCATAAAACCTGAAATTTCACTAAAAGCATTGATTTCTTCTAGAATATCGAGCACTTTCTTTCAAATTCTACATAAGAGTTCTTTTGGTAAAAACTCTTTTTATTTCTAAAATGGTGCATTTGTCCTATCATCAATTCCTAATTCGAAAGTTGTTGCTTAGTACGGGTGTTCGAAACTATATAAGTTGATTGGCTTGCTCGGGTCACCCTTTAATTCATCTCTTGTTTTAGCTATTTCTTCTGAGCTACTTTGATCGAGTCATTTTGTTCAAAGATTGTTTGAACAAAGGACCAAATACTTTTTATTGACTCAATTATATTATCCCAAAGAATTTCATTTTATTTCTCTCCAAGGCTTTTCTAACGAGAGATCTTTTTCTAAAGCCTTAACCAATTTTTCCAATCTTTTAATTTCCACGGTATTATACACCTTGATCCTTTTAGACATATCATATTTAACTCCATTTTTCTAAACTTGCAATTTTGTGGTTTTAAGCTCTTGTGACTCTAAGTTTTAAACTTTCCATTTGTTTCAATTCATCGAACTTAAACCGAAGTGTCTCCCTGTGTTGGCTCTGTTTGTTGATCTGGCATTTGTGGTACTGTAGTCCATTGTTGTAGATGTTTGCATGATATCCTACTTCTCTTTTAATGCACAATTTCAAATTCTTTCTCTTGTTTCACTCGGTTGCTTGCTCGATCATTTTAAAGAGCAACTCCATCATCTCTTCTGTGAATTTTCCTTCAAAACTTCTTGGGTGCGGGGATGCCTTGAGAGACAGCATTTAATTTCTTTCTCAATGTGACTATATCATCATATTTCTTTTTAATTAGTGCCTAGTGCTTTTGATATCTTTGGGATTGTGGCCCAATGATGATTATATCTTTAAGAGACTTGATTATGTTATCTTTCTTTGAGAAGAAGCCTTCTCAATTTGCAATTGGTGTTTGTATTATTTAAAGAATCTGTGACCTAAAAATTTTATAAGCAGCTATTAGTAAGGGTGGAGTATATCATTTCCCAGTTTGTGTGCAACCCTATAGGGTCAGGAGAATGAATGTCTTCCTTGAGTTCTCAAAATTGGTCCTAATATGTCCGGATATTGTCATGAGCTTTGGTACTGGATTTGAAATGGCTCATCATCATTTTTCCCTTGTTGAATGTCAAATCTTGACATCAATCTTTCACGATTGTGTGGGAGTAATTTTTGAATGCGATCATATACCTTCATTCTCAATGGATCATTCTTTGCCTTTATATTAATGAAAGTTATCTTGATATCACCATCTGTTTTTGGGGGCTTAAAAAGATACTTCGGTACTCAAGCATTTTCTGCAATTCTTTTCCTTTTTAACAGCTGTATGTGTTTCACTAGCTGTGCCCGATTAGTTGATTATCTTCTCTTTCATCATCAAACATCTCATCAATGATTTCCACATACGGAAGTGGATCGGGTTTACGCTTTTAGCTTGATGTGGCTAAGGATTCTTTGGGAAGTAGGATGCGGAACTTTGTCTTTTCTTTCCTATTTCCATATTAGATGGAGTTTGCAATTCTGAAACTTGAGGATGATTTACTTGAGTAGAAACACATTAATCGTCTGGTGCCTGGAGGTTTGAGGTTTCTGCCATGTGAAAGTTTCAATGACTTTTGTATTTGAGGTTCTTTCCCTTTACCTTTAGACTCTCTACATGATTGATAGAGAATCTCTTTAACCCTGTTGGAGATTTCTACTTGAAAAGGGAACTGCCAATGTAGGGTACCCTTGACCAAAAGTTCTAGATTGACTCTTTCTCAAGATCTTTCATAATTTTGTTTCTATTGTCTTCTTCATTATCTTGCTCCAACAAGTGTTCTTCCACCCATTCATCTGGTTAGCATATTGTTCTATTTTAGAATCCTATAGATGAATATATGGGGATGATTTAATTTCTTCCATTCTTTTATCACGGATAAAACCAAATGGATCATAAAGGACCACATAGGAAACTCCTTTGGAACTTGAAATGGTTTTTTGTAGTATATCTTACGCTATAGCTCAACCTCCCTAGAGTTGCATATGAAAGGACCTAATTGACTTTTGATCTGAAGTTAGGCTTTCTTTTTTACACTACAAAAATGAATCATATCGAAATTATTCATTTGCACGAAATATTCTAAGGCAAAAAGCCTCATAGGCACATGTTTCCCGCCTTTGAATGGATATAATTCCCGCATCATATAACACGATAGCGAATGATTTTGATATAAATACCAGTCCCAAATTTATTTGTCCTTGAAAATTTGCAAAGTCTTCTTAATCTCATTAATGAGCCTTGGAGGGGAATTCATGTCAACAAGGTAGTTGCGAGGATATGTAAAAGATATCGATGAACTCGGCATAGAATAGGGAGAATCATAGGAAGAATGAGTTATGGCGAGACCAAAAAATAATGATGCGGGTTTCCATGGCATCAAGCTTTTTTAACGAAATGGGAACTTCTCGATTGATAATAGATGAGAGATGGTAAATAATGATGATTATTTAAACACTTTCTCATTATCTGGCCTCATGGTCATAGGACACCATTGGAAATGAAGGATGCAAAATCATCTTTTCTTGCGAGGAGGTTGCCTGGGAGCAAAGATAGACTAGCTGTAATACCAGGTTATTTCATCTGACATATTCACTTGTATTGAAACCCATGACAAGGATATCATATTGAGGATGAGTACGCAACTTATTAAAATATGCAAAACCATAGGGGAGGGGACCCCACAGGTTGATGTTCGAGCAAGCATAGTGGCAAATGCATTTGGTTTCTGGGGACGGTTGGGTAGACTTTACCAAGTAGTTCTTCCATGGACAAGGGAGCAAGATCTTGATCGGAGTTTCAAATGAGCATTGCATTGATGGCTTGAGGAGTGATGGGGAAAAAGGATCCTGCAGTGGGAGAGCAATGTTACCCTTTGAGTTGAATCATGGTGGGTGACGGTAGTGGATGATTTTACGGGAAAATATGAGGCGGGGATAACATATCTTGGGAAATTAACGGATTCCCTGTGATTGACACGGACATAGAATAATCGTCTACACGGCGACAATAATTTCGAAGGGGACTCATCGAAAACCAAGTCTTTAATTTGAAGAATTCTTTATCCACTAAGGAGCCGTATTCTAACTCTGTGAGGGGGCATTCAATGGAGTTACATTCGGGGGCTACCGGGCTTCCATTTTTGATTCTTGTGTATTCAAAATGGAAGTTCTGAGTTTCTTCTGACGGAAACAATTTTGATTCTAGGAGCTTTGATTTTACTTGTAGGAACTCGAATATTGACATTAACCTTTTCGGACTCTTGCATGAATTTTAACTTACGGGGAAAGTGGATTTTTCAAAGGTTTCAACGGGAATACGAGAAAAAATACTGTTCGATGGAGAAATTCCGAATTTTACGACCTTTGGTTGATGGGAGATGGACACTTGGAGTAACGGCATAGCAATGGCATTCAGCAATTTGGTAGGCGGCGTCTCAAACAACGAGAATTTTAAAATTTTCGGAGGAAGACGAAGTCGTTTTGTTGATGAAAATGACGGAAAAACACGATTTTTTGTTTACAAGTCCGGGGATTTTGATTTTTTCAAGGATGACGTCATCCGTTACGGGAGGACGCGTCAGGACCGGGCGGTAAGCGGTGATTCCTACACGCTCTTTGGGAGATGGTGGTATTTAGCACGGAAGGCGATTCCATTGATTAGCGACACGTGGTCGGAGGACTATTCCAAAACCACCATGCCCACAGCGCCTTAACTTCCGGACGCAAGACGACGATGGAATGATCCTGGGCCGTTGATCTTCGGAAGGCGGCGATCGACGGTGGAGGGTACGTGGAATTGGCGAGTATTAATGCGCAGGCCGTGAGACTTAAAAACGTGATTAACTTAATTAAATATCACAGAGGCGTTTCGTTGGTGGTATGAATGGTTATTTAATTAATCCTGGTGATTAATTAATCCCATAGTTATTCACGGTTGGGAGGGTTAAGGGTTTAAACATGGTTAAAGTGTCGGCGGAAATCAAATACCACGTGGATGGGTTACGAAACGGGGGGACTTTCGAAGTTTTAGTTTAAATTAAAAATTCGGTTTTATTAATTTTTCTTTCAAACATATAAAACTATATGTTTAAACGCTTTTCTCGATATTTATTATTATGTAATAATAAATAAATATTATTTATCAACCATAGGGGTAGAAATAACTTTATATGGGTATTTTTGTAAAAGGGTTTTTATTGGAGGGTTTTTATTAATCAAAGGGGATTTAATAAACTTTGGCCAAAACTTATAATAAGAGGGGTTTTGGGATATTCATGTAAAAAGGAATTATGTACTATAGGATAAGGTCTTTTTACTAGGGATTTAATAAATAAATCGAGAAGTTAATATGACAAAGGGACAAGGGAAACTCAAAATAATTTTACCTGGTAGGAAAGTGGAGATTTAAAGTAAATTGCATCATCTCAATTTCAACTTACTTAAACATAGAATAGCAAGTAATTTTGAGGGATTATTATATGGAGAATTTGCATGATTTTCCTAAGTAAAATAGAATTTTACTTAGGAAAAGATTAAAAGTGAATGATTATAATGATAAATAACACCAAGTTCTTAGGTCTTTTGATCATTAGGCCGAGGGTCCGGTCCCTCCAAAAGTCAAGGAAATGCCTTGAGCCCCTTTAATCTCCAAAATACTTTAGCACTTTGGGGGAAATTAGTAAAAATATTAGGGAGAAAGTGATGTGGGAAGTTAATGATTTTGACTTTGCTTTGTGTGAATTTTTTGTTGATGCATTTTCTACTTCGGTACTTGTGATGAAGGTAAGAGATTAAACATATTGACACCATTATTCATCACATAAAACTTTGCAATACCATCTCTACCTACCCTATCTACTTGACACTACCATTTTCTCTTCTTTATTAGGGTGCATTTAGACTTGCAAACCTATATCAACCTTTTTCTTTTTACATGGCAAATCTATCTAATTCTATCCTTATTACATCCAAAGGCTCAAATAAAATTTGTTGAGCATCTTTTATTAACTCTACCTAGCTACTTATACGCAAGATTAAGCGTGTTTAGTCAGATATTTATTCTCTATCCTACTACATGAAATTGAAACATGAATGAGTCAAGTTTAAACAATTTTACTCTTCATAAATTGTGGCAAAGTTGACAAAGAGGCACACTTTACAATTGCTTGATTACAAAAAATGAAATAGTAGTGGCATTTGTATTTTTACTTCCCTGGTCTATTATTTTTTTTTGTTTGGGGTTCATTTCTTTCACTTTTTTGACCATTTTATTCTTTTTACCCAGCAGTTTTTCTTTTAGGGTATACCCTCTTTACATTTTTTAAATTTTTTGATTTTTTGATTTTTCAAGAATATGGAACACCTTTGCTCAAGAAAAAGGTTTGAACATATTGCATAGTTCAATCAAGACTATCATGAAAAATGACACCTATTGGTATAGGAGTCTAACCATGGCTCCACTTGGGGATGGCTTTCCTTGTGGAAAGTCAAGAACGGCCAAGGAGTCAGGTCACCTCGAAATGTTTTCAAGCAAGACCATGTAATCTCCTTCTTCTTGTAGCTTTATTGTATATATGATAGTGCAACTTTTGAAGCTTAGGGCCTTCACTCGGGCTTCACCTTGAGAAGTCACCATCAATCAAAACTAATGCATTGGAAAAAGATATATTATGTACAAGTTAGAAAAAATCGAATATCCCTAGTAAATGGGATCAAAATAATGCTTGACATTCGACCATTGACGGCCCTTCCTCGGCTTACGAGATTGTCCAAATCCTTCAAAATTATGTGTTGTTCACTGTAAGGCATGAATGATGTAAGGCCCTTTCCATAAGAAATCAAATTTTACATGTTTTCCTTTTTCTTCTCTTGAATCATCTTAGGACTTTATCTCCTAGTTGAAAATCTTACGCTTTAGTTCTTTTTGTCAAACATTTTCTTTAACTTTTCTGCCAAGACTTGGGATAGTTCATACACTTCTTCTGACGGTTTCTTGCCAGTGAATTATTTGGTTGTTATTCCCCGAATGTCATTTGGTTCACTTGAGCCTCTGATAATTTCATAACGAAATTCCTAAAGATGATGGGAATCTTGCCTCAATGCCATAAACTAATTCATATGGACTATTCCCAGTCTGATTTCTTAAGGTGTAAATTAATCGCACAATGCATTGGTAAGTTTCTTATGCCAATTCTTTTATTTTTCTTCCAATAATTTTTTAATGATATTGGTTGAGGGTAATAGGGTACAGTGAATGGCCTAAAGTAATATGATATTTATTGCGAAACTAATCATTTTCTTTGACTTAAATACGACGGCATTATGTTATGATTTTCTCACAGACAACCAAATGCGGAAGGTATGTTGGTTTCTAAAAACCCTATAATTACGGAATCATTGGCCCCTGTCACATGGGATAGCTTCAATCCATTTAGTAAAGTAATCGCCAAGCATTAGAATCCATCTGTGTTGTCGAGAAGAAGAGGGATCAATTTCTCCAATAAAATCTAATCCCCATTGTTGAAAGGGTCTTTACGTGGAAATTGGTCTTAATGGTAAAGGTAACAACTTTATTTTTACCCTCAAAGATACGACACTTATGACAAGTTGTTACAAATTTCTTAACATGCGAAAACAAGGTTGGCGGTAAAGCCAGCCCTTAAGATTTTATACGAGTTGACTTCAGAGTAGAGGTGTCCCACCACAATCACGTTTGCATGAAATTCATTAAGAACTTTGTCGACTTCATCTTTCAATAGACAATTCAATAAGATTCCTTCATGATTTTTCCAAAATGATGCCATCTAAATACAATATTTTAAAGATGTCATTTTCAAAATCTTCTTGCATTACGGAGTAACCTGGAGGAGCTTGCGGAGTTTAATAAAACATGAATGATATCGGTGTACCGGGATGAATCTAAGAAATCTTGAGCGATACATTGGAGTCGCCATCTCTTTGTTCGTCATCCGGTTAGATTAATGTCTAGAGCTTGGCAATTAGTTTCGGTCATGAGTTGAGCAAACATGACCTTTTATGAGTTTGTTGGTTTAATATCAATATCATATTCTAAAATGGTAGCTATCCACTTACCTATTTTTCCTTCAATACCATCTTAGTCAAAATGTCTTTAACTACGGCATTAGGCACATAAGCTATCACATGAGAATATAATATATAGCTACGAAATCTTTAATTTCTTTTACTGTGCAAAATCTGTTTCGCCATGATATTGTATTTCAGATACATCCTAAGTTCTTTACTAAAAAGAGCAATTGGTTTTCACATCACGATCATCTTTTTGTATGCTTGTTGCAAGCTGTATGCTCGGAAGCAAATGAAAATATATTGAAATCTCTATCAAACTTTGGGCCGGTAAGTCTTGGTGTTCTAGTTAAAACCATTTTAATTTCCTCAAATGATTGCTTGGCTTCTACGGTCAGTCAATCTTGAATCTTTTTAAGCATGTTAGTAAAGCAATCTAAGTAATTCAGCTAAGTGATAAACCTTCTCCAAAATTAATCTTTCCTATGGAAGCTTGAAGCTCTTTGTATTTTGGGATAGGAGTATTTTCAAAATTGCTTGTATTCTTTCGGGGGTCAATTTCTAATACATCTTTAGAAATAATGTGACTAGGATCTTTCCTTCTTCTAAACAAACGACGACTTTTTAGGATTTAAAGAAATGCCATTTTGCACTTTATAAGCTTACTTGCCTTAGATGATCTAAATGTTCTTTGATCTATTTTTGGAAAAGACCGTTAAATCTGTCACAGATAAATTACCGAGAAAATCATGTATTTCTTTGTAAAAGCAATATCATTACTCTCTGAAATGTAGCTCACCGCATTCTTTAGTCCAAAAGGCATCTTGACATATTTAAGGGTACCCCATGGTGTTGTAAATGTTTGTTTTATCTTGATCATCGGGATGAGCAGATACGGACACACCACAATCCATCCGGTAGAGATATCCTAGAAGATCCCACTACCCTCTGTAGAATATGGTCCATTTTGGTAAAATGATAGTTATCTTTTAAAGAAACTTTATTCAAATTTCTCAAATCGACACACGGTCTAATTTCTCCAGTTTTTTTCTTGTTGGTACTAGATTAGAAACCCATTCGGAGAACCTAATAGGGGCTATAATCCCTTGCTTCAAACATCCTTTTAATTTCTTTTTCAATTGAAGGTAGTAAAACGGATTGATCTTCTAAGTTTTGTTTAAAAGGTTTCTAGTCTGGTTTCAAGAGTATTGTATCTTTGAACTAGTTGATGTATCATATGATTTAAGATCTTCATAACTCCGGAAAAAAACATCTGCAAATTCTTTAAAAGTTCAACATATTTAACCTTTTGATCTTAATGAGAGATTTGAAGCAGTTTAACCATTTTGGGATTTTAAGGGTTCTAAGTTACACTCTTCGATATCGGCATTAACGGGTTCCATTTAGGTCTAAATGGAATGTCATTTGAATCAAAAGATCTTCCAAAGGAGTTAATCCTTTGGGCAAATGATTGTATTTCATATTAATGATTTCGGTTTCATCTTCTATGATCTCATCGAATTCCATTTGTATCATCTACATATCTTTCTCTGTGAATGTGGTTGGGTGAAGCATATGAATTGCGGTCTCTCTCGAAATATCTATTTTTTGTTCTTTTTCTTGATCGAATTCACTAATTGTTATGTCTCATATATAAATGCGCTAAACTCATTTCTAATGTCAAAAAACTATTGATTTGATTGTTATTTACAAATACTTGCCAAATTCATTAGATTTATGCAGTGTAAACGGAGTCTATGTCTAATCTCGGTACAATAGAGCGGTAGATTAGGTCCAAAAGGCAACTTACATGTGCTAGCGAACATTGCAAAATGTTGTGAGCATGCAAATTTTTGCTTCCTTGGAATCTTGGCAAGTTGAGCTTGTAGAAAGGTGTTGAGAATTTCCTGACCGTTTCTCTATATTGTTTCAATGCGGGATCTTTGGTTGAAAATTCACCATTAATGCGGTGGATAATTAATTCGAGTCTCCTATGATTGACACCCTAATTTATCCTAACTTTTGACATGTTTAAACCGTAGTAAAGGGCTTCATACTCGGCCATGTTGTTAGTGCATTTAAAATTCAATCTATAAGAATGACCTTACCATGATCATTTTCAACATTATGTAACCAAATTCTATTTTACTCTTAACTTGTTTATTGAGCCATAAATTCTAAATGCCACGAATTTCATGGCCATAATCTTCATCAACCGTTTTAACATGTTTCTTAACATGAGCTAGTTGTTGCTTTTTACGTGGTATTTCTTGGTTGTAAATTGTTTTTGGTTTCGAGAAATCTCTTCAATATTAACGAGTAGTTTTGTTTGTAGCTACTTTTCGAGGTGCTTCTAGTTCGATTGGAAAGGTCCTTTTCAACATTCTAAAGGATGAAAGAATCCATATCGGGGAATGTCTTGAATAGACATGAAAGTTTCGGAGCTTCTCATGGCTACTTACCAAGTACTTCATCAAGGTTTTCTCTATATAATATTTTAGGTTGACCAAATGCGAGTATAGTGGCATATGACATGTCTGATCGAATAGATCCTCAAAGTTCGGCACGGGATCTAGACAACAACATACCATATTTAGGAGGGATATCGACCCACTACTATATCCATCGAAAACGAGACTTAGCAGGATATTGCACCAAAGTAACACACAAATCTTTAATCAAACCTAGACATTTTACACCGACTAGAATCAAAGAAAATAAATCTTTATATGATGCAGTAATGTCTAAATTTAATCTTTCCATCACGGCTTTTGGCATCAAATTGTGGGATGCTCCGAGAATCAACATAGCATTGTGGAGTATCTTGTCATGAACGTTCGGGCTTACATAAAATGGAGGAGTCCCTCCTTTAAAGTTTGCCATTTACCCTTGAGGGCCAAAAAGGAGTTTGGGTTGATCATCAAAGAATGTTCTTGGAATCATCCATTCCGTGTGTTAATGTTTAGGGATTTGCTGGTTGTGTGACTTCTATGAACATCATGTTTAGCCAATTCGATAAAGGAACAATTATCTTTAATTTTCTATTTCGGCCTCTAGATTGAAAGGTTTTTTTGTTTGAGCTTTAGTGTTTTACTTGCCAGTTGGGTTTTCTCTATTTTTTGGGTCTTCAACATTTTCTCTTTTTTCAGGTGAAATTTTGATTTGAAGGTGTTTCTAAACTAGTTTCTCTTGTTTCTTCTACATTTCCTACGAAGAAAAGTATTCGTTGTTTTTTATTATTTGGTTGGTTGTGAGACACATCTTCGGTGTGGATGCGAAGGGTTAGGAGTTGTCCTAGACGAAATTTGTACGGGAGGAATGTTTTGTACGGGAGGGATGTTTTGTACGGAGGGATGTTAACTTTACCTTTGACATTTTGTTTCAGTTTTAAATTTGCTATTCTACGGCACATCAATCCGTCTGCTTCTCCAAATTGTCTTGTTTATAGACCTCATAAATTGTTGTGTCATATCCTTCCTTAAAATCAAAAGTTTCACGAATGAGTTTGGAATGTTTCCAGGATGTGATTCTCTTGATCATACGAGATAGGAAAACTTACGGTTCATTTTTGTCTTCGGTTACATTGTTTATTTCTACATCTTACGTAGGTTCTTCGAAGTTGAGCCTTCAACAAAATTTTCTTGGAAACGCTGATGTTTTGGTCGAGGACATTCTTTCCAATATTTTAGTTACGATTTCTTCTAAGTTTGGGTTTCTTACAACATTATCACCGGTAGATTTTCTTTCTATTGTCTCCCTCTCTTGTCTCCTAATCTTTCCATACCTTTAATGATTGCATCAAGCTTTCTTTCAAAAGATGAAGGTTCTTCATTCAGAGGCATTCTTCTTTCGGCCCTAGCTGCGGCTTGTTTTTCTATAATATTTTCTTCCACACTAACTACTATGCTCTGCATTTCTTCTAAGGTTTGGGGGCTCTTTCCTGAGTGAATAGGTTATTTCGAGTCAAAACCATCTTGGGAATTTGACCAATATCTTGAGTCGGGAGGGCCCTGGGGTTTTGAGGAACATCGTTGTAGGCTTCGCTGAATCTTATGATGTAATCTTGCACGGTTTCATTGGGTCTTCTCCTCAATTTTTCAAATTCATTGGATAGAAGAGGGTCTTTCTTTTTCTCCCATCTTTATTCAAAAATGACCTATACAAAGGCTGCTAAATCGGCAATGTTGTTTTGGGGTAAGGGCCCTAAACCATGTCCTAACCTCCCCGATAGGAGCTGCGAACAAAATTCTCATTCGGACATCATCGGTATCAATTTCTTAAATTCAAAGTAATCGGTCATCCTTTTGGTATGTTGTTGAGGCGTGTAAGTACTTGATCCATCAAAAGTGTGATCTTACTTTGATAATCTTGAGCAAAGAGACGGCGGGGTTAGTACATGTTATGTAACCTTATCTATTGGCCATTGGAAGGGGTAATGGAATAATAGGTGGTGGTGGTCTAGGTGGAGGGGAGTAGAAGGAATTATTTGGTGTTTGAAAAGCTTGAGAAAAAATGGCGAACTTGGGAAGCTTCGATAATCATAAACGTTTGAACTTTCTTGGTCGGTTCGAGATGAAATGAGTTTTGTAAATGTACATCCGGGTGATATGAAACAAATTTGAATTGCAAATCTTCAAAAAACAATGGATCTGGAACTAATCTTGATAATTCGGTTTCGGAAAAATTTACAAATAAGGATGTTTCAAATCGTTCGTCAAAGGAATTTCGTCGAGAATATATGATTTTCACGGGACAAGATTGTGATCTAGAAGAGTGCAGGAACTACCATAACTCCTTGACTTCCTCTTTCAAAATTTTCTTGACTTCCTTGTCTTCTAAAGATAGGAATCAGATTGATTTTCAAATATCGGTGGTGGATTGGGGGTTAGGATTTGACCTAGTATGACGAATCCTTTACGAAGCCTTGATTTTTCTAAGATGATATATGTTTTTGGATTTTTTTTTATTATAATTGAAATGAAAATACAACTTCCATAAATTCTTCAAGAAATAATGATTTATGGTTAAAATTTTCTCAAAGATTTTATTGAACTAGAGTACGATTAAACATTTGAAACTAAGGTTCTAAGTATAAGCTAAATCAGAGATAGGCGAAGCATCATTTATTTACTATGCGGTTGCGGGGAAAAAACATTCAAAGGCTACAGTTTGATCTTGATTTCACGTACATATCTTATAAGTGAACAATATTAACAAAAAATGATTGAGAGTCCAGTATGGTCGCCACTATGTTATCACTCGGGTTTTCCTTGAAGTTGTGGAAAAGGAAAGTATACCGGAGTGACACAAGCCAGCAGCCGGATGCGAAGTCTAGCCAATCTTGCATCCGGAGGAGCTCTCTCTTTATGATTTATCTTTGTTCTTGGAAATTTTAGGCTAGCTATAAATCCAAGAGTTTTGATTTTGTTTGAATGGTGGAATCCTTGAATAAGAGCAAGGTTGAAGATTTTCGGTCCATTGGGCTTTGGAGTCAAAGGATAGCTTCTATGGATTCTATTCTACACAGATGGCTTTGTAGGGCAAGATAGCCAAACGAGCAATCCTTAAAATTTAAAGTGGATGGAATGGGTTTGAAGGGATGAAAGAAAGCTGGAGTTAGAATCTTTCACCATGTTCAAAGAGAAAGAAATGAAATGATTACAAATAAAGAGCGATGAAGAATTCTTTACTATAGTAACCAAAATGTTTAAATTAGCGAAGCAAGAGCAATTAAGAATTAGTTGCTTATAACTAATTTAGAGGAAAACATTTAGAATAATAACAAGCGGAACTCGGAAGTACAATTAAGTAAACCAAAGAGTTATTCTTTTATGTCAAGTATTCAAAAATGGACACAATGATATTATAAACAAATATAAAACTTAAGACATAGGATAGAAAGACTTATTAGACGCATTCGAGACACATGAATCTGCGAAAAGTCACGAGCTTGAAATTTTCATCCGGCAAACCACAAATAAATTTCTCAGAAACACTTTTATTCCAAAATATTAATGTCACAACGAAGTAGTAGAATCCACCCTCAACACTCTCTTTGAGGGTTTATTTATACAAAAAATAATTGAAAATATCTCACACTAACCTAGCCAATAATCTAGAATTGACTATGCAGATGAATTACAATAAAAAGGAGACAAATGGTCTAGTAGACGGAATAACAAATGGCTTCTTTGGTGTCTTTGTTTCTTTCCTTTGTGGATGTCTTTGGAGCGGGTGCTATAATAGGACGCTTGATGTTGTCCCTTTCGATGAATTCTTTTGCTTGTACGATACTCTTCGTTTCTACTTATACTCTTTCAGCCTGCCCAAGTGATACTCTTTGTCTGGCTGCTCATTATTTATCTTTTACATGATAGTAAAAGGTAAAATTCTCAACTTTGAAGATAAATTTCATAAAATTTCCAATAAGTCTTCCCACCATTGATCTTATAACTGTTATGGTTCTTTTAATTTTTCTCAATGTTTCATGAAACACGTATGTCTGTAAAAAGTGGGCTGACTAGGGAACAAATACTTTATTTCATGCTCCAGAGATGAAACAAATTCTTCAACCTTTGTCGTAGAGATTCCTCCACATTATTGGCAATGTTGCTTGTGACGAGCGATAGAAAGAGCAGGTTGTGTTATGAGCATGTATATCGCTTTTAGTAACATAGGTTTCAGTCCATTATCTTGTCCTGCAAGGCATGGAATTTGGGTAACCGTTGTCTCATAAAACCACGAAATTTCTCTTTAAAAGCATTGATTTCTTCTAGAATATCCGAGCACTTTCTTTTCCAAATTGCATAAGAGTTCTTTTGGTAAAAACTCTTTTTATTTCTAAAATGGTGCTGTCATGTCATCAATTCCTAATTCTAAAAGGCATTTAGCAGGTAGGGTGTTCGAAGAGCGCCTTAAGTTGATTGGCTTGCTCGGATGCTGCCCTTTAATTCCATCTCTTGTTTTGGCTATTTCTTCTGAGCTACTTTGATCAAGTCATTTTGTTCAAAGATTGTTTAGACAAAGGACCAAATACTTTTTATTGACTCAATTATATTATCCAAAGAATTCATTTATTTCTCTCAAGGCTTTTCTAACGAAAGACCTTTTTATAAAGCCTTAACCAATTTTTTTCAATCTTTTAATTTCCTAATTATTATACTTAGCAGTCCTTTTAGACATATCATATTTCTGCTCCAAATTTTCTAAGCACCCAATTTTTGGTTTTAAGTTCTATGACTACGGGTTTAAACTTTCCATTTGTTTTTTTGCAATTCATAGACTTAAACCGAAGTGTCTCCTGTCTTTGGCCTACATTTTTTGATTTCTTTGTTGTAGGCTTTGTAGTGATCCATTTATTGTAGATGTTTGCATGATATCCTGCTTCTCTTTTAATGCTTGTTTCAATTATTCTCTGTTTCACTCGGTTGCTCGGTCATTTTAAGAGCGACTCCATCATCTCTTCACAGCGAATTTTCCTTCAAAGCTTCTTGGAGTCTAGGGATGCCTTGAGGCTAGCAATTTCAGGTTTGCTTTCTCGGTGCGGCTATATCATCATATTTCTTTTTAATTAGTGCTTCAGTTCTTTTGATATCTTTGGGATTGTGTGGCCCAAGGCGGTGATTATATCTTCCCGAGAGACTTGATTGTTCTACCGCCTTTGAGAAGAAGCCTTCTCAATTTGCAATTGGTGTTTTTGTATTATTTAAAGAATCTCGCGGCTTTAAGGAGCTACCATGGCCTTATCGATGAGGTGGAGTATATCATTTCCCCGGTTGTCTATGCAACTCTATACGGTCCGGGGGTTGAATGTCTTTAGCCATGACCTCAAAATTGGTCTAATATAATCGAATCTTTGTCATGGGCTTTGGTACTTTGGATTTGAAATGGCTCATGTCATTTGCCTTGTTGAATGTCAAATCTTTGACATCAATCTTTCCGATTGTGTGGGGCCATTTTTAGATACGATCATATACCTTCATTCTCAATGGATCATTCTTTGCCTTTATATTAATGTAAAGTTCTCTTGATATCACACACTGTCATTTTTGGGGGCAAAGAAGATACTTCGGTACTCAAGCATTTTACCAATTCTTTTCCTTTGTGACACCTTATGTGTTTTACTAAGCTGACGCGAGTTAGTTGACTATCTTCTCTTTCATCATCGAACATCTCATCAATGATTTCCACATCTGAAGTGGATCGAGTTACCTTTTTAGCTTGATGTAGCTACGAGGATTCTTTGGGAGGAGTAGGATGCGGAGCATCTTTTCTTGCCTATTTCCATATTAGATGGAGTTTTCAGTTACGAAACTTCAGATTGATTTTACTTAGTGAAGACTGTGTACGTCTGGTGCCACGGAGGGTTGAGGTTTCTGCTGCCATGACGAAAGTTTCAATGACACGTATTTCGGGTTCTTTCCCTTTACCTTTAGACTCTACGCAATTGATAGACTCTTCCTGTAACCCACTGTTGGAGATTTCCTGAGAAGAGGTGCCAATGTGAGGTACTGCACTTGACCAAAAGATTCTAGGTCAAACTCTTTCTCAAGATCTTTCATAATTTTGTTTCTCTTGTCTTCTTCATTATCTTGCTCAACTAGTCTTCCTTCCACCCATTCATCTTGGTTAGCATATTGTTCTATTGGAATCTTTTAGTGGTGAATATATGGGGATGATTTGTTCTTCATTCTTTTATCATATAAAACCAAACGGATCATAAGGAACCCAACGGAAACTCCTTTGGAACTTGAAATGGTTTTGTATTATATCTTCTGCTTCTCGCTCAACCTCCCTAGAGTTGCATATGAAAGGACCTAATTGACTTTTGATCTTGAGTTGGGCTTTCTTTTCTACACTACAAAAATGAATCATATCGAATTATTCATTTGCACCGAAATGTCTAAGGCAAAAAGCCTCATGTTTATATTTTGGCAACTTTGAATGGATATAATTCACATCCATATATTACGATAAGCGAATGATTTTGATATAAATATCAATCCCCCAACTTTATATATGTCAGCAGAAAATTTGCAAAGTCTTCTTAAATCTCTCATTCTTGTGAGCCTTGGAGGGAATTTACGTAATGACGAGTAGTTGCGGGATATACAAAAAGATTGATGAACTGTGACATAGGAATAGGAGATCATAGGAAGAATGAGTTATGGCGAGACCAAAAAGTAGCTGATCCTAGGGTTTCCTTGGCATCAAGCTTTTAACGGGAAATGGGAACTTCTCTGATTGATAATAGATGAGGAGATGGTAAATAATGATGATTATTTAAACATGTCATTATCTGGCCTCATGGTAGTCATGGATTTTGTTGGAAATGAAGGATGCAAGAATCATATTTTGCTATGAGGAGGTTGCCGGGAGTAAAGATAGACAACAATACAAAGGTTATTTCATCAACATATTCACTTGTATTCAGGCTTCCATGACAAAGGATATCATATTGAGGATGAGTACGCAACTTATTACAATAAGTAAAACCATAGGGAGGGACCCCTTGGAAAGTTTGATGTTCGAGGCAACATAAAAGTCTGGCAAATGCATTTTAGTTTTTAAAGGACGAGTTGGGTAGACTTTTCAAGTAGATTCTTCCATGGACAAAGGAGCAAGATCTTGATCGGAGTTCAAAATGGAGCATTGCATTGATGGCGAGGTGATGGGGAAAAAGGATACTGCGAGTGGGGAGACAACAACGCTGAGGTTGAATCATAATTGGAGTGACGGTAGTGGATGATTTAAGGAAAATATAGGCGGGGGGATAAGATATCTTGGGAAATTGGATTCCCACAACCCGGTGAGCATCCGGACCCTTGAATAATCGTCTGCGGCGATAATAATTTCGAAGGGGACTTTCATGAAAACCAAGTCTTTAATTTGAAAGTCTTTATCCACTAAGGGCAAGTGTTCACTCTCTGTGAGGGGCATTCAATGGAGTTACATTCGGAGACTCTTAGGAGCTTCATTTTGATTCTTGTGTATTCAAAATGGAAGTTTACAGGTTTTCTTGGGGCAGAGGCGCAATTTTGATTCTAGGAACGATTTTACTTGGGAACTTGAATAAGGCGGCAGTAACCCTTTTGAATTACCGGCATGGTTACCCAGCACGGGGAAAGTGGATTTTTCAAGAGTTTCGGCGGGAATATAGAAAAATACACTGATTTAATGGAGAAATTCGAATTTTACGGACACAGTTGATGGCGGATGGACACTTGGAGTGCTGGCGTAGCAATGGCGTTCAGCAATTTGGTAGGCGGCGTCTCAAACGGCGGAATTTTAAAATTTTTCGGAGGAAGACGAAGTCGTTTCGGCGATGAAAATGATAGAAAAACACGATTTTTTGTTTTATTTAGAAGTCAACAAGGATTTTGATTTTTCGAGGATGACGTCATCGTGCAGGAGGATGCGTCACCAAGACCGAGGGCGATAAGCGGTAATTCCCTTACCCAGCTCTTTGGGGAGATGGTGGTATTTAACGTGGGGGCAGCGGTTGTTCGTTAATTGACACGTAATTCGGAGGACTATTCCAAACCACGCCGTGCCCCGCGCGTTAACTTCGGACGCAAGACGACCGGCGGAATGATCACCGGGCCGTTGATCTTCGTGGGGGCGCTCGACGGTGGAGGGTACGTGGAATTGGAAGAGTATTAATGTGCGGGCCAGAGTTTTAAACGTGATTAACTTCGTTAAATATCCCGGGGCGTTTGATTGGTGGTATGAATGGTTATTTAATTAATCACGGTGATTAATTAATCCCATAATTTATTCACGGTTGCGGGAGGGTTAAGGGTTTAACTATGGTTAAGGTGTCGGGCGGAAATCAAATACCCCGTGGATGGGTTACGAAGGCTTCGGGGGACTTTCGAAGTTTTAGTTTAAATTCAAACTTCGAGTTTTATTTATTTTTTTCTTTCAAACATATAAAACTATATGTTTAAACCTTTTGGAGTATTTATTATTATATGGTAATAAATAAATATTATTTATCAACCATAGGGGTAGGAAATAACTTTATATGGGTATTTTTAGCCAAAGGGTTTTTATTGGAGGTTTTATTAATCAAAGGGGATTTAATAAACTTTGGCCAAAACTTATAATAAAGTGTTTTGGGATATTCATGTAAAAAGGAATTAAGTACTATAGGATAAGGTCTTTTTACTAGGATTTAATAAATAAATCGAGGATTAGTTAATATGACAAAGGACAAGGGGAAACTCAAAATACTTTACACAACTGAAAGTGATTTACGAAGTAAATTGCATCATCTCAATTTCAACACTTAAACATAGAGATAAGCAAGTAATTTTGAGGAATTATTATGGAAATTTGCAATGATTTTCCTAAGTGAAATAGGATTTTACTTAGGAAAAGGATAAAAGTGAATGATTATAATGATAAATAACTTCAAATACTTAGGTCTCTTTGATCATTAGGCCGAGGGTCTGGTCCCTCCAAAAGTCAAGGAAATGCCTTGAGCCCCTCTAATCTTCAAATTCCTTATCATTCTGGGGAAATTAGTAAAACTTTTAGGGAGAAATTGAGATGGGAAGTTAATGATTCTGACTTTTCCTTCTGTGAAATAATTCCAATGTATTTTCTGCTTCAGTACTTGTGATGAAAGTAAAGGATTAAACACATTTAGCACCATCATTCATCACATGAAACTTTGCAACACCATCTACCTACGCTATCTACTATACTCTACAATTTTCTCTTCTTTATTAGGGTGCGCTTAGACTGGCAAACCCTCATCAATCTTCTTTTCTTTTACATGGCAAACCTATCTAAGTCTACACTTATTACATCCAAGGGCTTATATTAAACTGTTGATCACCTTTTATTAACTCTACCTATCTATTTATCTGCCAAGATTAAACAGTTTGGTCAAATATATATTCTCTATTCTACAACATGAAATTGAAAAATGAATAAGTCAAGTTTATACAGTTTGACTCTTCATAGATTGTGGCAAAGTTTAACAAGCTACACATAATTACTTATTTACAAAAAATGAAATAGTAGTGGCATTTGGATTTGCACACTTTCCTTGGTCTATTTTTGTTTGGGGTTCATTTCTTTCACTTTTTTGACCATTTTATTTTTCCTACCCTTTGATTTTTCTTTTAGGGTATACCCTTTTTACATTTTTTAAAATTTTTTGATTTTTTGGTTTTTCAAGAATATGGAACACCTGTGTACAAGAAAAAGGTTTGAACATATTACATAATTCATTAAGACTATCATGAAAAATGACTTTATTAGTAGGAGTGTAGCAGGTTGGTTCGAAACTTCGACCTAATCCTAATGATGTGATTTTTCCGAAAGTATTTTTATCTACATTATGGATCACAAAAGTCTTAGATCTAACATAAATTTCTATATCCTAGTTTTGGTATTTAGATAGGGTGTAATATGTTAATGCTCACTGTGTCTTTTTGGGTTCCTTTCTTGTCCCACTTATCTCCCTTCTTGGCACTCTTTCCTCCCTAAAAAATAGTTTTCCTTCTTGGGGTCCCTTCTTATCCCACTTATCTCCCTTCTTGCCCTTATTTCCTCCCTGCAAAATAGTTGTCCTTCTTGGGGTCTCTTCTTGTCCCACTTATCTCTCTTCTTGCCCCTCTTTCCTCCCTGTCAGTTTCACTTTTCTTCATATTCATGTAATTCCATTTTCTCACTTGTCATTCTATCACATTATTAGCTATCAAAATATATATTAAACACCATGTTGAAGTGAATATTCCACAAAAAACCTTCATCAATCAAAAAAACTTAAAATTTGCAACAAACAACATCACCTATTAGATCAGCATGGCTGGATGGAACATTTGTTTCATCATCAAATGCAACTGCTCAAATCATCAATTTGACCTTTTTACCAAAATCCAAAAGTGTGTCTTCAATCTTAGTCATTGTTTTATGTTATATATGTATTATTATTAGAAAGAGTGGATTAAGGTGGTGCATATGTATTATTATTAAATTTTCTTAATCTATAGAGATATATATTCTCTATCTTCTATTGAATTTGAACCTCTTCTTGTCTCACTTATCTCCCTTCTTGCCCCTCTTACCTCCCTCCTTGTCAATTTTTCTTTCCTCCATTCTCATGTTATTCCATTTTCTCACTGGTCATTTTATCACATTATGAGTGATCAAAAGATGGATTAAACACCATGTTGAAGTGAATATTCCACACAAAACGTTAATCAATAAAAAAACTTGAAATCTGCAACAAACAACATTACCTATTAAATCAACATGGCTATGAATGGTGGAACATATTTTTCATGGTCAAATGCAATTTCTCAAACCATCAATTAGACTGTATTTACCAAAACCCAAAATCTTGTCTTGAATCTTATTCATTGTTTTTTGTTCTTTATGTATTATTATTAAAAAGAGTGAGTTAAGGTCACGCCACATGTATTACTATTAAAATTGCTTAGTCAATAAATATGTACATGCTCTATTTTCCTTTGAATTTGAACCAGGAGGACTCATGTTCTTAACCATGGAGGACTCATGTTCTTAACCATTAAACTACATAAACATTACTAGTTTAAAATGATGCTATATGCAAATCATCCTAACATCATTAAAACCATTCATTCCTAGAAGTTATGTAGTGCAAACATGGCAATGAAATACTTAAAAAAGAACTACTTTATTGACTCTTGTATGAGATATCCCTTCATTTTTGTGCATTATCTTAGAATGTACCTAGTTGTTGATGATTGTAAATATATACAACATTAATGGTAACATCATATGGTTTTCCATTTTAAATGTCCATACATATTCAATGAATAAATTCAGATGTTGTTTCATTGTATAAAAGTGTTGCATGACCACCTGTATTTAAATTTTCAGTAATTGCAACTTTCATATAAATTTTAAATATACCAATTTCAATTATAGAAAATAAGACAAAAACTCTAAATTATTGTTTTTGCCCTGCCATAAACTAAGAAGGGTCAAGTTGATTACTTTGTATAAATTCCACATAAGCACATTAAGACAAAAACTCTAAATTATTGTTTTTGCCCTGCCATAAACTAAGAAGGGTCAAGTTGATTACTTTGTATAAATTCCACATAAGCACATAAATTCTGGAATGAGAATTTCAACCCCAAATTTATCATAAATGTAAATTAAATATTAATCTACCTAAATTACAAAAAAACACATAAATTCTAAAATAGGTAATTCAACCTCAAATTTATCATAGAGACTAACTAAAGATTAATCTACCTATTATCTTAAAGGACTAATGACATTCATAGTCCCACTCTTATAACTTCTATTGTATTAAGGCATGTGCAGGTTTGTGTTTTTCTCGGCAAGTTTGAATGTTGTAATCTTTATTTTCTTGCCATTATTGAGATAAAATCCAAGAAGATAACTTGGATCTAAAAACTAGACAATAAATTAATATAAATATCAATGACCTATTTCTATGATCTTCTTTAAACTATTTCGTACAACTGAATTTGCCATGTTTGTTCAAAGTATAAAAGATTTCATTGCACATTGTTACAAGACAAATTATATATATGTAGTGGTTCAGAAGAGAAACTATAAAATTACTTGTTTAGGAAGTATACTTTTTTTTTTATAGTAGGCATATCATCTAACTCAGTTTGTTATATTAATTTAGTTTGTTATAAATATAGGTGATTTTTTTAGAAATATATATAGATTTAATATTTCTTATTGTTTTATTATTTATATAAGGAAATTAAACTCATTTATAATTTAAATTAATTTCTTAAAAGAAAAACTATATATTGTGTATTCAACAAGGTCAGTGAATAACTAGATTTTTTGATATAAATATTTGTAAAAAAATTCACCAACATATATTGTTGGCCTTTGTTTTTTATCATTCTTTGCTTATTAAAATCCACCTAATTTCCATCATTTTCCACTTTATACCATCCACATATGACCTATTTTGACCTTATTATGCATATTCAGGAAAATAAATTATGTTTTTCAATATTTAGAAATTTTTGTAAAAACTAAGTTTTAAGAGTATTTTTGGATAGAACTAGAAATTCTGGCAATAGCTTCATTGAAGTCATACTTGCACGACACTTGGACACGAGCTGAGAACATATTTAGAAAGCTTGGCAACTAGGGATGGATGTGTACCTATTGATTTTGTCAAACCATGCTAAAACAGGTCTGGTCAATGTTGGTCAGACATGACTTGTTTTTTAGGAATCCCCAGAAAATAGGGCAGAAATAGTATATTTTTGGATTTTTCCATATTTGGTGTAACTAATTGGATGAGTTCAACCTAGATGGATGTGATTAGGGTAGATATGACTGTTATAGGCATTTAGTCAAGTTTTTTTAATATAAATTTCTATTTAAGCCAAGAACATTGAAGGGATGAACATGTAGAATTTGTATTATTTCACTTTGATATTTCTGAATATTGTGAGTTAATTGAAGAAAATTATTCTATATTCTTTCTGCTATTCAATGTGGTGAATGATTGATTGATTTCCAGTAGCCAAGAAGTACTTTCAGTGTGCAAGGCAAGGGCGGAGGGCCCCCACACCGAGTTAAGTGCACTTTCTGCTTAATTTAGCTGAAATCTCATAAACTAGTTTTGTTTCATGTTTAAATCAGTTAATTAGATGTATGATGATTTATTATGTTTTCTGATGAGTTTGAGTCTAAATTCTAATCTGTATACGAAGGGTCAAACCAATGTTTAATTAAAACTCACCTTCTATCTGATCAAAGAATAGAAACTAGAATTCATCTTCCTTTGTTTTGTTTAAGTTATTTTCTGAATTTCCAATTTTCAAACAAAGGTATTAATTATGAATAAAGTTATAAAAAAGGACAACATGGACCTCCTTAGTTATGTGCCTCTTCTTTTATTCTTTTATGCATCTTAAGTTATTGTTCATTAGTGATTTTGATTTATGTTCATGAAGTAGTATTGTAGAGAAGATCAACTTGGTTCTCCAAATTTATGAGCCTCTTCTTCTGCTTATTAAATACCGAATTAGACATTATTTAGTCAAGTTTTATATTTTTAGTATGCATTTCCTTCAATTTCTATAATTTGAAATCTAAAATTGACTGTAGTTGAAAACAATATATTTTGAACATGCTTCCAAGTTTTACAAACCCAGATTGATAATTAAATACTTGTGTTAATTTACCTAGCTATTTGACCCAACATTTTGGCGTTGTTTCCAGGGAAGCATACTTCAATATAGTCAATTAGGAAGATTGTTTAGAAAATACATTAAAAGAAAAAAACTTTTCATTATGGTTATTCATGTTTATACATAGAGATTAGAAAGGTGGATTCCAAAAACAAAATCCCTAACAAAAACAAAAAAGAACTAGATAACTACAAAATCCATTTGCAAAAAAAGATCTCCAAAACATGATGTTAAAGAAGTCATTTAGCGCAGGAGGTTATGGCACCATAAGGATCTTCTTAAATCCTTGTCCACAATTTAGAATGGTCACATTGGATGAATCTCCATTTCGAAAGATAGAAGAGGAACAAAGCATCCATGAAGAGGATCCATAAGAAGAGAACTTAGAACTTTCTTCTAGCTATCTTTGTAAGGATATGAATGAGTCATGGATCACATGCGATGAAGATCGAACATTAGAACCCGAAATTGAATCATTTTTGGCATGTATATCACAAGATCCCTTGTGCATTCAAGATTTTGAACAAGTGCCACACGGAGAGCTTTGTGATATGACAATTAAGGAAAGCCAAGCAAACAAAGATAATTTCAAAACTTGGTTCCAACTAGTCATTAGGTCACAACAACACTCCATTTTTTAACATTATTTAGCATCAAATATTTATAATCAAATAATTATTTATGTCCAAGCATTCTGTTAGAATCCTATACCAATAGGTGTCATTTTTCATGATTGTCTTATTGAACTATGCAATATGTTCAAACCTTTTTCTTGTGTAAAGGTGTTCCATATTCTTAAAAAATCAAAAAATTTAAAAAATGTAAAGAGGGTATACCCTAAAAGAAAAATCAAAAGGTAAAAAGAATAAAATGGTCAAAAATGTAAAAGAAATGAACCCCAAGCAAAAATAGACCAGGAAAGTGTGCAATTCCAAATGCCACTACTATTTCATTTTTTTGTAATAAACAAAATTGTGTGCATTTTTTCAAACTTTTGCCACAATTTATGAAGAGTCAAACTGTTTAAACTTGACTCATTCATTTTTCAATTTCATGTTGTAGAATAGAGAATAAATATCTGACCAAACAGTTTAATCTTGGCAGATAAGTAGATAGGTAGAGTTAATAAAGGTGCTCAACAGTTTAATCTGAGCCCTTGGATGTAATAAGTGTAGAAATAGATAGATTTTCCATGTAAAAGGAAAAGAAGATTGATAAGGGTTTGCCAGTCTAAGTGCACCCTAATAAAGAAGAGAAAATGGTAGAGAAATTAGATAGGGTAGGTAGATGGCATTGCAAATTCTCATGTGATGAATGATGGCTTTAAAATGTTTGTAATCTTTTACTTTCATCACCAAGTGCAAAGGCAGAACACCACATTGGAAGAATTTCAGAACACAGCAAGGTCAAAATCATTAACTTCCCATCTCAATTTTTCCCTAACAATTTACTAATTTCCCCTAAGTGCTAAGGAATTTGAAGATTAAAGGGGCTCAAGGCATTTCCTTGACTTTTGGAGGGACCGGACCCTCGGCCCAATGATTGGAGAAAACCTTAGTATTTAAAAATATTCATCATCATACTCATTCATTCATAAAAATCTTTTCTTAAGAAAAATCTCATTTTACTTAGGAAAAACATGCCATGATCCATAAAAATCCATTTCACGCAAAGCATAAGTTAAATACATTATTATGGTGTTTTATACTTAGCGCTTTCTCTCATTTGTCATATTAACATTAATTTTATTATTTAAACTCCTTATAAAAATCACCTTATCCTATTTTATATAACTCCCTATATAATAATATCCCAAGAACCCATGTATTATAACTATTTTAGCCAAAAGTATTTATTCCCACTTATTCAAATCAAAAACCCACATTATGCCCCCTTTTGGCTAAAATATAACCTTAATATTATTCCCGCCCCCCTACGGTAAATGAATCACATTGATTTATTTATTGTATAAATAAAAATATATGGAAAATCTTTTAAACGTATAATTTATATGTTTAAAACAAAAAACAAATAAATTAACCCATCCCGCGCGCATTACCCCCGACAGTCCATCGTACAAGGGATTTAATTAATACACATGATTAATTAAATAGCCAAACCTCCAACCAATCAAATCTCGCCCAAAATAATTAATTAACGTTAATTACATTGAACCCCCGCACATTAACACTCCGCCATCTCCCTGTTCTATCTGCCATTAGATCAACCCGCCCATGATCGACGGCTCGCATCAATTCTGCTACCCATCCTCCGTCTGAAAGATAACTCGCGAAATGCCGTCGGTATTCCAAACAGTGTTTGGCTACGTGTCGATTACTGTATCGCTTCGCTGCCTATCCGCCCAAAACTGTTTCCCCTCAAAAGCACTGCGGAATAAAACCGCTTACCACTGTTTCCCCCCGTGACTCACCTCCCATACGCGCTGACGTCATTTAATAAAATAATAAAAAATTCCTCCCCATTTGACTTTGCCAATAAAAAAAAAATTCGTGTCATTTTCACTATTCTGCACGCAGAAAAAAAATACACTCTCCCTGCTAAAAAAATCAAAATTCAAATTTGTGAAGTCCGCCAACCTCTATCCTGTCAAAGGAAATTGCTGCCGAGCATTAAAGAAGACTGTCCACCTTAACCAGTACCTGTTATCTTCAAGAAAAATAGGTATTTATCCTAAATTCGCACTGAACTCTGAAACAAACTCGGCTTTCCTTGTTTTTCTACTGAAACAGAGTAAAATTGATTGCTAGTTCATTCCTTGGTCCTAAAACTGTAAATTATATTCCCAAACTTGCAATTATACCCGTTTCCCCATCGAAACTTGTAATTTTGCTAAATTTTCATAAAAAGCCCCGAATTTCCATCTTTGAATACACAAGAACCAAGAATGGAACTCCCGGTGGCTTTAAATGTTGCTCCATTGAACGCCCCTCATCGAGAATTGGAATATTTGCCATTAGTGGATAAAGATTTTCAGATCAAAGATTTAGTTTTCAGTGAAAGCCCCCTTCGAATTCATTGTCGTTGTAGAGATAATTATTTGAATGGCTTGGATGTTATTGGGTTATGGGAATCTAATTTCCCGAGATACCTTTTACCCTCAGTCCATATCTTCCCTGAAATTATCCATTAGTGCCATGATAATTCTGATCCTAATTGAAGGCAGTTTTGTATCCACGACGAGAATGTCCTTTTCCCTATTACTGCTCAGTCTATCAATGATATGCTCCATTTTGAACCGGGTCAAAACCTCACTCCCTTGTCCATTGGAGAATTTCTTAAAAATCTACTCAGTTGTCCCCTGAAGAGGTAAAACGCATCTGTCAGACTTTCATGCTACCTGAACATCAGCCCAAGGGCCCACCTCCCTATGCTAGTGCCAGCACTATGAAGCTGAGCTGAGATCGTGCAAATATGATTGCTTTATCATAGACAAAATACTAATGCAGTATGTTAAGACAATTTCATTATTGTACATCTTCCTCTACAGACGACCTCTGCTATCAAATATGACTTTATATCTTACATAGCCAACAAAATCCATGATCAATTCATGAGATTAGAGAATGAGAAAGTGTTGAAGTATTCTTGAGTCATTTACCATCTCATACTCTATTACCAATCAGGAAAACTTTCTAATATGTTGAAAAGCTTAATGTCCAAGGAAATCCAGTCTGTCATATTTTGATCAGCCATCACCCAATCACCCATAATTCAGATTCTTCATATTCTATAATGAATTCATTGATCTGTTCATACACCACGCAATAACTTTTTGACAGGAGTTCCTCCTCCAAGACTCAGCAATGAAATTAAGAAAACTCTGCAACTTTCAAAGCACTACAAAATTGGTGATTGGTACTTGTACCAAAAATATATAGAGGTCAGAATATATGGATGTGAATTATGTCCATTTAAATTGCCAAAGTATGTGCCTATGAGACTTTTTGCTTTAGAGTACTTCAGGCAAATGAATAACTCTGATATTATTCATTTTTGTAATGCAAAGAAGAAAGCCCAACCGAATCAAAGGTCAATTAGGTCCATTTATATGCAATTCTAGGGATGTTGGACAAGAAGCTGAAAGAATACTAGAAGACTGTTTCAGATTGCAAAAGAGTTTCTACTGGGCCCCTTATGACCCATTCAGCTTCGTTTGTGACAAAAGAATGAAAAATAAATCAGCACCTTACATCCATCATAGGATTCCAGAAATTGAACAGTATGCTAATAAAGATGAATGGGTGGAGGGAACGTACCAACAGGGAAAAGTCTTTATGAAAAATTGGAGAGTTTATTTTATCTTGAAAATGAAATAAAACATTTGTTTCCATATCAGCCTAATTTTTTCAAATACACCGAAGCTGATGAAACATTAGGAAAATTGCAAAGAACTAGATTACCAGAAGTTCAATGGTGGGATGAGATGATGGAACTTTTATAAAATTTATCCTTGGGTGAAATTTTTTATTTTACTGTGGTATATCTTGATAAAGGATAAATAGGTAAATGAAGGTCAAAGTGTATCAGTGAAAAATAACGAGTATCAGACAAGAAAATTAGTTAGAAGAAATTACTGAAGTTGAAAACATCGAAGCCAAACCATAGGGTCTGCCTCCAGCACATTCTTAAAAGGAGGAAACAACATGAAAGCAGTTATTATTTTTCCTATCTACGAGACCATCTGTCTCCATTTTTATTGTAACCTATTCATTAGTCACCCTAAATTATATCTCTTTTGTTATGAGATATTTTTAATAGTTTTTGTATAAATAAGCCCTCGAAAGGAGTATTGAGGGTGGATTCTACTACTTTGCTGTAACATTGACTTTTTGGAATAAAAGTGCTTTGGAGAAATTTCTTTGTGGCTTGCTGGATGATGATTTGAAGCTCAAGACTTTTTGCAGGATTCATGTGTCTGACTACAGTTCAATAAGTCCTTTCTATCCTATGTTTTAAGTTTTATATCTGTTTATAATATCACTGTGTTCCATTTCTGAATAATTGACATAAAAGAATAAATCAGAACTTACTTAAGTGTACTCTGATTTCAATTGTGATTATTCTAAATGTTTTCTTCTAAACTGGTTATAAACAATGAATTCTTAATTTCTCTTGTTTCGTTGGTTTAAACATTTTGATTACTATAGTAAAGAATTCTTAACTGCTCTTTATTTGTAATCATTCACTTTCTTTCTTTGAACATGTTGAAAGATTCTTAATTGCCTTTCATCCCTTCAAAATCCATTCCATTCACTTTAATATTTAAAATTGTTCTCTGTTTGGCTATCTTGCCCTGCAAAGCCATCTTGTGTGTAGAAACTTAATCCAGTAAAGCCATCCTTTCGACTCCATAGCCCAATGGCCTAAAAATACTCAATCTTGCCCTCAGTTGGCGGATTCCACCATTCAAATTCAAACCAAATTTCTTGGACTTATAACTAGCCTAAAACTTTCTAAGAACAAAGCTAAATTTTAAAGAGAGAGCCCTCTCTGGATACAGATTGGCTAGATTCTGTATCTAAAGGTTGGTTAGTGGTTACCTCGGGTTTCTTTCCTTTCCTTACAACTTCAAGGAAGGCCTGAGTGATAACATAGTGGCGACTCCACTGGGGAACTGAATCATATTATTGGTACTATTGTTTTATTTATAAGCTATAGACAGAGTCTGAAGATCAGCCAGGTAGCCTTTGAAATGCTTTTGCTCTGCAACTGCATAGTAAACAAATGCTGCTTCAGTCTATCTGTGGTTTAGCTTATAAACTGAACTTTGGGTTCAAAACATTCAATCAGATTCTCTAGTTCAATAAATCTTTGAGAAAATTTTAATTATAAATCTTTAATTTCTTGAAGAATTTGTCGAAGTTGTACTTTCATTTCATTTTTTTTTTAAATTAAAAAGAAACATTACTAAGAAAATTGGCTTAAAAAAGGATTCGTCATACCATGTCAAATCCTGACCCTAATCCACCACCGATATTTGAAAATCCAAATCTGATTCCTAGGATTCTTAGAAGACAAAGAAGTCAAGAAATCTCTGAAAGAGGAAGTTAAGAAAGTTCTGGAAGTTCTCAACCTCTTTCTAGATCAACATCTTGTCCTGTAAAGTGGATATATTTTGATGAAATACCTTTTGATGAGCTATTTGAAACATCCTTATTTGTGAATTTTTCTGAAACTGAATTATCCATATTAGTTCAGGACCCTTTGTTTTTTGAAGATTTAAAATTGAGATTTGTTTCATTTCATCTTGACAGAAATTTACAAAATTCCATTCAATCTGAACAGACCTTTGAAGAAACTTCAAACACTTCTGTAATTACTAAAGTTTCCCCAAGTTCAGCTACTTTTCCCCAAACTTCTCAAACACAAGTCACTCCTTCTCCTTCACTCACTCCTTCCAGACCACCACCACCTATTATTCCATTACACCTTCCAATGGCCAATAGATATGCTCCGTTACAGTTGCTAGCCAACCCTGTTGCTTTGCCCCAAGATTATCAGAGTAAGATCACCCCTTTTGATGGATCTGGTACTTATACTGCTCAACAACATACCAAAAGGATGACTGATTACTTTGAATTTTATGAAATTGACACTGATGATGTCCGAATGAGAATTTTTGTTCAGAGTCTTACTGGGGAAGTCAGGACATGGTTTAGGGCCCTTGCTCCAAACAGTATTGTTGATTTACCAGCTTTGTATAGGGAATTTTTGAATAGATGGGAGAAGAAGAAAGACCCTCTTCAAATCCTATCAGAATTTGAAAAATTGAGAAGAAGACCTAGTGAAACAGTGCAAGATTACATTATTAGATTCAACGAAGCATATAACGCTGTTCCCCAGAACCTTAGACCCCCTCCTAATTAAGTACTGGTTAAATTCCCTGATGGATTTGACTCTGACATAGCATATTCACTTAGGGAAAGAGCCCCTCAAACCCTAGAAGAGATGCAAAGCATAGTGGTTAGTGTTGAAGCTAACCTCATAGAAAAACGTGCTAGGGCTAGGGCTGAAAGAAGGATGCCTATAAACAAAGAGCCTTCGACCTTTGAAAGAAAGCTAGATGCAATTATTAAAGGTATGGAAAGACTGGGAGATAGAGTAGAGATAATAGAAAGAAAGTCTTCTGGCGATGGTCAAAATATTGTTAGAAACCCAAACTTCAGAAGAAATCAAAACCAAAATCCGGGGAAAAACGTCCCTGACCAAAACATCAGGCCACCATTCCAAGAAAAATTTGTTGAAGGTTCCTCTTCTGAAGAACCAACAAAGGATGTTGAAATAAATAATGTGACTGAAAATAAAAATGAACCAGAAGTTTTCCTATCTCAAGATGATCAAGAAAATCATATTCTTGAAACATTTCAAACACATTCAGGAGAAACTTTTGATTTCAAAGAAGGTTATGACACAAAAATTTATGAAGTTCATAAACAATACAATTTGAGAAGCAGACGGATTGATGTGCCAGAGAATAGCAAATAGAAAGCTGTAAAACAAAACGTCAAAGGTAAAACTAACACTCCTCCTGTAAAAATTCTTTCCAGAGCAAATTCTAACCACCCCAATCCAATAATTGAAGATGTGTCTGACAATCAACTGAACAATAAACAAATTTCTAATACTTCTCCTCTTGCAGGAAATGTAGAAGAACCAGTAGAAGTTAATTCGGAAACACCTTCAACTCATAATCCCACTCATGAAAAAGAGAAAAACGCTGAAGATCCAAAAAATAGAGAAAATCCAACTGTTCCAAATACTAGAGCTCAAGCAGAAAAATCTTTCAATCTAGAAGCTGAAATAGGCAAACTAAAGATAGTTGTTCCCTTAGAAGAACTAGCTAAACACGATGTTTATAGAAGCCAAATCAGCAGATCCCTTAACATTACTGGAATGGATGATTCGGTGAACGTTTTTGATGATCAACCCAGACTACTTTTTGGTCCTGAAGTTAATGGCAAACGTGAAAGTGGAGGAACTCCTCCATTTTATGTGAGCTTGAATGTTCATGACAAAATACTGCATAACGCCATGCTTGATTCTGAAGCGTCCCACAATTTAATGCCAAAAGCAATGATGGAAAGGTTAAACCTAGACATTACCAGACCATATAGAGATCTTTTTTCTTTTGATTCTAGTCAGGTAAGATGTTTAGGTTTAATTAAAGATTTGTGTGTTACTTTGGTACAATACCCTGCGAAATCTATTCTGATGGATATAGTAGTTGCTGATATTCCCCCTAAATATGGTATGTTGTTGTCCAGATCCTGGGGTGCCAAACTCGGAGGATCTCTACAATTAGATATGTCATTTGCAACTATTTCAGTATTTGGTCAGCCTAAAAGATTGTATAGAGAGACCTTGATGAAATATCTAGTTAGTAGCCATGAGAAGCCTGAAAACTTCCCTGTATATTCAGTACATTCTGATATGGACTCTTTCATCCTTTATAATGCTGAATTGGACCTTCCTACTGAACTAGAGGCACCAGAAACAGAAACTGCAACTAAATCTACGGTTCAAATTGAAGAAATTTATGAAAACAAAGAAACATCAAACATTCAAGAGATACCAGAAAAAATTGAAAAACCAGAGCTCCCTGTTATGAAACATGTTAAAACAGTTAATGAAGATTATGAACATGAAATTCTGTGGCATTTAGAATTTGATGGTTCAGTGAATAAGTTAGGAGCAGGAGCTGGAATTTGGATACATAATGTTGAAAATGATCTTGCCGAAGGCCATGCTTATAGATTGAACTTTAGATGCACTAACAACATGGCAGAGTACGAAGCTCTTTTGCTAGGGCTTAAACATGTCAAAAAGTTAGGAGCAATTAGAGTATCAATCATAGGAGACTCTGAGTTAATTATTCAACAAATCAACGGTGAATGTTCAACAAAAGACCCCAGATTGAAACAATACAGAGAAACAGTTGTGGAAATTCTCAACACTTTTCTACAAGCTCAACTTGCCAAAATTCCTAGAAAACAAAATTTGCATGCTCACAGTCTTGCAATGTTCACTAGCACCTGTAAATTACCTTTTGGACCTAATCATCAGTTCACAGCTGAGATTAGACATAGACCTTCTATACCAGATAATCTTATGAATTGGAAAGTGTTTGTAAATAATAATCAGATAAATAATTTTTTGACCTTAGAAAATGAGTTTTCTAACAGTAGTATAGATGAAGACACAACAATCAATGAATCTGATCGAATTGATGAATAAGAAACGGATATTTCAAAAGAGACTGCAATTCACATGCTTCACCCAACCAAATTCACTAAAAAAGATATGCGGGATTTGAAACAAATGGAAATCGATGAGATTATAGAAGATGAATCTGAAATTATTAATCTGAAAGATAATCATTTACCTAAAGGATTAACTCCTTTAGAAGATCTTTTTGACTCAAATGACATTCCGCTAAAACCCAAAATGGAACCGTTAAAAGCTGATATTGAAGAATACAATTTGGGAACTGAAGGAAATCCCAAGATGGTTAAGTTATCTAAATCTCTGACAGAGGATCAAAAGGTTAAATATGTTGAACTTTTAAAAGAATTCCAGGATGTTTTTTCCTGGAGTTATGAAGATCTTAAATCATATGATACATCAATAATTCAACATACAATTCCTTTGAAACCAGACCAGAAACCTTTCAAACAGAAACTTAGAAGGATCAACCCTGTTTTACTACCTTCAATTGAGAAAGAAATTAAAAGAATGTATGAAGCAGGAATTATAGCTCCTATTAGGTTCTCTGAATGGGTTTCTAATTTGGTACCAACAAGGAAAAAGACTGGAGATATTAGACTATGTGTCGATTTAAGAAATTTAAACAAATTTTCTTTAAAAGATAACTATCCTCTGCCTAAAATGGACCATATCTTACAAAGGGTAGTGGAATCTTCAAGAATTTCTCTTCTGGATGGATTTTTAGGGTATAACCAGATTTTGGTTCATCCTGATGATCAAGACAAAACGGCTTTTACTACACCATGGGGACATTTAAATATGTTAAGATGCCTTTTGGTCTCAAAAACGCAGGAGCAACCTTCCAAAGAGCAATGGACATTGCCTTTGCCAAAGAAATTCATGATTTTTTGGTCATATATTTGGATGATTTGACTGTTTTTTCCAAAACAGATCAGCAACATTTAGATCATCTAAGGCAAGTGTTTATAAAATGCAGAAAGTATGGTATTTCTTTAAATCCGAAAAAATCATTGTTTGGTCTTGAAGAAGGAAAGCTCCTAGGTCACATTATTTCTAAAGATGGCATTAGAATTGATCCTGAAAGAATACAAGCCATTTTGCAGATACCTCATCCCAGAAACATTAAAGAACTTCAAGCTTTCATAGGAAAGATCAACTTTTTGAGAAGATTCATTTCTAGTTTAGCTGAATTACTTAGACTGCTTACTAACATGTTAAGAAAGGATTCTAGTATTGGCTGGTCTGTGGAAGCCAAGCAATCATTTGAAGAAATCAAAATGGCTTTAACCAGAACACCAGTTCTTACCAGTCCAAAATTTGATAGAGATTTCATTATTTTTTCATTTGCTTCTGAACATACAATTGCAGTTGTTTTACTACAAAAAGATGATCAAGGATGTGAAAAACCAATAGCCTTTTTTAGTAAAGCACTTAGAGATGCATCATTGAAATATAATATCATGGAGAAACAAGCTTTTGCACTTGTGAAAGCAATTAAAGATTTCAGAGTTTATATATTGTATTCTCATGTGATAGCTTATGTACCTAATGTTGTCGTTAAAGACATCTTAACTCAAGATGGTATTGAAGGCAAAAGAGGTAAGTGGATAGCTACCATATTAGAATATGATATTGAAATAAAACCAACAAAACTCATAAAAGGACAAGGTTTGGCTCAACTCATGACTGAAACAAATTGCCAAGCCCTGGATATTAACGAGTTGGATGACGAACAGGAGATGGCGACTCCACACATCAGTCAAGCCTTTTTAGACTCACCCTGGTACACTGATATCATTTATGTTTTGTTAAACCTGCAAGCTCCTCCAGGGTTATCCAGAACGAAACAAAGGTTTTTGAAAATGACATCTTTAAAGTATTGTATTTTAGATAATGCTCTTTTTTGGAAGAATCATGATGGAATTCTATTAAATTGTTTATTGAAAGATGAAGCTGACAAGGTTCTTAATGAATTCCTTGAAGGAGATTGTGGTGGACACCTCTACTAGAATTCAACTGTAGATAAGATCTTAAGGGCTGGTTTTTATTGGCCAACCTTATTTTCAGATGTTAATAAATTTGTAACTGCTTTTCATAAGTGTCAGATCTTTGAAGGCAAGAGAAAATTACTTCCTTTATCATTAAAACCAATTTACACCGAGAAACCCTTTCAACAATGGGGCCTGGATTTTATTGGAGAAATCCATCTCCCTTCTTCCGGTCAACACAGATGGATCCTCACTGCCACAGATTACTTTACTAAATGGATTGAAGTAATCCCATCCAGACAAACCAATGATTATGTAATTATAGGTTTCTTAGAAACCAATATACTTTCAAGATTTGGCTGTCCTGAGAAAACTATAACTGATAATGCTGCTGCTTTCAAGTCTAAGAAAATGATTAGTTTCTGTAATAAATATCACATCAATTTAGGCCATTCAACAACCAATTATCCTCAGGGTAATGGACTGGATGAATCTTCCAATAAAAGTCTCATTAATATCATTAAAAATTTATTGGAAGAAAATAAAAAGAATTGGCATAAGAAACTTACCAATGCATTGTGGGCAGACAGACTTACAACCAAAAAATCAATTGGGACCAGTCCATATGAATTAGTTTATGGTATTGAGGCTAAATTTCCATCATCTTTAGGAGTTCCTATTATGAGGTTACTTCAGGAAGCTCAAGTAGAACCAAATGATATTCAGAGAAGAATAAATCACACAATTCACTTGCAGAAAACCAGAGAAGAAGTGTATCAACGATCCCAAGTTTTACAGGAAAAATTAAAGAAAATGTTTGACAAAAGGACTAAAGTAGAAGATTTTCAAATGGGAGACAAATTTCTAAGATGGGATTCCAAAAGGGAAGATAAAGGGAAACATGGGAAATTTTATTTCTTATGGAAAGGACCTTACATCATTCATGCTTTATAGGGAAATAACACATATTTTTTGAAGAATTTGGATGGTACAGAAGCTGAGGAAGGACCAGTCAATGGTCAAATGCTAAAACACTACTTTGATCCTATTTACTAGGATGTTCTAACTTTTTAACTTGTAAATAATATATCCTTTCTAATGCATCAGTTTTGATTGGATGGTGAATTTCTGAAGTTGAAGCCGGAAGTGAAGGCCCTAAGCTTCAAAAGTTTTACTATCATATATACAATAAAGCCACTACAAAAAGGAAATTTCATGGTTTAGTTAAAGAAATTTTAAGGCATCTGACCTTCTATTCTTGACTTTTCACCAAGAAAATCCATCCCCAAGTGGAGCCAGTGTTAGACTCCTATACCAATAGGTGTCATTTTTCATGATTGACTTGTTGAGCTATGCAGTATGTCAAACATTTTTCTTGTTGCAAAGGTGTTCCATATTCTTAAAAAAATCAAAAAATCAAAAAATTTAAAAAATTTAAAGAGGGTATACCCTAAAAGAAAAATCAAAGGGTGAAAAGAATAAAATTGGCCAAAAAAGTAAAAGAAAATGAACCCCACCAAAAGAAAGGCCAAAGAAAGTGTGAAAGTCTAAATGCCACTACTATTTCATTTTCTGTAATAAGCAATTGTGTGCAGCTTGTCAAACATTGCCACAATTTATGAAGAGTCAAATTGTTTAAACTTGACTCATTCATTTTTCAATTTCATGTTGTAGAATAGAGAACAAATATCTGGCCAAACAGTTTAATCTTGGCAGATAAGTAGATAGGTAGAGTTAATAAAAGGTGCTCAATAGTTTAATCTGAGCCCTTGGATGTAATAAGTGTAGAAATAGATATAGTAAAAGGAAAAGAAGATTGATAAGGGTTTTCTAGTCTAAGTGCACCCTAATAAAGAAGAGAAAATGGTAGAGAAACTAGATAGGGTAGGTAGATGGCATTGCAAATTCTCATGTGATGAATGATGGCTTTAAAATGTTTGTAATCTTTTACTTTCATCACCAAGTGCAAAGGCAGAACACCACATTGGAAGAATTTCAGAACACAGCAAGGTCAAAATCATTAACTTCCCATCTCAATTTTTCCCTAACAATTTACTAATTTCCCCTAAGTGCTAAGGAATTTGAAGATTAAAGGGGCTCAAGGCATTTCCTTGACTTTTGGAGGGACCGGACCCTCGGCCCAATGATTGGAAAAAACCTTAGTATTTAAAAATATTCATCATCATACTCATTCATAAAAATCTTTTCCTAAGAAAAATCTCATTTTACTTAGGAAAAACATGCAATGATCCATAAAAAATCCATTTCACGCAAAGCATAAGTTAAATACATTATTATGGTGTTTTATACTTAGCGCTTTCTCTCATTTTTCATGTTAATTTCTAACTTTATATATTAACTCCTTAGTGGAATCACCTTATCCTATTTTATATATAACTCCCTTTTATAATAATATCCCCAAAACCCTCTTACTATAAGTTTTTAGCCAAAGTATTTAACCCACGTGATTAAACAAAAATCCCACATTACAATGCCCTTTGGCTAAAAATATATCTATATAATTATTCCCACCCCCTACAGTAAATGAATCACATTGATTTATTTATTGTATAAATAAAAATATATGGAAAATCTTTTAAACGTATAATTTATATGTTTAAAACAAAAAACAAATAAATTAACCCATCCCGCGCGCATTACCCCCGACAGTCCATCGTACAAGGGATTTAATTAATCCACATGATTAATTAAATAGCCAAACCTCCAACCAATCAAATCCTGCCCGAAATAATTAATTAACGTTAATTACATTGAACCCCCGCACATTAACACTCCGCCATCTCCCCGTCGTTAGATCAACCCGCCCATGATCGACGGCTCGCATCAATTCTGCTACCCATCCTCCATCCGAAAGATAACTCGCGAAATGTCGGTGGTATTACAAACAGTGTTTGGCTATGTGTCGATTACTGTATCGCTTCACTGCCTATCTGCCCAAAACTGCTTCCCCTCAAAAGTGGTGCGGAATAAAACTGCTTACCACTGTTTCCCCCGTGACTCACCTCCCGTACGCACTGACGTCATCCCATAAAATAATAAAAATTCACCCCCGTTTGACTTTGCCAATAAAACAAAAATTCGCGTCATTTTCACTATTCTGCACGCAGAAAACAAATACACTCTCCCTGCTGAAAAATTCGAAATTCAAATTTGTGAAGTCCGCCAACCTCTATCCTATCAAAGACAATTGATGTCGATCATTCAAGAAGACTGTCCACCTTAACCAGTACCTGTTATCTTCAAGAAAACAGGTATTTATCCTAAATTCATACTAAACTATGAAAGAAACTCGGCTTTCCTTGTTTTTCCACTGAAATAGAGTGAAATTGATTGCTATTTCATTCCTTGGTCCTAAAACTGTAAATTATATTCCTGAACTTGCAATTACACCCGTTTCCCCGTCGAAACCTGTAATTCTGCTAAATTTTCATAAAAACCCCCGAATTTCCATCTTTGAATACACAAGAACCAAGAATGGAAGTTCCTGTAGCCTTAAATGTTGCTCCATTGAACGCCCCTCATAGAGAATTGGAATATTTGCCATTAGTGGATAAATATTTTCAGATCAAAGACTTAGTTTTCAGTGAAAGCCCCCTTCGAATTCATTGTCGCTGCAGAGATAATTATTTGAAAGGCTTGGACGTTATTGGGTTATGGGAATCTAATTTCCCGAGATACCTTTTACCCTCAGTCCATATCTTCCCTGAAATTATCCATTATTGCCATGCTAATTATGATCCAATTCAAAGAGCAGTTTTATCCCCAAACCAGAATGTCCTTTTCCCTATTACTGCTCAGTCCATCAATGATATGCTCCATTTTGAACCTGGTCAAAACCTCACTCCCTTGATCATTGGAGAATTGCTTGAAAAATCTACCCAGTTGTCCCCTGAAGAGGTAAAACGCATTTGTCAGACTTTCATGTTACTTGAACATCAGCCCAAGGGCCCACCTGCCTATGTTAGTGCCTTTTTTACTGAAATACGCCAGATCATTATGAATATGATTTCTTTTATCATGGGCTTTAATACTAGTGAGTATGTTGATGAGTTAACTCTAGTATTATTGTCTATCTTCACTCTTGGACAGCCTCCTGCTGTCAAATATGACTTTGCATCTTACATAGCCAACAAAATCCATGATCAATTCATGAGATTAGAAAATGAGAAAGTCTTCAAATATTCCTCTGTCATCTATCACCTCATGATATATTACCAGTCTGAAAACTTTCCTTTCCATGTTCAAAAGCTCAATGTCCAAGGAAATCCCAGGTCTGTCATATTTTGGTCAGCCATCACCCATCATTCCAGAGATTCTCCTTATTCCTATAATGAATTAATTGATCTGTTTATACACCCTGCAACTGCCTTGTTGACTAGAGTTCCTCCTCCAAGACTCAGCAATGAAATTAAGAAAACTCTGCAACTTTCAAAACACTACAAAATTGGTGATTGGTACTTGTACCAAAATTATACAGAAGTCAGAATATATGGATGTGAATTATGTCCATTTAAATTGCCAAAGTATGTGCCTATGAGACTTTTTGCTTTAGAGTACTTCAGGCAAATGAATAACTCTGATACTATTCATTTTTGTAATGCAAAGAAGAAAGCCCAACTCCGAATCAAAGGTCAATTAGGTCCATTTATATGCAATTCTAGGGATGCTGGACAAGAAGCTGAAAGAATACTAGAAGACCATTTCAGATTGCAAAAGAGTTTCTACTGGGCCCCTTATGACCCAGTCAGCTTCATTTGTGAAAAAAGAATGAAAAATAAATCAACACCTTACATCCATCATAGGATCCATCATAGGATTCCATAAATTGACAGCAATAATATGAATGGTGAGGAATGATACATTAGGGAAAAGTCTTTATGAAAAATTGGAGATTTTATTTTATCTTGAAAATGAAATAAAACACTTTTTTCCATATCAGCCTAATTTTTTCAAATGCACTGAAGTTGATGAAACATTGAGAAAATTACAAAGGACCAGATTGCCAGAAGTTCAATGGTGGGATGAGATGATGGAACTTTTATGAAATTTATCCTTGGGTGAAATTTTTTACTTTACTATGGTATATCTTGATAAAGGATAAATAGGTAAATGAAGGTCAAAGTGTATCAGTAAGAATAAAAGAGTATCAGACAAGCAAGGCAGTCAAAAAATAATTACTCAAAAAGACAGCAACGAGTTAAAACAGAGGAACTTCTTCCAGCACATTCTAAAAAAGAGGAGACAGCACACAACATCAGTTGATTTATCCTATCTACGAGACCATCTGTCTCCATTTGTATTGTAACCTATTCATTAGTCACCCTAGATTATATCTCTTTTTGTTATGAGATATTTTTAATAAGTTTTTGTATAAATAAGCCCTCGAAAGGAGTATTGAGGGTGGATTCTACTACTTTGCTGTAACATTGATTTTTGGAATAAAAGTGCTTTGGAGAGATTTCTTTGTGGCTTGCTAGATGATGATTTGAAGCTCAAGACTTTTTGCAGGATTCATGTGTCCGACTACAGTTCAATAAGTCCTTTCTATCCTATGTTTTAAGTTTTATATATGTTTATAATTTCACTGTGTTCCATTTCTAAATAATTGACATAAAAGAATAAATCAGAACTTACTTAAGCGTACTCTGATTTCAATTGTGATTATTCTAAATGTTTTCTTCTAAACTGGTTATAAACAATGAATTCTTAATTTCTCTTGTTTCGCTGGTTTAAACATTTTGATTACTATAGTAAAGAATTCTTAACTTCTCTTTATTTGTAATCATTCACTTTCTTTCTTTGAACATGTTCAAATATTCTTAATTTCCTTTCATCCCTTCAAACCCATTCCATCCACTTTAAATTTTAAGGATTGTTCTCTGTTTGGCTATCTTGCCCTGCAAAGCCATCTTGTGTATAGAATAGTAATCCAGTAAAGCCATCATTTGACTCCATAGCCCAATGGACTGAAAATCTTCAACCTTGCCCTAGTTGACGGATTCCACCATTCAAACAAAATCAAAACTCTTGGACTTATAACTAGCCTAAAACTTTCTAAGAACAAAGATAAATTATAAAGAGAGAGCCCTCTCGACAACAGACATGATTTCATTCATGTTAAGTAGTGGTTACCTGTTTTTCCTTTTCTTACAACTTCAAGGAAAATCTGAGTGAGAAACACAGAGTGAGAACATATTCATTAAAGTATGTTTTTCAAACTTGGATGTGAGTTTACTTATGATATTGTTACGCAAATGGATGCATTGGAAATTCTCTTATACTTGAGAGAATGACTTATTTTTCTACAATAGAGTAGGATAGAATAAGCATAAATAAATAGGAAGAATGAGTTCACAATAATACTTTTAGTTTAAAAACTCAGGAATAAATATTCACATCATTGTTCAATAATCATTTGAAAGGATTTCATGATAAAATGTTGTAAGGACAATCCTCTTTTGGGCAACCATATGGGATAATTTTAAAAAAAAAAAGTTTTTAAACAAGGTACCTCTTGAAATTTAGTTTTTAATCCATTTTGAATTTTTTCAATTTGGATCACAAATAAAAAATGATCAAAATAAACACTAGATTTCAAGAATTTTTTTAAGGACAGAGTTAGTACAGAATTGATTTGAGGGTTCTGATGGAAACATTTTTACATGATATTCATAGGTAAGATAACCCTTGGAATATAGTTTCCAAATAAATTTGAAGCAGCTCAATCCAACATCATATGAAAAATCTATGCTCAAAATAGTAACTGTTTGTCAAAAAATCTACATGGTGACAATTCTAGGTCTTCACTGTTCATTTGCATATTTCACATACTAAATCATATTATTTTAAAAAATGGAGATATATATTGAAGTCTATATTCTGACACAATTTGAATCATCTCATTTGAAGGCCAGGTGAAAAAGTTATTCCACATTTAGTGACTGCATGTCTTAAAATCAACATAGCCAAACTCTACCTCCTAGGTCTGTTCATCACCAATTTTTTGATATCAAACCTACTGGTTTTAAAAACTTGTTTCTACTCATCAATATTCATCATAAGGGACCTAATCAATATCATATGCAAAAATAACATGAAACATCATAATCTACATCAAGAGGATCCAATAAGCAGATACAAGCGTCTACATTCCATCAGAATTCAACTTTGAAGAACTATCATCATTAGAAAATGTCAAGTGTTGACTAACTAACAAAGTTCATCATCAACAAGAATAGACATTGAGCTATTAAGCGCGGAAAGAAAGTACTATAAGTGTAAAAAGTGTTCTTAAAACCTTTGATTTTGAAACTTTTTCTAGGATTGTTAAAATAATTTAACTTGGATATGCAATACTCATTTCATGAATTCATCATCCTATTACATTGATCATCCCACATCCTACATCATATTACATTACCCCACATCATACATCACCCTACATTAAAAACATTTCATTCATTAACATCATCATAACCTTACATTCACTCATCATAATCCTACATTACTCCTCCTACATGAGCATTTTTGACTAAAATTTTGACCCAATTTTTTTTGCCTCAAGGAAAATTGCCTACAGAACAATAATAAAACATGGGTTAATATGGAAAATAAAAGTGAATGATGCATTTCTATGATCTATCATGATATTTTTTTTGTTCTCTACTCTATTTATGGATTTGAAATGACCTTAAATGGTCATTTCAACAAGATTCATATTAAAATAGTAACAAATGCATCATGTGTTAAAAAAACAAAGGGGATGAATAAATTATGAGAAAAAAAGACTTTAAAAATAATCAAATGGATATGCAATGAGAGAAACATGAAGATAAAAGAATGATATTCAAGAGCATTTAAGAAAAAAATCATCATAGAAAGGGAAAAACATTCACCCTAAAAGACAAAGATGAGAAATCAATTATGATAAAATGGACTTTGAAAAAAAATCGAAGTAATTACTAAATGGAATGTAATGCAAAATGTAAGGATCAATGTAATTACTAAATGATATGCAATGGAAGGCGAATAACTATGAAGAGAATTAATGTATGCATTGAAAAAAAGATGTTATCTTTATGTTTTCAACTTTGGAAAAATATATGCATAAGGCCATAGAATCGCATATGTATAAAAAAATACATTGAGGTGCATATATTACAAAATTTATATGAATATATAAAAAGTAAAACCATATCAAAGTTTACACACTATGAAGAATATCAATTTTGAATACAATATGACAAAGGGAAGAAAGGACAAATATTTAAGCCATTGTGGAATTCATTATGCAGCAACAAAAAAATGGTGAAAATTTCAAGAGCAATGTCCAAACTTCATGCAGAAAGTATCCCTACACAGAGCAGAGTAACGCTCAACAAACCGAGAGAGCACCTTCAGGCATAAAAATAAGGAATTCAACTCAGTATTTCTTCTCTAAATCCCCCAACTCAGTATGATAACCCCGCAAACTAAATCGTTGAAATATCCATCCAAAACCCGTAAATTTCACAAAGACAACAAGTTAAGTTTGAATAAGAATTAAATGCAATCAGTTTGATTTTTTTATTAATATCCAAAGTTTGAGATTTGCGTTTAAATAACTAGAAGTGTAAAATCTTAGCTGACAATGTAATATACTCTGAGCTAGAAAGTGTTGGTGGCAGTCTAAGTTTCAACTGAAAAGTGGCATAAAAAATTTGTGTTCAAGCTATAGGTGTGTGAAACAAGTCCAGTTAAAGTCCGAAATGCATGGGGGTTGTTGCAGAAGCAACCAAAAAATTGATTTCCTTCTAAAAATTGATTTTTGAACAAGCTGTGAATGAATGAATGCAGACAGTGGTTAACTTAAGCATTCTATCCAGCATTCGATTTCTAAGATGACAGAGAAGGTAAATTTAAAAATAAAAATAAAAAAATCCAGATTTATAACAGAGAGACTTACCAGATTTATATAATTTTTCTCCAACATTCGATTTCTCCAGCAGAAGTATTCTCTCCAACATTCTATTTCTCTTGCATAAGAATTCTCTCCAGCATTCGATTTATCTAGCATAAGTACATCTCCAACATTTGATTTCTGGAAGAATAGAGAGTTAATTAATCATTTTCATAATTCAATTTCAGATTCTGAGGAGACAAAGGAAAATTGATTTCCATTCTTGAGGAAGCAGAAAAGGTAAAATTCAAAGAAATTGTTAAGTATTTTCAGAATTAGATTTCATTTCCAGAATTCGATTTCATGTTCAAAATTTGATTTTTAAAAAAAGGGCAGTTACCAAGAGGTCGTTTTATAAAGGAAAAGACAGGGTATTTTCCAGAACAATAACATAGGTTTTTTTTCTCCAGACATCAAAATAGAGCTTTTGATCCATAAACAGCAAAAACAAAAGTGAAATATCATAATCAAAATGTCGAGTTTTGAATTCAACTACAGTTTCAAAAATTTGAAAATTTTAAGAAGCCATTGCTTTTTTTTGTCTTTTCTGAGCAAACAAAAATGAAATTTGAAAAATAAAAACATGGGTTTTCTTCAGAACGAGCCCAATTAGAATCATTGCAGGCAGTTTTCTCAGATTCATTTATATTTGGGATATTATGTGGTTCTTTCAATCCTTATTTTCTTTCCATCTTGACCAACCATCCACAAATAGCATCCTGCAACTTCTGAAATATGATCACCATATCTAAAAATAAACATAGTCTAAAAATAGACTTGCGCCAAAAATAGCATGCGGGCCCACTTAGTGAAGGCGACTCTTTTCACTAAGCTCATCATCTTGTTGAATCTCAACATAAAAACCCTGTACCTGCTGGATGATCATTATAATTCTTCACTGGGATTTAAGATATTTTGGGGGGTGACCTCTTAAAGGTGGTCAAGGACTCTAGGAAATATGGTAGGATGCTTGAAAGTTTTAACTCTACCTTAATTGCTCTTAGATTCTTCACACTCCTCTGATGACTTCACCCCCATATAATTATGTGATTGCATTTAGAAGTTCATTACAAAAATCATATCCAATAGGCTAAAGTCGATTCTATCAAAAAATGTATCTAATGAACAATTTCTCTTTCTGAAAGGTTGGTAGATTCATGAAGAAATAGGATTTGCTCAGGAAGGTCTTCATAGTTTAAAACCAATAAAATCAAATATGTGGTGATAAAAAATGACCTTTCCAAAGCATATGACAAAGTAAATTGGACATATATCATATTCGTATTGACACATTTGGTATTTGAAGTTCCTTTCATTAACTGGTTTATGAGTTTCATAACCACTATATCATTTGCAATACTCATTAGTGGGCCAGCTTTAGATTTTTTCCATGCTCAACAAGGCTTACATCAGGGTTTCCGTTTTTCTCCCTTATTATTCTTGCTGGTGGCTGAGGGACTTAGTAGAATGTTAGTTGAAGCAAAAATAAGGTGTGACCTAAAAGGTGGTGTTGTAGTTGATTACTTAACCATCACATACCTTTTGTTCGTGGACGATATCCTTTTATTATGTGATGGTTCCAAGCATGATCTATCAACCATCAAAGGGGCCCATCCCTACTAAAGAAACATACAAGCATGGAGGTAAATATTCATAAATATACTTGCAGAAGGAAACATCTATGGACGAAATGAATAGAAGAAACAACCAGCAAAACACCACTGTTGAAGTCCTGTTAAAGAGCCATGAAGTTTTTGGCAAACCCTTGCCACAGTAGAAGAACAAAAATAACCAACAGAGTTCCATAATGGCGGAGCCAAACACAGAAGAAACCCTCGAGCAAATGAAAGTGAATGCCGACTGAGTAGAGTAGGGTTTCGATAATGCGGGAGAACACAAAACGAGGAGTAGGACAGGTGTCTACTTCAAGTCAGCTCACAAGGGGAAGTGAAATTAATCGACAGTGATTGCAAATCAAAACCAATCTATAACGTATCATACAACAGTCGGATTATTAAATTCTTAATTTATCGAATCCGTAAATGTATGATACGATACCATAACCATTATAACATTGAAATATCGATACATAACTTATACTAAGGTTTTATTCAAACGGTTAAATCAAAAAGTTTTGAATGCAAGACTTAAGAAGGGCTGGGCTCCATCAATGATTTCATCTTTAAATTAAAAAAAGTAACTTCAAACTTTGTTATTGACAATGTGGATGAATCAAAATCAAAATATATATGTTTCTCTAACAAAATATAAAATATAATAGTCTATAATTATGAATATTTTTTTAATGCAGAAATGTAGAATTATCGTATTTTATTTTTTTTATAACTTTTCCATTTTTGGAACGATGGAGAACAATGTGATTTGCCGATTTAATTTGGAAACAGTGTTTCAGTATTTCAAATTTCTTTAGTTTGATTTTAGCTTTGGATGTTGTGTCATATTAAATGCGCACTAAGGGCATTGAAGTGTTACTTCAGTTACAGAAATCAAATGCTGTTCCTTCCGAAATATTACCGATTCCAAAAGTTATTTTGTTGGCATCTATAAATTAAGGCTGTGAAGAGTGAGACTCCATGAGTTACGGTTACAAGTGACAGTTTATCTGTTTGTCGTGAGAGTTTCCAAATCGGGCAATGCAAAGCAAAGGTGCTGCTCGACTGTTCGTGTTTTGTTGCATGCTTGCGCGACACAGGCCTTACTAATAAATGGAGTAGTCTAACTGGGCGGAGGAATTGCCCTGTTTCCGTCACCGGTCGGAAAAAAATCCGGCTCCTTCGTTGTCCGGCGCAATTCCTCCAGCCTCTGACAATCATCCATCCGCGGAAATTCCATCTGTCAGAAGTCCGATCTGTCAGAAAGCTGATCTGCTTCGATATGGAAACTTAATCCATCCGGATCTCTGGCAGAAAAATCTAATGCGAATGCGAGGGTATGTTTCTAATTTTCATTTTTCTCCCGCTCCTCTTCCGCTCAGACATCGCTGGAATGCTCCCCTCGCGCATTGCTCCCGGGATTGCTGTTCGCCTTCCCCGTTCAAAACCTGATCGCTCCCGTGAATGGCTGTTTCAGTCCCTCGCAATTCCCGTTCGAAAACTCGCAATGCAACGCATCACGCAGCCAGGTCATTGCACTCCTCTGCATTTTTTCTCTGATTTCTCTGTTTGTCTACGTATTCAAAACCCACAAATTCTCAATTTACCTCAACTCGTTCTCGACATGGGTTTGAACGTTTTTACCTTATAATGTTCCTTTTCAACTAAGAATACCACAATTGCTGTCATTTGAGACTGGTTTCGAACAGGTTTATACAATGGCTTTGCCATACGCTTTGTTCTAATTCTTAGAATCTGCTTCCTCTATTTTGTTCTGCTCAAGCCTGTTATTTGTCTTTCCTTTTGCTCTGCATCTCCATGCCACGTTAGATGCATCTCCATGCCTCTCGCCTTATTTGAGACAAGCACCGTTATGAGATAATCGCTCTTTTTGAAAAGTTTACTAACAACAGTTTTGCTCCCCCACAACCAACCTTTCTATAAAGTTCCCTTGTAATTATATTTTGGAGAATTTTTGGTATTTTGTAACAGAAACCATTTTAAAACAGAGAAAGAGAAGACTAAGAAACGCTCTGAGATTATCTGATCAACATCACAGTTCATTGAGCCTGAATTTCCAAAAAGGTGCTTGCTACCCCTGCTTCTGAAACGTAACAGAACAAAATGTAAACGATACAAACTTTCAGGGTTTAGCGAGTTTCATATGAAGCATTCATTCATTTAGAAAAGCAATGCAAAATTAATGTTGACCATGCCCGTCCATCAGAGAGGCTCTAGTAAGTATGAATAGCCTCCTACTCCTATCAAGTCACAGAAAAGAGCTTAGGAGGAGGGGAATTTTATCCCAAAAAAGCATAACAATCCCAATTTACCTCCATAATACATATCGAATAGCATATCGCATTTTTTATGTATAATGTTTGCAGAACTCACCTGCATGGACCCCAGAGGCAGATGCTGCCCTCTTGAGTCCCTTCTTAATTATAAAACTTGCTCCTATAAAAGCGCTAGTTAGCACAACCAGAATAAAACCCGTGAGATTGTCTGAAGATAAAGCCATGTTAAGCCCGCCTATTGGCTTCTCCAACCCCTCCTTACCTCGTGCCTTGAATGATTAATCGTTTCATTGAATCAAGCGTGTTTTCACATGGTGATCTCGAAACACCCAACCATTGTAACTATTCATTGCATGGAATCAAAACTTATGTTTGCATGAGTGTCAGTAATAATTATTCGTATTAAATCTGAAACCCCTCCTGGTACTGGAGTTTCACCCAAAATCCATACACTTCTATGTCCTCGTGAAATATAACACCAGCCAAATCCTTGTAATTCCTCGTAAAAAAGAACTGAAGGAATGCCCAAAACAGATCTTTACACCAGTGGAATCCCTGTAATTCCGCCTCAACATAATGAAACTTAAGACCCACAATGAGTTCATTTCAATAATGAAACTTAAGACCCACTAGGGTGGGGTGCAGTTCCTTAAGCTGCTGAACATGGATGTACATATGGTACAAGAACAGATATAACGTGGATAAAAAGAATATAGTAAATGGGACTCACAGTTTCTGCAAGCTAGTTAATGAACTTAGATCAGGTGCATTTAGTTTGTTGAAGCTCAGGTTCCTGCACAATATAACACCATTTAATACCTTCCATATGAAAGGTTGGTCGGAACATGTATATGCGGTATTTGTCCATTAAAAAAAAATAAGAAACTTAGATCAAATTACATTTGTAGTTTGACGGAAATGCAGTTCTTGCTGATATAACACCATTTAATACCTTCCATATGAAAGGTTGGTCGGAACATGTATATGCGGTCAGCATCCCATTAAAAAAATAATGCTTACAGTGTTTGAAGTAGAGAGAGAGCATTAAAGTTCTCAATTTGTCCAGTCACTGAGTTATGCTGCAAATCCATGCGGTAAAAATAACTTCTTTGACTCAAATAAGTCTGCGGATCTCTAGTTACAAGCAGTACAAAATAAATATAGTACTATATTTGTCATTTAGTCAAGGGTTGAGTTTCACGCACAGGTTTTGAAGCTCTAGAAGGTCCCCAATTGCAGATATTGGTCCCTGCAAATTCATGTTTGAGAGGTCCCTGTAGAGTGAATAGTTGTTCCTTGTTAGTTTTAAATTAAACATTTTACATCTTGTTCTTGAATTTCTTGAGTTTTTTTAGATAATTATTGGTTCTGAATATTACTTCTTTTCAATTATAACTAGTGCACAACATATTCTCGAGGTTTTCAAGATTCTGAGGTCATTCACCATGGTCATTCTACTACTTACAAAGAGACAACGTCGTTTGCTTCATCACATTGAAGACCCGTCCATAGAACTGGAGAACATGGATCATTTTCCCAGCTTAAGTTTAAACGATAAAACCTTTGACAAGGCAAGTTTTTGTCTCCTTTTCAAAAGATTGAGTAAATATGGTTTTTGGTTGATGACATTACAACTTTGTTTAGAATCCACTTAAATAAAGATTTGATTCCACATTACAACATTGCTACGAATCAACTTAAAAAAAAAGGTTTTGAATCACTTCTAGGATGACTTTTCATTTAAATGCTCACTTATCAATATCATAAAAAACCATATTTTTAAGAAGTTTAAAATGATAGAAGATTCGACTCAAAAGTGAATTTCATATTCTAATAGTTAATAAATTCAAACATTCATCCATATATCCTTTTAATATAATATCGAATCTCAATAATTTCGAATATCATCATAATCCCTGCTTAATAATTCCAATTTTCTTTAAACATAAACCCACTTCTTATCGTAAGAAAAAATTATTCTATTCTACACTCAAAGTATTTTTCATAAATTATTATCATGACATTTATATGGCAATCTATCCCTACTTTTCTTGTATGATTATCAAGATACTCATAATGTAAACTATACTTTTCATATATTATTATCATGATATTTATATGGCAAAATATCCTTTACAATAAATTAATTATATCACTAAACAATTTCTTGAAAAAAAAATTATTGATATGTCAACTATCTGGTATACTTCTAGAGCATTGATATGTGGATGAAAGATGAAACTATAAAAAAAAACTCATATACTTCTAGAGAATTGAGCTTTTTCTCTGTGCATAATAACTGGGAGAACCCTGCATAATAACTTTGTTTCATCTCATTGGCACAAAGCAAAAACTCATTGGCCATACATGAGTTTTTCTCCCAGTTATTATGCAACATCAAGATAATTTAAAATGAATTTTATTAGAAAATACATTCAATGCCATCCAGAAAGAGACCAAGCTAATAATATCATATATGTGCAGGCGAAGATCTCTCTTGGTAAGAAATGTTGACTAAAACAGAATATTTAGACAATTTAAGAAAAATAATTTTCTCTACTTGACTAATCTAGAATACCAGTGCTTCCAGAATTTGAACTCCCACGAAGAGCAGAATCCTTCAAGCAATTTTCATTTGAGGATCCTCCTCTCTGTTCAAAACCATCTTCTGACTTCTTGATTCCTTGACAACTTTTCTTTTTGCCAGATATCTTCTCAGTTCTTTCTGATATTTTTTTATTAAGACCCAAATTCCAAAATTAATTAAATATTCTTCTCCAATGCAGTAAAGTCGGCCAAACTTTGCCAAGATACACATTCCACAAAGAAAATTTTCATGAATTTATTATCCCGCTCGCAATTCCTCCTATGTGTTCAATACCATCTTCTGACTTCTTGATTCCTTGACAACTTTGCTTTTTTCCAGATATCTTCTCAGTTCTTTCTGATATTTTTTTTATTAAGACCCAAATTCCAAAATTAATTAAATTTTCTTCTCCAATGCAGGAAAGTCAGCCAAACTTTTCCAAGATACACATTCCACAAAGCAAATTTTCATAAATTTATTACCCGGCTCGCAATTCCTCCTCTCTGTTAAATACCATCCTTTGAATTCTTGATTTCTTGACAGCTTTGCTTTTTGCCAGATATCTTCTCAGTTCTTTCTGATATTTTTTTATTAAGACCCATTCCAAAATTAATTAAATTTTCTTCTCCAATGCAGGAAAGTCAGCCAAACTTTGCCAAGATACACATTCCACAAAGAAAATTATCATAAATTCAAGATAAAACTTTTATCTCAGGATGGTTCCATTGAATTTTTAACTAAAACAACAAGCTACTAAAAATATATGTGTCAAGGAAGAACATGTGGCTATATATGATACCATGCACTTTACAAAAATGAAGAAAGGTACAATTTCCTACAAATGTTAAAAGCTGCAATCTCATCCTAGAAGTGTAATATAGTGGAGGTAACAAGAAAGCCTTCTCACCTGCACAGGAAGCACGCTTATGAGATTTGCTTGCAGAGATCTTTCTATTTCCAACATCTCCACTGCTGAAGACTAGATCACTAGTAGAATCTACCTTTGTTTTCTTCTGACGTGATCCACTCACCCTACTCCTATCCCTTCTCTTTCTTAATCAAAGTTTAGGTTTTGCTACCAAAAAGGAAGAAATGTTCTCTAATACCAAGGATGATCAGATTGCTCTTTGTTTTGAACTAGGAAGTTCAGTTCCGTTGTTTTAAATTAGGTCCAAGTCTCTTCTGCTTTCATCTTAATTTTTTTTCACACAGGACAGAGCCACACATTAGTCATCTAGTATTGCTCATTAAATTCCTTAAAGTTGTCATAAACTCCTTCCTACAATTTAATTGTGATCTCTTTAGGCATTTGATTTTATTTTCACAGTGAATGAATTATTGGTATTGATTAAAAAAGATAAAGAGCATGAAAACAATACTTGCAGCAGGAATAATGCAGACAAGTCCTGTTATCATTCCCTGGACAGCTCCAATGACAGAGGGTTTTCCGAAAAATATGACATCGAAGCAAGTCCATACCAAGAGACTGGTGGCTGCACAAATGTTGGTATTTAATACTGCATTGGTGAATCAATGTTGGCAGCATAAGGATCCCCTCCATTAAATCCAGACCACCCCATCCATAAAAGCCCTGCTCCAGCCAGCATTAGCAGTACATTGTTGGGAGGAAATCGTTCGCGGTCCTTTGTTAACCGAGGTCCAACGTGAAAGAAGAAAAAATATATATACTGCAACCCACTTTCTTCAATATATATACTGTAAGCCACTTTCAGAAGAATAAAAATACATCATATTTTTCTCAAGGAAAACTTGGGAGTCAAAGCAAAATACATCAAATTTTTTCAGGGAAAACCTGGGAGTCAGAACCTAGAAATGCTTCCCCAAAATTTTCCTTCGAAACCTAGAAATGCTCCCCATAATCATGGATGGCATACTTTGTAAACCCATTAACATTGACATAGATTAATGTGCTTAACTTAGGGATTTGAATCACACATTGTTGGCAAGGAAGTAACCACATTTCTAGAAACATTGAACTAACAATTTATATCATATGTTGAATGAGCGATTTCAATTAATATGAAATTAAACATACCCAATAAGCTGTGGTGAAACCTAAAATGCCTGAAGAGACGTGAATGACGTAACCTCCTAAATAGTCAATCACACCCCATTGGAAAAGGAATCCTCCTCCCCATAAGTTGAAGGCTCCCATCATATATGAGAAGGTGAGCCCTTCCTAGCACTAAACCAGCCAATAAAATCAATGTTATTGCTGCAAAAGAAAACTGGAAATACACCATGGTAGCCATAGGAAATAAAGGTGTAAGCATAGCGGTCTCCAAGGTGCCATTATGATAGTTGTGTTGTGATGCAGGAAGGTGGTCAGCTCTAATGAGGTACTTTTGGCCTAGTGCTGGACCTACCTTGCCCTAGAAAGGAAGCAATTTATGCCCAAATGCCATATTATATGCCCATGTAACCCAGTAGATCATAACAGTAGAAAATGCATAAAGTGCCATAAAAGAAGAATTTACAACCCACTTCCTTTTTACTATGTTGCCATATAGGATGACTAGGCCCAACATGCTCTGCATACCCACAAACATGGCTGATACCATTTGCCAGGCATTCTCTCCTTTGTTAAGCCAATCAGGAGATGTAGTCCCATTCTGATAGGCAGTTGGCACATAAGTTGCCATGGCTAAAGCAATAATCAGCAGAATTCAATACTAGACACCGAGACAAGACCTTGCGTGAATAGTTGTCAGGACCAAGGCCTTACCTGCATAAACGGAACTCAAGTTAGACTGTAGACCCTCTCTTCATCCGACTACAGTCAAAACTTCATCTAAGGATTTCAACTCATCTATTCATTTACAATATTACTGCATTCAACTGCAATATTGGATTCATTGCATAATGAAATTCCCAAGGGCTAATATTCAGTTATCACTCACTATGCGATAAGTTCTTTCCCCATAGGCTACAGACACGAGACATTTAGTTACTTCAAAGACAATCTACTTGCATTTTAAGATCATTTTAAATTATCATTTTGTAAGAAATATGATGTCCTATTTAATATTGAGTAATCTATTATATTGACTTTCCTATTTTAATCTACTTCTTGTAATTTGAGATCCATTTAGATTGTAATATGATGATCTTGCATTGTTTTTCAAAGTTGAATGGTTTTTACCTATTGTTCTTTTTGCAGTTTAGCATGGGTTATTTTTTCAAATGAATAGTGTTTAATGTACCATTTACCTATTAATTCTCATGTTTTTTCACTCATTTAAATGTTGATAAAAATCCTCTTGTGCTTGCCTAAGTTGTTCATTAGTGTTGAGGGCTTGCTGAAGTTATTGTACCTGTAGCTTTAATTTTTATTTAGAATGGATAGATTTGCTGCTAACATGTTTCTATATAGGTTGTATCTCTGATTTCCTTGCATATTTTTTTACCAGATCAGTTCAAATGGGAAAGCGAAGCAAATGGCAGCATATCATGGATCTTGAGGTGCAAGACCTCAAAGACAAAATAATCTTTTCTAGTAAAGATTTGGTTTGGACAGAAATAGATCGAAAGAACAATAGTATTGATCGAGTTGCCTTAATACCGTTAAACCGAGTTCCCGATTTTATCAAAGGAGAGGAAGAGAATCCCATTGCTCCATGTAAATTCATACGAAAAACAAACAAAGAACCAAAACAAAGAGCTACCGCTGCATTGCGATATGAAATGTGAGTATTTCAAAATGCATTGTTTAGATCCTTTGAAACAAAAATTATCTTTCTTTGTATGTACTAACACTTGAAATTTTTGGTGTAGATATCACTGTTCATTTGGTCCACAGGACAAAAGAGGAAATCCTCCAACTAAACGAAGGACCTCCTTTGTGCAAAAAAGGGGTTGCCAGAGTCATTTTATTGTCAAGGTTATGCATGAAATTCCCGATAGAGCAATATTAACTTTCAATATTTATGAACATGAAGATGGGCAAGGTTGGCCTTGTCATGGCCAACATGACACTTCAGGTGATACTAGGACCTTGCATAAGCCAAAGCTTTCGAGGGATGTTGTTTCATATGTAGAGAGTTGTTTCTTTTTGGGAGTGCCTATTGATATGGTTTATAGAACTCACATTAAGAGACATGTTGACATGGATGCGGCAACTCGAGACAAATATTTCTTCTTTTGCAGGAAAGATATTGTAAATATATATAATAGGTTGGCAAAGGGAAATTATCAACTTCACCAAAAGGATGAAATGAGTGTAAACCTTTGGTATCAAAAGCATCGGGAAGATTTTTTCTTTTACCAAAAGCCCAATGGTGTGGAGGTCCCTTTTATAATAGGGATTCAAACAAAGTGGATGTTGGAGACAATGGTCAAGCTATCACACAATAGCTTACTAGCCATGGATTCAACATTTAATACAAATAAATATGGGGTAAGTCAGATGTCAATGATTGATTGAATATACTTATTTAAGTTGTAGACATTCAATATGATTAAAAACTTGTATTTGACTCTATGTAATGTTCAATATGACAGTATCAGTTGTATACACTTGTTGCATTTGATGAACAACAAAGTGGGGTGCCAGTTGCATGGGTTGTGGCATCACGAAACACATCAGATGATATTGCACTATGGTTGGAGCAGCTCATGCACAAGTGTTTCGAAGCCTGTCCTGATTGGAAAGTCAATGCTTTCATGGTTGATGATGCATTGGCTGAAATTACTGCCTTGAGGTAACTTTAAAATTGTTATAATATAACTAAACTTGAATTTTTTCTAAAAATAGCACACTAAGATGCATTGAATATGGCAGGAGGATCACAGGGTGTGATGTGATCTTATGTGTTTGGCATGTACGGAGGGCTTGGTTAAAAAATGTCAATCGGTTGGCCACTAGTTCCATAAAAGCCAATGAGATGTTCAGTGACTTAGGTTACATCATGAAACACACTCTCAGCAATGAAGTGGAAGATGCAATAAGTCAATTTTTTATCAAATTTGCAGATGAAGAGAAGTTCTTAGACTATTTCCACAAGAATTGGGTTGCTGGAGATAAGATTCGTAAGTAAACAATTTTTTCATATCATATGCATTTTTGTTTTCTACAAAGGTGATTTATTGAGACTAACATGGTTCTATTTGCAATTAGGGATGTGGGTGAAAGGTTGTCGGGAGTTTCCTCATGCAAATCAGGAGACCAATAATGCTGTTGAGTCATACCATTGTTACTTAAAAACAACATTTCTTTCTGATAGAAGGAAAAAATGTGCTCGGAGGATGGATTGGTTGTTGCATATGCTACTAACAACCGTTGAACCTTGTTATCGGTTCAAGGAAATCTTAAAAGAAGAAGGATTTCTAAACAACTACAAGAGAGAAAAATAGCTGGAATCATCAGTGGAACGAGCAAGAAAAATTCCAGACATTGATTGTTGTCCTCATGAGAGCATAACCCATGCTTACTGGGTCAGAAGCTAGACAGATCAAGGTAAGAAATACCTTGTCACTTGGTATCGCACGGATTTTATAACGTGTGAATGTCCATGGTCAATTCGAGGAAACCTTTGTAAGCATGCCATAAAGGTTAACTGGCTGTATTTCCACTTGGATAATTCAAATCCATTGCTTCATCAGCATGCGGAGGATAACATATTCAGTGACCCACCTGAGATCAATATAGAGCCCCAAAACCATGACGTAAATGTCAATGCTACTCTTATGGCCACAAATATTGATGATGCAGATGCCGAGACACTTCATTTGGCAAGGGAGGAGATGTTTAACATTTTACATCTCATTTTAGATAATCCTCCTACTACTTTGGAGAAGACAAACCAGTTGACTGGTATGCTTAACAAATTGTTGGATGAAGCCAATAATTTGAATATTATGGATTTTGACTTCACACCTGGGTCGAGTTCTCTTGATTCATCTTTGAAGAGGAAGAAGAGTTTCCTTAGCCCTACAAAGAAAAGAAAAAGCAGGGTAAAGAACAATGGTTTGGAAATTGATTTAAATGTTGATCCATCATAATATGAACCATTTGAGTTTCGATACCTCAATAAGAGAGGACGTCCTCGATCAAATAATGTCATGTCTATGGTTCCAGGTTAATTTCATGTGTTGAATAGAGTCATGGTTTTAGATTTAAGTGTTTAGTCATCATCATTCTTTAACATGTGGTATGTTTATTTTTATAGAGATGCAACAATCCACAACCATGGTGATAACCCAATAACAAAGGGAGATGGAAGACCATTCAACCTTACCTGCCATGCCAGGTACATTTGACACTCTATTTCATTGTGTGCGCACATATACCTTTTATGCTCTAGAAATTTCATTGCACTAACATATGACACATTGCCAGGTAACTATAGAACAAGTGGAGAAGCATCATCTTCTACCATGACTGATCATCCATTGAAGTGCTTCAACTCTAGTGGGAATCAATGAATTATGCAAAAACAATAGGTAAGTACTTTCCAGAAAGTGTATGCATGTACTTTTCGAAGTGATGGGTCAATTAATTGCATAGTAACTTGGATATGATTCTTTCATTTATTTGGTTTGAGTGTAAAAATATTCTTAATATTCCGTATTATTCCATGTGCACTAGACCAAATTCTAAATTTAGAAATAAAAAATAAATACAATATACAGATATTTTATTTATATAATGTGAATCTCAGTATTTTTCTTGTGCTTATTTGTTGAGTGTAGACTTCTTGCAGTTTCGTTATTGTTTGCGGCATCCTCTTGTGTGATGGAGAAGCAGCTGGTTCTTGTAGTCCTCAAAAGTAGTATTATGGGCACTCATGACGAAAGCAACTCAAAACTAGAGACTCAAAAGCAGGCTCAAAAAAAGTGTGCACGTGATTAGGGACTTTATTACACAACCAATATTGTCATAAAAAATGTGGAGAGATTGGAAAGTTGTACCAACTTATCTGAAGCTGGGAATATTTTTGAACTTCATATTTTATCTATATAGTTAAATTTTAGTTGTCCAAAATGGTCTTCTAGCAGATTTTTTTTTCATCTATCGTTGTCTTCATGGTTTGGTAATTTACAACAATTGTTTGTCTTGTTCATTTGAGATAAGTTCAGGCTGGAATTGTTGACAATAAATTTGATATTGAAGAGAATAGAGCACAATTCATTGCTTTAATTATTGTTGTCATTAATACAGTCGGTTTTCAACCATTAAATAACCCACTTGCTATTTGCTCAAAGTTTGCATGAATCTGGAAGATATCAGAACAATTGTATTGTACAAAGCTTAATTAAATGGTGAGGTCATGTTTGTGAAAATAGGCCTGAAAATGCATTGTAAACAAACTGGATCGTCTAGTGTGGAATACCTTTTGGAAATAAAAACATTAAAGAATGTTGAACGTTAATATCAGAACCTAAACAGTTGACTTGGCAGCCATCTACAGGAATATAACCAGTAAGGAATGTGCCATCATCTCTAACATGTTCAGCCTATTCTCACCTCTAAAATAGAAGTCAATGACACCACTGTTCAATATATTTTGAGATCTGTCTTGAGCATATTTGAATGCAAAATGATATTGTTGTGGATCAACAGAAAAGAAAGGCATTTTTTTAAAGATTTGCGCATGTTTCATGTATTTATGGCAGCAGACTAGGAATTGGTAAGTTGATGATTCTGTACTTTATCGAAACATTAAGAAAAGGTCATGGAAAAGAATATGTATAGAGTTGTAAATAGCTTTCTATTGTCGTTAAAAGTTGTCTGTTTTTTTCCTTACTTTGGGGAGATTTTGTCATAAAGGAAAATTCTACGTTGGACTGTAACATAAAAAAACAAGTGATCAGTAATAAAAACACATTACCAACAAAAAAAATACAAGGCCCATCTCTACGATTCTTTGTAAAGATGTAGCTGTAATGTTCAATGGTGTTCCCATTGGACAGTTAATCCATTAAGATAACACACAGCGTTGGATGCAACTAAAGATCAGCTAGAAGGCATTTGTGAGAAATAGAACTGGTGTACAACAACATGGGACTGGAACAGTGACATGTTAGTTTCTATGAGGACTGGTGTACTGGTGTACAAAAACATGTTAGTTTCTATGAGGACTAGTGTACAACATGTTAGTTTCTATGAAGGTGTACTGCCTCTTAAAATGGTTTGGATTGGATCTAAAGACCCCATGCTCCAATTTTTTCCATTCATTTTTTTAGTACCCAACGTAGCTCTTGCAAATATCATTCAACTTTCATGCAACCTTACTCTTCATTTACAGTAGAATGGCTTTCAAAACTGAGCATGAACCACTATTTCATATCAGAAAATGTATCACACATATATATATAAATAAATGTATATGACATATATATAAATAAATGTATATATGTACATATGCCAAAGAAATGTATATATAAATATTGATTCAAGCAGAGTGGGACATTGACATGAAGGATACTGGCATGTGAGCTTTATTTGATCTCTGTTGTCTATTTATGAAATATTTCACGTTATATGATTTGGATGGATATGAAAGCAATTGTTCTCAATTTTTTTTAAAACCAGTAAAAGATAGGAAAGAAAAATTTGAATCTTAACATTATCACTCATCAATTTGTGATTTGCTTCTGCATCTTTTAACTATGCATGTTCATGTTTGTCTGAAATGCATATCATGATCCTTTAGTCATTAATGTGGTTGCTATTAATGTTCTACCCACAAAAATTGAGTAGGGTGTATAATTCTGCTGTAAATATAAAAAACCAACAAGCTTAGATTATGCTACTCCACTTTTATTGTGATAAATATATAAAAACCAACAATCTTAGCCCAAACTGATGGATGCCATGTCACTCCTATAGAAACAAGTGTACATGTCTGTCATGATCATGTGGATATTCTTTAACTCCTGCGGTTACACAATTATACATTTACAAAATTTGTTTCGAGCACAAACGTAAGTAGTAGCAGATGATGATACAAATTAAATAATGATTTCCATTTAAAAAAATATTTCGCAAGATTTCAGCCAAAAATATAAAACATAAAACTCAATTAGACAACACCATAATGTTTTAATAGCAAACACAAGACCATGAACTAGTTAATTTTCTCCAAATACATTTGTCCATATACATCGAATATATTATATTTGTCCATATATCTGTCACCCTTATAAAATATTGTACTAGTTATAAGTTGGGAAAAATAATACATTAGCAGGTTCTTTAGTGAAAGAACCATGCCATGATAGAGCCAAGAAAAATGATAACAACAAACCATTCGCATACTAGGGACCTATCTGGATGCTGATCCATGATGTCTGTTGCCATGGATAGTGATCCTATGTCATATTTGACATCTACATCTGAGCTTAACAATGCCCTGGACATTATATCACTAGACATCCTTTGAATCACTGCAGAGTAATGGATGGTAAAAGTTTGAAATTGAAAACTCCAATTTATTGCTTCCCTATAAAGGTGTTTTAAATTGTCAGCTCGAACCCAATAGATTCCTTTCATCTGATTACATATCAAATCTGAGTTGGTGAAGACTTGAATATCATTGACATCGTGTTTTTTTGCCACTTTTAGCCCTTCAACAAGGGCAATGTAGTATGCTTCATTGTTTGTTGTTCTCCCATGCACTTCTTTCTTTCCATGGACCACATGATTTGTTGCCATGTTGTGAAGGGAAAATTTCATAACTCCTTGACTTGGATTTGGAAAGCATGAAACTTCAATGCATAAACGCCACTTTTGCGCCATTGTTTACACTTAGAAGATCTGAAGAAAAAAAAAAAGACAACAATAAATTCATATTAGACAAGTAGGCAATTATCTATTTCTTAATACTCAACATGTTATTCAATGATATATAACTGAAAAAATCAGTTATCTATTCCTAATCTATTCCACTAACTGCTAATTAATTGAACATCCATAAACCATTTCATTCTTCTTTTATTTTATGCCTTTCAAATATCAAGATAAGGAAAAACAACTTAAAAATATCATAATTCACAGCTAACATCACAACAACACAACTATTGTCTCCAAGCAAGAAACAAACAACATTTGGGAACATTCTGGTGGACACATGAAAATGAAAATGAACATTTCTTGTTGTTGCAGACTAAATGAGCTTATGCAACACATCATATCCATCCATGCAATCAGACTACTCTCAATGCAATAACCAATCCTACTGAAGCAAAGCTCCATCTCATGTTTTAAGAATATCAGATCCACCATGTTGCCAGGACCCTCCACCTATGCTATTATGCCCTATCACATCGAGTCTAAATAAATTAACTAGATAGCATGAGGGTAAGAGGCAGTTGTTGAATTTTCAAACCACCGCTAGACCCCATTTGAAACCCACACTTAGATTACTTTAGACTATTCAATTAACATTAAAGAGCAAAAAAAAATGGTCTAAATATTGTTACATGGTACAAAATTATTGAATTCCTTTGACAACTGATCAGATCAGCCATCTACTGCACTGTACTTGAAAATTCCCATATGCATTTCAGCAAGGAGTTCAGCAATATCAACCTATAACTAGACCAAGCCCACTTAATTAACTATCACCCATAAAAAGACTTCATAGTAATTTTATATGACCACTGGTAAGTCCTATAATAGTAAACACTGTTACTATAAGTCAATTACCTAAAATAGAAATTGACTACTCCTCCCCAGTTAGACTACTCCGATTTTAAATGCAGACATTTGATTGGGCTTGAAGGCCAAGTAATGTAGTTACTGTTTATTGTATTCAAATAAACTGAAAACGGATACATATTCAGAAAGTCAGCAGGTCAAGTCTGATCTTTGGCTAATTTTAAATGCAGAGATTTGATAGGGCTTGAAGGCCAAACAATGTTGTAACCTTTTCTAACCTCCCAAGTGTCATAGAGAATTTGTCTCTTACTTACGAGTGAAACTCTAGGGTCATGACTTAGCTATTAAGAACCAACAGTAAAAGTAATACATTGCAGGTTTCTCCACATACAGACGTCTTTTTGACTATATGCTCAGTACCCAAAGTACTATCAGTTGGTCGAATTATCTGAGGCAACTGCATCTTGCAGATTTAACTTACATCCAATAGCGGGACAATTGCAGAATTTTGATTCTAAATCCACAACTAAGTTGTCTATAATAGAGATATTACGAATGGAAAATTATGGTTGTTGATTTTTTTTGAACATTTTATGAAAGCCAACTATGTTGGAGCTGGTACTGTGCCTGGTTCTTCTATTTCTGGTCGTTATGGTAGGGATAGTTATTGGGTGGTCATGGAAACCCGAGTGGGCTAGATTTGTATTGCTGGTAATTAGGAGTATGTTCAGATTTGTTTGGAATGCCCCACCTAGTTTTGGTGCTTGCCACTTTTCGTCTATTCTACCTACCTCGTTAGCTTTTCCATAGCTGAGGAAACACTGGGATAGTTTGATAGCTAGGAAGGCCGAAGCTTTATATTGAGGCATTTGCAAGTTACCCAAGAACATGTCTCGATGTCCATTGTCTATGTTCCTTGTGCTTCAGGTGTTATGCAAGGATGGGCAACAATTGCAATGGGTGTGTTGTCTAGAATCATCCCGTGGTTCACAATGATGGTTTTGCATAAGATATAAACCTTATTACAAAAGGTTGATGACACTCTCGGTGTATTCCATACTCATGTTGTTGCAGGAGTATTGGGTGGTGCACTAACTGGTCTTTTCGCAGAGCCTGCTCTATGTTCACTCTTCTTACTAGTCACAAATTCAAAGCGAGCCTTTTATGGAGGTCCGGGTGGGGTGCAGTTCCTTAAGCAGCTAGTTGGAGCATGTTTTATAATAGTTGGAATGTTGTAGCTATAAGCATAATCTTGTTGGTGATAAGCTTGGTGATCCCATTAAGGATGACAGATGAGCAACTTCTGATTGGATATGATGCAGTTCATGGTGAGGAAGCTTATGCTCTGTGGGGAGATGGTGAGAAATATGATAACACAAGGCATGGATGGTATGATGATACAAGTCATGGAGATGGCAGAGGGCAGGGTTCCAGAGGAGTAACAATTGAACTATGAGGAAGTTTGGTCTCTATTAGAGACCACATTCTAACTGTTCCAACCTCCAAGAAATAGCGTTATCCTATAATCGTCTCAGGGGACGTTTGTCATCTTCTATCGATCACCTCTCTACAAACATGGATGTCATATACTTGGGCAGTAATGAATTGACTGGAGAAATACCTCCACAGATTCGAAACCTAACTGGTTTGACATTGCTTGATTTAGACGAGAATTCTTTTACTGGGGCAATCCCTTCTTCACTTAATAAACTTCAAAAGTTGGAGAGGTTATATTTAGGATCTAACAATTTACAACGAACCATCCCAATGGAAATTGGGCAAATCAGAAGTCTGGGGCTCCTAGATCTTTATCGAAATAATCTCTCAGGAAGAATCCCTAATTCTTTTGACCACCTCTTGCAGTTAAGATATCTAAATTTGAATCAGAACTGGTTATTAGGTAATATACTAGCAAGACTAGGTAATTGTGTGAACTTGGAACAGCTAGACTTATCATACAATAGGCTAATGGGTACATACCTCCAAAAGATGTCGGTCTTGCAAATATTGTTTTGTATTGCAACCTTTCAAAAATTTTATTACAGGGTCTCCTGCCTTCAGAACTAAGCAAGATGACTATGGTCCAGGATATAGATATTTCTGCAAATCAGTTAACTAGTGAGATTCCAAGCTCACTTGGAGGCTGCAAAGCATTGAATTACATTAATATTTCATGCAATGCATTTGAAGGTACAATTCCAGAACCAATGTGTGAACTTAAAAATCTCCAGGACATTATTTTCTCCTCAAACCATTTGTTAGATGGAATACCCATGCCATTGGAAAATCTCAAAATGCTCCAACACTTGAATTTCTCTTTCAACAAGTTTTCAGGAGAAGTTCCTAAAGGTGGTATTTTGAAAAAGCTCGGGGCCACTGCTTTTATAGGAAATCTTGGTCTGTGTGGAAGTTGGGTAAGTTTGCAACCATGCTCTACTACCAAACATAAAAGTCATTCATAGCTTAAATGAGTTATCATATCTGCTGTTGTACTTCCAATAATTGTTGTGTGGTGTTTGTTTCTGGGTATCCTATGGAGATCAAGAAAGAGCAATAAAGTGGGTACTGAAGTATTTCATATGAAGATCTCATCACTCCATGACATGCATTGATTGAGGCCAACTTCTTGTGTTTTTTTGGGTATCCTATGGAGATCAAGAAATTGCAAGAAAGTGGGTATATTTCATATGGAGAGCTGATCACTCTATGACATGCACTGAGTGAGGCCAACTTGTTAAGAGTTGGTAGTTTTTAGTAAAATGTACAAAGAGGTTAGGAACAATAGAACAATCAATTGTTGTTGTCAAGCTTATGAATTTGGAGAATGAGGGAGCTCACAAGACCTTTGGCAAAGACTACAGTGTTTTGAAATGACTCCTAATACCATAATCTTATTTGAATCATAATCTTTTCTTCACACCTTCAAATCAAAGATTTGAAATTTCCTAAAATTGGTTATATCTTGATGGTGAGAAAGTGGATTGAGTTTATAACAGTAGACATTGCCCAAGGCATAACAGGGTATAATGGGTCTCTATCACCATTGTTTCGTGCAAATGATTCATTGGGGTTTGAAACCAATGAGAAAGATATGAAAGCATACTTAATGTACATAGCTACTTTGGCATGAGTATGATATTTGTTTTGTAAATTTTGAACATTCAGTGTTCATTTCCAATATGCAAGGCTGCATTACTCCAGTTATTGTTATTTGTTAGATGTTAGACAGTATATAAGCGATATCAACTGTTTCTTATTTTTGTTAAAAATTGTGATTGAAAAATATTTTTATGAAGATGTCTAAAAGCAGAGTATGGACACTCTGAGGTTGTCACAACTGATACGGTCAATATGGCAGTATCATTGGTTGTCCATCTCCAATTCATCTTCATAAAATAATGATGGGCACAAAAAGCATCCATCAAATAAGAAGACATGTAAAAATTAAGATCAGATAAGAAAACATGTAAAAATTAAGATAAAGACTCCTCACATCTCCCTAAGCCAGTATCACTGCTTCATTGCTATTTTGGGATAGTATATAACCCCAATTGAATATTGGTTACCTATAGGCTATATTTTCCGTTAATGGTATCCAAGACTGATGGAAAGCTTTGGTAGTCTTCTCCCCATGTAGCCTGCATTGGCCTACACATCAATGCAGCTACAATTTGGATATGCTTTCGAAATATAGAGGTGCAGTATAGGCCTATTTGTGATGACCTGAAATTTGTATCTTTTCTCATCCATTCCCGTAGTGTAGTTGTGGTATTAAACTTTGTATGGGCTTTCCTTAGCCATTGTTCATCCATATATTTCTTTATGGGAGGCAAGCAATATATGTTGTCAAGACTTGAAGAAAGATCTTGAAGCCCATATCATGTTCCAAGCCGGTTATCATTCATGGGAGGCACTTTTGTTGAGGTGATCACTGTGTGACCACCTTTATTTTTTAAATGTTTGTAATTTTGATTTTTTTTTTTGTGATTAGTTTTGTGATTTGTGTTGAGAGGTGGTTTTCAATTTAGTGTGGAATAGATAGTTATAATGTCATGTAAATATTTTTATTTGGTTAAATTATAATTTGTTTTTGAACTCTATTTTTTGACAATCTATATTTTTTTCTGGATTAGTGACAATCTACATTTATCTATCATTGGTCAAATGCATAGCCTGTACACCAGCATTAAAGAAAGACATGACATAGAGTTATATAATGCTGAGATGTATGGTGTTCATTAATTAATGTAGGTGGCAGCCTGCAGTGACTAAAATTCAATGCAACTTGTGTCCTTTCCAATGTTTAATCCTCCAGCTGTTGAACCTTCTCTTACACTGCCTGCTATCATTTTTTACAGCTCATATATCCAAACACTGAAACTGGTCGTGGGAAATTGGTGTTATAACTGATCTCATATTGGAAATTACTTGTTGGGTTTGAGTTGCTTTCTCATCTAGCGTTTTTATCATCAATACCCTTTAAGAAAAATTCCAGACATTTTCCTGCTTGGGACTACGCTTCTGTGATTCAATCAGTTAGATCCTGTTGGTTTTACTCTACTCATGAGAGTAACCAAATCAAAAGCTTATGAGAATTGTACCATGGAGCTTATTTTCCTAATGGATGCCCTGTTCTATCATTTTGCAGAGCTTAGCACGCCATGAAAACCCCTGCTCTGAGGTGATTTCCAGTGTTTCTCATCAATTTTGTGTAGTTAGTTAAATTCACTATGAATTAGTTGTCAGGTTAGTTATGATTTTGTAGTGCGTTTCTCATCTTTTATTCTCAATGAACATAGTAACTAGTTACATCTGCAATTTTTCATAAGTTCAGAATTCAACCATTAGTTTACCACCGGAGCATTCTTGAACCAAAATATGTTTATCAAGGTCTATTTCTGATTTTTGCCAATGCTTTCTTCCTTTCTTGTCTCTAACTCGCAGTGTCATAACAATGAAATTGTGAAAACCAAGTGCTACTAGAGATGCATCAAGCAATGATTAATGAGCTTCATCAACGATTTGGTTAATTTGTAATGAAATTATAATATTGTTATGCTACCCGTGTTCAAAGATATTACCAATGATACAATACGATATACAAAACCATGGAAGGGGAACTAGTTTTAAATAAGTGTCAGGAAATCAATCAAAAACACTTTACTGGTAAATAGGCAGCTGCACTCGTGCTAAGTTTCCAGTGCCAAAATTGTATGACAATCTTGCCAATGAAAATGAACTATAGTATGACAATCTCGCCAATGAACCCACACAAGTGGCAAAAAAAACCAATTCAAATTTATATGGAAAAAACAAAAATTCAAATTTATATAGCATTTTGTTGGCAGAAACAGAGATTTTCAATTTGTGTTCTTATAAATTTACAGAAACAGAGATTATAAATTTGTGTTGGCAGAAACAGAGATTTGCAGAAGCATCTACGAGTCCCATGAGCATATTTAACTTTATAAATTCTCAATTACTCTCTGGTGTTGGGTTTTATATTATAATTGTATGTCAATATTTCTCCTAATGTGAATTTTTAATAAGGAAGGTAAAATGTTTATAAGACGTTTAAAGTTTGTATAATTACAAGGGAACTTTATAGAAAGGTTGGTTGTGGGGGAGCAAAACTGTTGTTAGTAAACTTTTCAAAAAGAGCGATTATCTCATAACGGTGCTTGTCTCAGATAAGGCGAGAGGCATGGAGATGCATCTAACGTGGCATGGAGATGCGGAGCAAAAGGAAAGACAGATAACAGGCTTGAGCAGAACGAAATAGAGGAAGCAGATTCTAAGAATTAGAACAAAGCGTATGGAAAAGCCATTGTATAAACCTGTTCGAAACCAGTCTCAAATGACAGCAATTGTGGTATTCTTAGTTGAAAAGGAACATTATAAGGTAAAAACGTTCAAACCCGGGAATGAGTTGAGGTAAATTGAGAATTAGTGGGTTTTGAATACGTAGACAAATAGAGAAATCAGAGAAAAAATGCAGAGAATTCTGTGAAGTGACCTGCGTGATGTGTTACTTACTGGGTTTCGAACAGGAATTGCGAGGAGGTTTCGAACAGCAATCCGGGAGCAATCGGGAGAAATCCGGTTCGAACAGGAAGGCGAACAACAATCTGGGAGCAATGCGCTGGGGGAGCATTCCAGCGACGTCTGAGCGGAAGAGGAGCGAGAGAAAAATGAAAATTAGAAACATACCCTCGCATTTAATTGGATATGTACTTAGTGTCGAGGTCAGAGGAACTGCCTTTGATGGACGAAGGAATGGATTCTTCCGATCAGGATGGAAACCGGCAATTCCTCCGATCAGCTTAGACTACTCCTATAGCTACGCTACGAAACTCCTTTTTCTCATCCACAAAACCATTCGTCACGCATTTGACATTTAAAAGGAAGAGACTTTAAGAGACTATAGGTAAGGAGAAAGATTTATGATTGCTTTTATAGAACTTTTTGATTTATTTTAGGGTGTAATAAAATTTTTAAATTTATTTGGTAAGTGTACTTAATGTTTTAAGTAATATTGACTTTTCACTGATTTTATTTGCACACGAATTCTACTCGCTGGGCTATATTCCTTCCCTTATTTTACGGGAAAGTAAAGCATCATCGCTTAAAGGTTGGTTTAATTTATTCAAACTTCAAACCCGAATTTTTGGCTCTACTTTTTGTGAGTGGGGTCTTCTCTTTGGAAAGTTAATTGAATCAAGATCGGGAAAGTTTTCCGCTTTTCTTAATTTTAGCAGGCACAACTATTTTTGAATTTAATTCATGTGAGTAAACTTTTTTTTGAAAATTAACCTCCTCAAGATCTCAAACATTTCAAAATATTTCAACATATCTTTTAAACAATTGATTTATATTGATGCTACGAAACTCCATTTTCATCCACAAACCATTCCTCGATGATAATTTTTCCAATTTATCTTTAAGTGTCATTTTAAGTAATATTTACTTTAATGTTTTAAGTAATATTTACTTTTAATTGATTTTATGAGAGTTAGGTCTCTTGCACACATTCTACTGGAGAGTGCAACATCCTATATTCATTCTATTTTACTTTAAAAGCAAAGCATCGTTGTTTAAAGGTTAGATTAATTTTATTAGTTTAATTTCTCGCTTTCTTAATTTCTTCTACATAAAATAGGTGGAAAATTAATGTACTTGAACATATCGGAAAGAATTGATTCTCTTCTGTCAGTGCAGCTATATAGCTACGCTACGAAACTCCATTTTCTCATCCACAAACAGCCATTCTCTCACGGAAGAGATGCAGATTACCACAATGCTTCTCCTCGCCCTTTCTTTCATTCTCTTTCTCAATCCTTTTGTGTTTTCCACACCCAACACCCCATTTCTCTCACACTCACCATCCTCGTCTCACCAATGCTTCCGATCAACACGCTCTGCTTGCTTTCAAGTCTGCAATCACATATGATCCCTACCAATCCTTAGCTACCTGGAAACCAAATGTTTCATTCTGCCAATGGACGGGTATCATATGCAGCAGCCGCAGGCAGAGAGTCGTTTACCTCAATGTTTCGCACATGGGATTACAAGGTACAATCTCTCCCCTTCTCTCTAATCTCTCATTTCTTACAGTACTCAGCCTTCGCGATAACAGTTTCCACGGTCACATTCCCTATCAATTGGGATGTTGGAAATTAATTCCAACTACTAATGTCAATCAGCAGTAATTGCAGAGTGACTTGAGTGTGGCACATTGAAGCCTTAGCAAAGGTGGTTGCCACTTTCTTGAAGAAATTGAAAAAGGATTGGAAAGCCCGCACAAGTGAAGTGCAGAGCAGATAAGAATCAGCTCCTTTGATATTTATCTAAGGCGGTTGCCATTTTCTTAAGAGCAGAGTAAATGCTCAGACTCAAAGTCTCTCCAGCAGCACAGAGCTTTGATTACAAAGTTGAAACAGGCTTTAAAGCCTTACCAGCATATCAACGGAGTTAAATGACTATGGCGGCAATCACAAGTTTTATTAAAAGTGTCTTGTTGATATAGAAATGTTCCGATGTGATGCGATCATCACAATCACAAAAGGAACGAGGTACCACACATATGTATGTTCCAACCGATTGAAGTTTGCGATGCGATGCGATGAGGTCCCACCTCAATCACAATCGCGACATCACAAATATTACTTGCATGCCTCATGCACTATCGTCGATCTCCGATGCGATGTGGACCTCACTCCAATCGCAATCGCATAGCGCAAAGGTGTTAACCTTGTGTCTGCTGAAATGCTAATCACCGATTGAGTTCCAGATGCGATGAATGTTTTCAATGGATTTCATATATCTTGAGATTTGATTTTATGGTTCGGTTTAATTGTTTTTATTAATCGCCCCTTATAAAAAGAAATGAGCCCGAAGGCTAATGTAATATGAATGAATGAATGAGATTAATGAAAGTTTAAGTGCTGAATTTGTTTATGTAATTGAGACGTTATTTGAGAAACCGTGAATTGTTGTAGCCCGCGAGTTGATTATACAGCCAAGTTTAAAAGTTTGTAAGCACTGTATGTGCTGATAGAGGACATAGTAGTTTTACGTGAGCATTGTTGTTTTTACAGTCCACTGTATTACTTTGTGAATCCCTCTCAAGGAGGAAGAATCAGATTGTTGATTATGTATTTCTTTTATTCTTTTTTGAATTAAGAAAATTGTCCTAAATTGTTTCTATTTATTCTGCAAAATTAAGTTTGAAAAATCTGTGTTGTAGAGGGAATCTTCATTCTCCAAATTATTATGGAATTATCAGAAATTCCAACATGGGAAGCCTCTTTTTCTTAAAGATGCTTCGCCTATCTCCGAATCAACTCGAGGGTTCCATTCCTCCCACTCTTGGTAGCTGTCGCAACTTGCGGAAATTGATTCTCACCTATAACAATTTCACAGGATACATTCCCCCACAACTATGTGTTCTCCCCAACCTGGTATCCATAGTCTTAGCAGCTAACAATTTGATGGTAAAAATCCCCAACTGCTTGGGAAACATATCCTCCTTGCAGTACTTATATTTGGGTGACAACACCCTTCACGATAGTGTTCCCTCTGAATTGGGTATGCTAAGCCAGCTCATCGTTCTTCATCTGGGATTTAACCATCTCACGTGGCATATTCCGTCTTCGTTGTCTAACTGCACAAATATTGAAGCATTGGAATTAAGTCTTAACCAATTAGTTGGCCACATTCTGTCGGAGTTGTGTAGCAAGAAGACCACCCACTTAAAGGGACTCTATTTGGGTCTTAATCAGCTTAGTGGCAGCATTCCTTCTTCTCTTTTCAACTGTACAAAGTTTCAATCGATTGATTTAGGAGGGAACCAGCTCAACGGAATAGTGCCCATGGAGTTGGGTCAGTTGACAGACCTCCAGATGCTACGCTTTTGGGGTAATCACTTGATTAGCGGCAGCACCACGGTATGCCCCGTTCTTAATGCTCTTAGTAACTGTTCCAATCTACAATTAGTACAGTTATACAATAATAATTTCATAGGACAACTTCCCTATTCTATAGGCCATCTCTCTACAAAAATCTACCTATTACACCTGGCTGGCAATGAATTATCAGGAGAAATACCTCAACATATTGGAAATCTAACTAGCTTAACATTGCTTAGTTTAGAAGCTAATTCTTTTACAGGGTCAATCCCTTCTTCAATTAATATGCTTCAAAAATTGGAGAGATTATATATGGATACCAACAATTTTCAAGGAAATATCCCTAAGGAAATTGGTCAGCTAAAAAGCTTAGGGCTCTTATTTCTTTCTAGAAATAATCTCTCCAGAAGAATCCCTGATTCTGTGGCCAACCTCCAGCAACTAAGATATTTAGATCTTAATCATAACCAGTTATCAGGAAACATACCTACAATTTTAGGGAAATGTGTGAACTTACTAAACCTAGATCTGTCATACAACAAGCTTAGTGGGAACATACCTCTAGAGGTTGCAGGCCTTGCAAATTTAGCCTTCTATTTTAACTTGTCAAACAATTTATTAAATGGCCACGTGCCTTTAGAACTAGGAAAGTTCAATATGCTTCAAGCTATAGATATTTCTGCAAATCGATTAACTGGCCACATTCCAAGTGCACTTGGAAGCTGCAAAGAAGTAGAATATCTGAATCTTTCTTCCAACACACTTGAAGGTCCAATTCAAATGTCACTCAGTGAACTTATAAGTCTTCAGGACATAGATCTCTCCTCCAATAATTTGTCAGTTAGAATACCTGTATCACTGGGAAATCTCACAATGCTCCACCACTTGAATGTTTCTTTTAACAAGCTGTCAGGAGAAGTCCCTAAAGAGGGAGTTTTCAAAAGGATTGGCGCCACAAAATTTCTGGGAAATCTTGGTCTATGTGCACCTTGGGTAGGTCTATCACCATGCTATTCTCACAAACATAGAAGTGTTTTGAATCTAAAAAGAGTTATCATTATTGTTGTTTCTATTGTAACAATTGTTGTATTATGTTTGTGTCTTGCAATCTTGTGGAGACGAAATTGCAAGAGACATATTAAGATAGAAACTGGTCCATCATTAAATGTGGGGCATCGAAGAATCTCCTATGCAGAGCTCGTCATTGCAACAAATGAATTCAATGATGCAAACTTGTTAGGATTTGGTAGTTTTGGAAAAGTGTACAAAGGAGTTTTGAATGATGGCACAATAATCGCTATCAAGCTTCTCAATCTAGAAAGTGAAGGGGCTCAAAAGAGTTTTGATAGAGAGCGCAAAGTTTTGGGTAAAGTTAGGCACCGGAATTTGATTAAGGTCATAACTTGTTATTCAGATCTCCAAATCAAAGCTTTGATATTTCCATTAATGCCAAATGGAAGCCTAGAAAAATGGTTATCTCGTGATGATGGAGAACAAAGTGATTTGAATTTGATTCAAAGGTTGAATATAGCAATAGACATTGCCCAAGGCATGGCATATCTCCATCACCATTGTTTTGTTCAAGTGATTCATTGTGATTTGAAACCCAACAATGTGTTGTTGGGTGAAGATATGACTGCATATTTAATAGACTTTGGCATTGCTACAATATGTTTTCCAAATAATGAAGCCGGAGCGCTCACTTCCACAAATGCACTCAAAGGATCTATAGGGTACATTCCTCCAGGTATTATTTAAACTATATACCATATTAAGCAATGTTATGATTTTCTTATGTTTACTTAACATTTAAATTAAAATAAAAAACTTAATATGAAGATCTATGAATGCAGAATATGGAGTGGGAGGACAAGCTACAACAAAAGGCGATGTTTATAGTTATGGAATAGTGCTATTGGAAATGCTCACTAGAAAGAAGCCCACCCACAACATGTTTGTGGACGGAATGCATTTGCAAAAATGGGTGGGTAGCAGTTTTCCAGACCGAATACAAGAAGTGGTGGACATGGGTTTATTGAGGAGGTCTAATAGATGCAACGAAGAAGATAAGGATCTCAATTGCCTCAGATCACTGATAAATGTGGGTTTTCTTTGCACAAATGAATCTTCTCAAGGGTGACCTACTATGATGGGCATTCTAGGCACACTGCAAAACATCAAAGACACTTTTTTGAGCCATACTTCCATTCCCAAATTCCAATCAAATTTAACACATTTGCTGGGTAGTACAAGTACTACTATCAACAACATTTGTGAAGGCTAGAGTTCTTCCACATCATAGTCTATTCTAACAAAATGGTAGTTGTGCTACTAAACCATGAAGTAATGTGAGGCTTATTTCCTATGGTAGTTGTGTTACTAAACCATGAAGTGATGTGAGTCTTATTTCCCTTGATTGTACATAAATATTTGAAGTAATGTGAGTCTTATTTCCTTTGTTTGTATATAAATATTTGAAGTAATGTGAGTCTTATATCCCTTGTTCATACATACATAAATATTTGAACAAAGTGGTAGTGTTTTGAACAAAGTGATAGAGTTTTAAAAATGTCTTTATGATTATGAAATTTCTTATTCTATCTTTCAAAAAATTATATTCAATATCTTTACATCTATAATTGAATGTATCACTGTTCTAATTAAAAGTATCACCCTCTTTTGGTATTAAATACATAAGGAGTTTTATTGAATGATAGTAAATTAGTAAATTATGTTAATTCTGATTCAAGAGTGAAATATGTTTTGATCATAGAGATATCCTGATTCAGAGCCTCCACGTTAGTTATGTTAGTTCTGATTGAAGAGTCATAGTCCTAAATTATCAGAGCCATGATCGATTCTTGAAAATTGTCATGAGATATCCTGATTTAGAGTCGCCACGTTAGTTATGTTAGTTCTGATTAAAGAGTCATAGTCCTAAATTATCAGAGCCATGATCGATTCTTGAAAATTGTCATGATAGATGTTAGAGTAGTGGTGGTTCTACTTTTATAATGTTTTGTAGATTCTATGTGAATTTCATGTTGCGTAGGTATTCTTCAAAGAAACCATACACTAGCATAACTGTGTATGGTGACAGGTATTCCATTGGCATATTTTGCATAAAGAACGAATGTTTCAGTGAAGCAAAGATTGTGGAGGATCATAAAGGGAAAGGAGGTGTGGTCCTATGTGATGATCGATGCACACTATTACTTCAACTTTACTATACTGCAAGTCATCATGTCATTCCTTCTAACATTGCAAGTCATCATGTTATTGCTTCTGGTGATCTGGTGATCTTTGAAGCATGTGATGATGATGCACACTATCACTTCAACTCTACTGTAAGTCATCATATTATTATTCCTAAGTCATCATATTATTATTCCTATGGAGGATATCAACTCTACTGTAAGTCATCATATTATTATTCCTATCGAGGATATCATGTTTGGAGGTGACAGGACTGCAGTGTAGGTCATCATGTTATTATTCCTATCGAGGATATCATGTTTGGAGGTGACAGGACTGCAGTTTATTTGTTGTGCAAATTTGGTATAAGTGAAAATTTAGCTTGTATATACAATTCAGCATGGCGAGAACTTACCTTCCTGAAACTCAACATTTGAATCACTAAGCAAAGCTGTAAGGTGAGAAAGACAAATTAAACACAGTTGGAAGGTGAGAAAGACAAATTCAACTGCCATAACCCATGCATCCCTGTACAGGAAAATACAATAAGAACCTCATTCAACAAACCATTTAGACATGAATATTAATAATGATGAAAGTAAGATTTCCAAAACATATTACCACATGGGAATCCTGTTGATGAGTAGGTGCCAAGGGTTGAGATGAAAGGGAATAACAGTTGGCAATGCACATGATGCGTTCCCCAATCAAGAAATTTCAGAAGAGAGTTGCAACTAAAAGCTCTTGTCGAAACAGCCTATGAAACATTTCATGAATATATTACAAAAAGAATAGTGTCAGTCACTGCTGTAGCTAATCCAATTATCCACAAGATAATTATCCAATTCAATAGTGTCAGTCTCTGCTGTAGCTATCCAATTCAACTATTCTAAAAGTGGTTTCCGTATGATTAGCATCACAGTGAATCTCGAATTATCGTATCAATCAGGTTCGCATCAAAGTGAATATCGAAGTAATGAGCATGGATAGAACCTGTAATTGCTAGAAAGTTGAACACACACAACCAAATCCTTTAATGAAGGTAAAAGCTCTGCTCGAAAAAAGTTGATGGAAATAAAAGACACAGGGAATTTGATAGCACATAAATTATGTTATCTACACCTCTAGTACAGCAAAATGGTTTGGGTAAATCGACAATGAACGATGAAATACAAGTGTTAATGTAAATGGAAAATAGTTTGATTGTATCATTATCAAACTATAATTGTTATGATTTTTGATTAATGGAAATCATAAACACAAGTTTGATAGCTCTAATTTGATCATATTATCATCAAATTAAAATGATTAACAAAATCATAATCACATTCATACCATGAGAGAATTATTATGATTTATGATTTTCTTATGAAAATTAAATTGTTGTGATTTAAGATTAACAAAATCAAAAGCGGATCCATAGCTATTTGAAGAGGTTGTCTATCTTGCAACATACTAATCTAGTAATAGAGAAAAACGTTAGGTGTTATTATCTCATTGTGAAACATGTGATAAGCCCTTGCCCCGAAAGGTGTGGAACGATGCAGCAGCAAACAAACTTTTACATATTAAACATTCTCCCTTTTCCAACGATCTATTTTGATTCTAGAGATACTATGACTCAGAGCCACGTTAGTTATGTTGGTTCTGATTAAAGAGGTAAATTATGTTAGTTTGATTGAAGAGTCAAATATATTTTGATCCTAGAGATACCTTGATTGATGAGCCACGTTAGTTATGATAGTTCTGATTGAAGAGTCAAATATATTTTGATAATAGAGATACCTTGATTCAGAGCCACGGTATGTTAGTTCTGATTAAAGAGTCATAGTCCTAAATTATCAGAGCCATGATCGATTCTTGAAAATTGTCATGTTACATGTTAGAGTAGTGGTAGTTCTATTTTTATAATGTTTTGTAGATTTTATGTGAATTTCATGTTATAATAGCATCACTGTGTATGGTGGCAGCTATTACATTGGGATATTTTGCATAAAGAAATTTTCAGTGAAGCAAAGATTGTGGTCCTATGTGATGGCAATGCACACTATTACTTCAACTTTACTGTACTGTAAGTCCGAGTCATCATGTCATTCCTTCTAACATTGCTATTGTGATCTTTGAAGCATTTGATGATGATGCACACTATAACTTCAACTCTACCTATGGAGGATATCATGTTTGGAGGTGACAGGACTGCAGTTTATTTGTTGTGCAAATGTGGTATAAGTGAAAATTTAGCTTGTATATACAATTCAGCATGGCGAGAAATTACCTTCCTGAAACTCCACATTTGAATCACGAATCACTAAGCAAAGTTGGAAGGTGAGAAAGACAAATTCAGCTGCCATAACCCATGCATCCCTGTACAGGAAAATACAATAAGAACCTCATTCAACAAACCATTTAGACATGAACATTAATAATGATGAAAGTAACATTTCCAAAACATATTACCACATGGGAATCATCAACCCCTGTACAGGAAAATACAATAAGAACCTCATTCAACAAACCATTTAGACATGAACATTAATAATGATGAAAGTAAGATTTCCAAAACATATTACCACACGGGAATCCTGTTGATGAGTAGGTGCCAAGAGTGGAAAAGAAAGGGGAGAACAGTTCGCAATGCACATGATGTGTTCACCAATCAAGAAATTTCAGAAGAGAGTTGCAACTAAAAGCTCTTGTCGAAACAGCCTCTGAAACATTTCATGAATATATTACAAAAAGAATAGTGTCAGTCACTGTTGTAGCTAATCCAATTATCCACAAGATAATTATCCAATTCAATAGTGTCAGTCTCTGCTGTAGCTATCCAATTCAACTATTCTAAAAGTGGTTTCCGTATGATTAGCATCACAGTGAATCTCGAATTATCGTATCAATCAGGTTAGCATCAAAGTGAATATCGAAGTAATGAGCATGGATAGACCCTATAATTGCTAGAAAGTTGAACACACACAACCAAATCCTTCAATGAAGGTAAAAGCTCTGCTCAAAAAAAGTTGATGGAAATAAAAGACACAGGGAATTTGATAGCACAGAAATTCTGTTATCTACACCTGATCTAGATCCAAATGGTTTGGGTAAATCGACAATGAACGATGAAAGACAAGTGTTAATGTACGCATATGGCACATAGCATGGTCACATGTGATGGGCACGTGGTAATGCATGGGCTCCCATATGTAATGGATACATGGCATACCTCATTACGTGTGACATCCATAACAATTAGTTTCACCAGATATTTGCATCACCCCCAACTATATAAAGTATTAGCATGCGTTAAGAAAGAAAGAAACGTTGAACAAAATGGGAACAATAAAGTTAGATTTACTGTGAATTGTGTTGAATGGTGTTTTGGAAATATCTTTACTATTATAAAATTTCTCGTTCTATATATATATTATTTAAATTTAATTGAATATATCACATTCTTTTTTATTAAATATATAAAAAAAAATTGTATTTCTTTCAAATGATTAAAATATAGAAATATTTTTTGGTTTCAAAATTATTGAAAAATATATCAAAATGAATATAATTTTAGTTTATATATATATATATAACTCTTTACAAGTAGGAGTGGAAAAGTTTATTTTTTACCTTTAAAAGGTGTCATAACTAACATAAAATAGATGTTGAAGAAAAGTCAATTTAAACAAAACTTAATTGACACACTTCTATCACAATTTAGACCAGCTTTACTAAATCATAGTTCACAAATTCTATCATGCCCTATCTTTAAAACATTATTGTCATAACAAACAGAAAGAAAAACCTATGGCTTAAATTCTTTCTTTCAATAAATTAGTAAATTTCACTTAGTAACGTGTTCACAAAATATGTGTTTTATATTTCACATTTTTACTATGTGCAATTAAAGTTCTATTACACCTTTTATGTAGGGTGTTTTTTTATACATGTACTCAAAGTAACACAAATTACCTATCCATAATTGGAACTTGCATATGCATCAAACCCTTACCATACTTTCACACTTTGAATACTACATACTTATAATGTGAATTTTGAATGCATTAATTATCTTTGTGTGCATGACAATGTGTTATGTTGTAGAATTCATTTTTAAGATAACTACCAAGACCAGTGTTTTATAGTGAAGGATGAAGAATGATATATCATTCTAGCATATCACATTCTTTATATAATCTAAAATAGATACGGAAATTAGAAAACATCAAATAAGTTTTATGAGTTTCCAATCTTAGCCATGATTTTTATACAAGTGTTAACTCGAGTTTCTATCATTCAAAAGTTGATACAATTATTTTTCTACGAGATTTCCAATATTTTATATTGAGTCATATCTCTTGATGTTCCTAGCATCAAGTTTTTTTTTATCCCTTTCAATGCATAATAGATCTAAAGTTAAGATGGATTTATGTTAGTATTTGGGAATCTTTATCCCTTTCAATGCTTAATAGATCTAAGGTTAAGATAGATTTATGTTAGTATTTGGGAGTGAATAATATTAGTAAATAAATTTGAATGTGTGTAATCAAGACGGATTCTTATGGAAATATCAATGTTTCTTCGCATAATACCAAGATTTTTTTTATTAAAAATGTAATGGATTGGGTACCTTTTTGAAGACCTTGGTTAGTTCAGATCTTTTGGTTAAATAAAAAATATGTAGCTCTAATTTGATCATATTATCAAACTATAATTTTTGTTATGATTAGAAAAATCATAAGCACATCCGTACCCTATTGAAGAGGTTGTATCTTGCAACATACACTAGTAATAGAGTAAAATGTTGGGTGTTATTATCAGAATGTGAAAAATGTGATAAGCCTTTGGCCTGAAAGGTGTGGAGTTATGTTGTGATAAGCCTTTTCCCTAAAAGTTGTCCTGTACAAACTAAAAATTCCTCCCTCTTCCAACAATCTATTTTGATCCTAAAGATACTTTGATTCAAAACCATGTTAGTTATGATTAGAGAGTCCTAAATTATCAAAGCCATGATCGATTCTTGAAAATTGTCATTTATATTGGATGTTATAGTACTGGTAGTTCTATTTTTATAATGTTCTGTAGATTCTATGTAAATCTTATTTTATCTACTTATGAAAACCATTGTAGGCTTTGAAACATATTGATAATGAAACTTGTTGATTATATAACCCGCATAGAAGTCTTTGCAACCAACTTCTTGTTGTTGTTTTTTTTGTAAGCTTGGTAGGACTACATATTCATCATGTCCAATATATCACCCCGTTCGGGGTGGGAAATTGAACTGGTGACTTCACATCAATGAGTGCCTTAACAAAACACCCGATCACCGTCTATCCAAGACCCCGTGGACCAACAAACTTCTTGTTGTTGATACTATGGAAATAAAGGAATTGGGTGCTTTGGAAATAAATTCAGATAGAAAACTAAAGGATTTTGTTTCTTTGACAAAGTGATCAGTTGATTGAGGTGTTTGAACCATTAAGAAATTTTTTCATGATTTCACTTGAAGACCTTGGTGATATGATACTTCAAAAAGAGCAATGCCTTAATAAATTAAAAAAAAATGGTTTAATCAGGTGCTTACTGTGAAGAAAACTAAGAAAGAAGGTCAAGGAAGAATTTCATGTCCAAAATTAATAATTTTGTTAAGGGAAATTCTCAAATTCGCAATTTTGGTGAATAATAAATATTTTTGGCAAATAAAATTAGGAAAATGGGTTATGAGGGCTCAATATAATTTTTGGAGAGAAAAGCAGCCCAAACTTAGGAGAAAATAAAAATTAAAGTGAAGTTGTGGAGGTTACCAAAATGGAAATCGAATCATGGGGAGAATCAAACCATGCTATCAAAGCATAATGTGAGAAAAATTGACCCATGGTATGAGGAAGGGAGACAACAATAAAAGGAAGGCTAGAGACTAATTTTGATTATTCTATTTGGCATTTCATTTTATAATTGGAGAGTTTGCTTGAGTTGCTTAACCAAGTCAACCGGTGATGTATAGCACAAGGAATTTCCAAGCATAAATTCCACCATCATTTTGGAGAACTTCGAGTGTCTCCGTAGTGAGGTAATTTGGGGAGTCCAATTCATGATTTCCACAGAGATTTATTGCAGGTATTGATTTGAACTTATGAAGGAACGCAACAGAATACAAATATAAACATAAAAACAAAGATGCAACAGAAACATGTCTTCATTTCATTAATATCAAATAACTAAAATATACTTACATAAAGAATGGAAATAAATTAGCTCGAGCGATGGTAGCTTATCTCTGAGAAGAGATGTGGGAGATACATACCTCTAAATTGTGTTACAATGAGGCTCAAGGGCCATTTCAGTATTGAACAACAAAGGGAAACCATAAACAACCAAAACCATAACCCTAGGAGATGAAGTGCCAAGAGTTTGTGGGCCTTGTTGTGATTAGTTGGCTAACCAACTTCTCTGGGTCATAACTTGGTCATATGATCTTCGTTTGGCATGTACGATACCTCGTTAGAAATTTCTCTCCAAGTACTACAATATTTGTGACAATCCCTTGCCTATGGCTATGGTCCTATTTCAAACCTCAAAAAACTTCGTTTAGGGGGGTCAAAACAACTCCGGAAGTTCAGGACTCGAAAAAATGATAAAAATAGTAAATTATGTTATAATAAAGGAAACTGATGAAAATAGCGAGAGGTCCAGGTGGAATGGGAGGGTGGATACCAATATCCACCTGGATCAGTCCTCCCCCCTTAGGAAGCAATAGGCCACATTGCATTCAGACCCTCCATGAGGTGAGGAAATTTATGTTGAATCTGGTCCTTGGTGAACCACTTGGCCTGGTGAAGGAGTTGCCCTACTTTGACAACTTGATATAGTTGGATCCTATGATATTGAGTGTTCTTAATCTGTGTGTCCATGATTCTATCAGTCGTGACATGTGTTATGAGTAATTGTGAATTACAGATAAAACACACTTCCCTAGATAGGTGCTAATCTAGAACAACAGGTTAAAGAGTATACGACTACTTTTCCTAACTCATAAAAGACACACAAAACGAATACGAAGCTTACTTGGAATCCAACCGCTTCCAAATGACTCCTTTTGTCGCTTCCATTGTAGCTTCAAATTCCAGCGGCTGTGCAAAATATTTCCTGCAATAATGAACACTAAACAACAGAAGACAACAATAATACAGACGTCTATTTAAGTTAATTAGCTAAATCAATAAAACATAAACCATATACATCAACTAAGATCTTGCAATATGGAAAATCAAAGCCAATACAGATGCATATAGTGAAAAATAAGCTATACTCTTTATTAAAAAATAAAAGGGGAGGTTACAACCAAGTGACTGATTTGAAGTGACCATCACCAGCAGCATCCCAACCTCATCACAGTATAAATTTATCCAGCAGCTTATTACACAAATCTTCTCCTCAATTGAAATTCCACCAGCATTTCTCTACTCAAATTCTTCCTTATCAAACACTGAGATCTGTGTTCAATTTATAGAGATCTTGAAGGTAGTTTTACAATGAATGACTTTCCAATAATAGGCAAGACATGTTTCCAATGTTGTAGATGTCAAATGGACACATAGATTCGAAGCTTGACACATGTGAACTCTTCTAGAAGGCACTGGCCAAGTGGATATTCCAGAACAATGAGAATTTCGCTCCCAATGTGACCAACGCACCCTTGAATGTCAGGAAGTGCTTTGCAGAGCAGCCTTGCATGAGGCTACCTGCATATGCAATGCACTTAGTCCCTTTAGAGGCAGCGTTGGTGAGCTCTCAAATGATATATTATAAACTTCAAACCTTGGAAACATTTGCTTGATGAAATTCATGTATGATTTGTCTTGTTCTTTGTCTTAGGGCATATAACAACTGAAATGATAGGGGATGATAGGCCCTATTCATTGGTCCTGGAGATGATGTTTAGTTAACCAGGTCATTGGGAATGGTGCCCAAATTGACCTATAAAAATTGCCCCCTAAAGAATTTAAGTCAAAATAATAATAATAACATTTTGATTGAGATGCTTTACACTATGATGGGTTGGAGATGAAGCGGAGTGGTCACCTGCATCAATATTAAAATACATTACATCATGATATATCCTCTTTGTTCACGAATTGCTGAGGTCAGGCATTCCCATGTTCAACACATAAACAATCTAATAACATGTACATAATTTAGAAAGTCGTTTACATTGGAATGTTGCCCAATATAAACACGCCTACAGATATAGGCCCATGTTCGGATGACAATCTGTATGTCAGGTCACCGTACAGATGATGTGTACAAAAATCCTGAAATCGAAGCTCGGATGGCTGAAACTAGATTTGGGGTCTTCTTATCTCATTCACTCGATCATTCGAGTACAAGTCTAGCCATGCGGATATATGATTTGTAGTTGAACATGGTAAGATATTGTTTGATTACTAGCCAATGATGTGAGTTGTTAACAAACGCGAGAGAACCACCATTAATGTTAATGGTCCTCAAGGTACTGCAGTACATTTCGCAAGGCGTGAATAGATGATTTGATGTCGAACGCCAAACAAAATCTTTCGGTCAAAGGTATGGAAGTGAGGATCTTGTAGATGCTGTAACAAGCCTCATGGTATTGGAATCTGATGTTTCTAAGTGAACTTCCTGGATATTGATTTGTCGTTGACAGGAAGTCACCTTATTGTGAAACGGGAGTTACTGATTTCAGAGACAAGGGTATGACTTGATATATCAATTTTCAGGGATGACGGTCATGATAATGAAGGTGTAATGAGTATTGCAGAAGGATGAGTTATTCACTGGATGAATTCTCTTCAACATATTGGCGACACTGAGATGAGTTGGCAAAATTGACCCAAAACCGAAGTGAAGGTATGATGAACTGTCAAGAAGATTACCCAACCCAAAAATCACAGACATGGAGTGAAGGAAGTGTCATGTTCAAGAGCGACCTACTACCATAAAATTTCTTGCTTACTTTCCCAAATTTTCCCCGGTCATTTGTCGACCAGTACCTCTTTATCTTTTAACAAGTTTGAGGAGGATAACATATGCTTGATCTATAATTCAACCCTTCGGGCGAATAATGTATCACTATTTAATAATTTAATGAGTCTAGCGATGAATGAAACTCGATTCTTGCCATGATCGACAAGCCCGTCACTATTTTATGCTTTAACGAGCTTAACGACAGTGATAGCGCAGTCCTTTTTCATATTTAGAGAGTCTGAAAAAGAGGACGAAAGAGAACTCTATAAGTAATTTTTCATAAATTTGTCGCTCAGATCCGAAAAAGTGTAAAATAATATCTGAGAGAACCTCTTTGGTCATGTTTAACCAAGGTATTCCTATTCCGTAAATAATCTATCTTAGTCCAGAAAAGGGTTAAACTTATACTGAGTAGATATCAATTCGTTTACTTTTACGAGCTCGAAAAGACAAGTGCTTGGCAATCTTTTCATATTATCGAAGTCTGAAAAAAGCTGAAAGAAGACTCCAGGGGTTCCTTTTTCGCTGTTATCGAAGCTCAAAAAAGAGATAAAAGCACGCTTCAAATCCTTTTTCATTTTTAACGAACCCCAAAAAATAAGGAGAAAAAGTATGCTTTGTGGTCAAATCATTCTTTGAAATAAATATGCACGACTAATCTGTTCATCAGTTGTATATATAGTTCAGAACAACATCAAATGGATTAAAAATCCCTGTTTCATGATTAAAACATAATAAAACTATAGTCATAGCAATAAATTTAACTTCCAAATAATTAAATGACTATTTAAAAGTAGTTTCATTATTCATTTTTACCATTCCATAGTTACCATTTGCATTTTGGAGCTCTGAACATGATTTTTCCCCCGAACTTCAGCTGTTGATTGCTATCATTTCTATGGACGGATTTCCTCGCCGTTTGATCTAGGTTAATCACATGAACCTCCTCTTTCCTTTAGTATTCATTTCATTTCCAATTTCTGCAAATTTTTAGGGTTTTAAGGACCCTAGGGTAAATTCTGCCCAAAAAGAGGACAACACACTCTTCCATGTCGAAAAGTGCATTGCATAGCAAGTATAATGAAGGTTACCTGCATATAAAACACACTGTCTCTTGTTAGGGAGTGCGTTGGGCACAATTAAAGTTTTTGTTTTTCACTTTATGCCCAAAATTTGCCTAGTTTTTTTGCAACTAATGGATCTTATGGTTGTATTTCAGGTTTCCATCTGATTATAATGACGATTACATGGAGGGAAAGAGAACATGAAGAACAGGATTTGATTGCCCTAAATGATCCGGGCACAGTAAGAGCCCTAAGAGATTGCAGACTACTAAAGTACTTCCGGTTGTCAGGGATGAGGCAAAAAATAGAACTCTTGGAGTTCTTAGTTCGAGCATGGGATCCAACTATAGAGGCATTTCATATTAAGAATCAAGTGGTTCCCATAACAGTTGAGGACATGTACTTTCTCACGGGTTTGTTGAGGAGAGGCTTGCCTATTTTACTCTCAAGGTCTGCTCTAGGTGGAGAGACTGTGAGAGATTATATTCTGCAGTATTGCTATCTAGGGGTAGAGCCTAGAAAAGATGGAAATATAAACATCTGTACTGTTAGAGATTTGCCTTTGAGAACTATCCTTTTTACGATCGCAAAACTTGCTGGCACCATTACACTTCATGTAGGGAATAGATCGTATATGCAGTATGCGCTTGAGTGTTTGGAGCCAACAGTCTTCAACTGCCCTGAAGTTGTTCTATCTCAGATAAAGGAACAACTGAACAAAGCAAAGGGAGGAAGGAAGAAAAATTTCAACTATGTTTCGATCCTCGTATCGTTTGCCTTAGAACGGATTCCATTGATGCAACCACAACATGTTACAATGGATATAGCTAGTCCTAGAGATCCAAGGATGCAGAGATGGGTAGAACTCATGAGTAGGCATGCAGGCCAGTCATCTATTGTGTTCTCTACTGCATTCTTTGCCTGGTTTAGACGACAGATCGTCGCCATCGATGAGTATGCATACGTAGGCGTCGATTTCCGAGGAGATCCAGATTTAGCATTACCAGAAGGTGCTTAGTGGGTTGCAATAGGTAAGAATGTTTTGACCATGTTTCTTTATTTTCCTAAGGTTTATACAATTTTCATGTTTTCCCAAGACTAAACTAAAGGTTTGATTTAATGCAGATGTTGGTCGAGTTCAACCAGTGGAGGAACCAGAGCGTGAAGCAGATGTGCCAGCAGAGAGGGTTGTCGGGAGGGAAGTCCTTCAGGACCTTGATATGGTTGAGATTCTATCTGAGCTACGGCAGCACATAGAGGGTTTAACCTTCGGGATTTCGGATTACCAGATTGAAGAGTTACCCATGCAATTGCAGCGACACACTATTGGGGTTCCTAACCATTAGATGCGGTTATTGCGTAGGATAGCTAGCTAGATCCATAGCATGTTACCATGAGCACCACTAGTTTACTTTTGACATTTTTGCATACATTTTGAGGTCAAATGACCAATGTGTCTTGGGCAAAATTTTTTTTAAGAACCTATAACTATCTATCTATTCGATTTCAGTGTTTTCCTATGTTTATTGTGTAATCCTATTCAATGATGTGAATGTTTTCTTTACATATGTTGCAAATGTATGTCTAAAACTTGATTAGCCAATGAATCAGTTAATGTGTTCAAATTTCTAGAAATGTGTTGATATTGAATATAATCAAAGCGTCTTTCCAAAAGTCAAACTCTTAGGAACAAATGATATAATGTTGGATTTCTAATAGTATAAGCACTAGTAAGTTGTAATACCACGAGTTGTGAGTCTAACCTTATGATTATGTGGTTAATAAAAAATGAAATGGCATCAGAGAGAAGTTCAATTAACACACTATACTCAACGATATTATTCGTCGATTTATCGATACAAATCCCTTGAAAACTCACTAACTCGCCGTTTGGAGCAAAAATGGCCCACGCTGCAGAGGATAAATTCTGCGTACTACGACTAGCACCATCAGCATATCCAACAAAAGGTTTCGAAGATTCAGACATCTGCGATAAAATTTGTAAAGCAGATTACTAACGTCAAGAAAACTCTAAAAAACAAACTAAGATAGTGAATGCAAATCAACAACATATATATACAATATAATACAAAAAATCACTACGCTCATGATTAAGCATAGTAACGTTTTAGATACAACCCATTTCTCGGCTACGCCAATGGAATCCCATTGTAATCTATTAACTCATAGGCACCTTTAGCAAGAAATATTTTGACAATGTAGGGGCTATGCCATAATGGAGCAAATTTTCCTATACCTATAACATCAGCTTCTTGATCATAAGGAAGGACCAAGTCACCCTCTGAGAAAATGCGAGGCTGGACATTTTTGTCGTATTGCGCCTTTATACGTCTCTTATGCGCTTTGTTGGCCAATTGGGCTTCACGACGTGTTTCATTAGTATGGATGAGGTTAAGGAGAAGCGCTTCTTCTTCTGAGGTGTCAGGTAACAACTTGATTACGAGTTTTAATGATAGTATTTCACATTAGATAGGTAAGATAGCTTCTAGACCATATGCCAATTGAAACAGAATAAATCTAGTTGAATTTCTCACTGAGGTTTGATACGCCCACAAGGCGGAGTACAGGATCAAATGCCAGTTTCTTTTACGAACTCCTATCATACGTTGAAGCATACATTTAAGAATCTTATTGATAGCCTCAACTTGTCCATTTGATTGTGGATAATAAGGAGTAGAATTATCATGTGACAATCCTAACTTAGCAGTTAATTCAGACATCATGTGGTTGCAAAAATTCTTCCCATGATCTGTAACTATAGCCTGTGGGACCCCAAATCGTGCGATAACATGATTAAAGAAAAAAAATGCAGCCGTTTGTCCTGTGTTGTTGAATGTAGGCAACGCTTCGGCCCATTTGGTAAAGTAGTCTACTGCGACAATAATATAACCATGCCCCCTAGACAAACGAGGGTTACAGGTCATGAAGTTAATACCCCATTTCGAAAATGGTCCCACAGAGACAATAGGATGCATTGGCGCTGGCGGTTTGTAGATTTTACAATAAAAAATCTAGCACGCATGACAAATTTTGACAACGAGAATACAGTCGCGAAATATGGTAGACCAAAAATAATCAGTGCAGAGTATCTTATGTGTGGTAGCATATCCAGATAAATTTCCACCACAAGCCCCAGCATGACAATCATTTAACACTTTTTCGGCCTCCTCATGAGTGAGGCACCTCCTTAAAATTTTATCGACACCACGACGATAAAGTGTATCACCGACGATAAGATAATCTTTGGCTTGGTATCGAATACGTCGCTATTCAGAGTGAGAGGTATCAGGCCGAAAAGTTTGAGTTTAGAGATAAATGATGAAATCACGATACCAAGGATCAGATAATATTTGTCTTGGTATCGAATACGTCACTATTCAGAGCGAGAGGTATCAGGCCAAAAAGTTTGAGTTTGTAGATAAATGATGAAATCCCCATACCAAGGATCATATGATCCAATCAGAGACAGAGACTCGTCAGGAATTGATGGTTCCGATGTATTTTCAATGCTATCAGAGGGAAGGTCACATAAAAGCTTAGCCAAGACTAAAGACTTCTTTGAATTGGATTTGATGAATTCCAAATCAAATTCCTGCAAAATGACAATCCATTTTGAATATTTTCCCCCCAGTAATTGACGTGGTAAGATATAAGTCATGGGGTTGCAATCCGAAACGATAGTAGTTTTTCAGAGCAGGATATAATGGCGAAATCTTTGGACTGCTTGAACAACTGCCAAGGCAAGCTTTTCTATATATGAATACTTAGCTTCCGTATCATTGAGATTACGACTCAAATAATAGATCAGATGTTCTATCCCTTCTTCTACTTGGACCAATACCATAGCGATGGTCGTTTTGTGGTGATATATAGGATATAATCACTTTGATAATTTGGGGGATACATTAATGACGCCTGGACAAGAGTATCCTTAATAGCATCAAAAGAAGCTTGCGCAACTTGGCCCCAATGGAAGGGAACCCCTTTTTTCAAAATTCTAGTAAATCCTTTAGCCATTTCGACATAGTTGGGTATGAACCTCCTTAGGAAGTTAGCCTTTCATTGAACTTTCTGTATCTGAAGTAAGTTTGATGGCACAAGCAAATCAAGAATAGCCTAAACCTTCAACGGGTCGAGTCAAATTCCTTCTTTTGAGACTACGAATCCAAGCAAACGACCAGAACCAACACAAAACACACATTTATGTGGATTGAGGCGAATTTTGTAGCATCGACAGTATAAAAAGATGGCTCTCAAATGTATCGGGTGATCAGTCCGATTTCATGAATGCGCTGGTAAAAATATTCAGAGCTTGAAAGTCTTGGGAGATTCAGAACTGGTGGTGAGACAAATAAAAAATCAATGTCAAGCTAAGCACCCACAACTGAGGGCTTACAGAAATGAAGTATGGGACTTGGTAGAGAATTTCTTCTTAGAATTCAATATTCAATTCATGCCAAGAGACCAAAACAAAATGGAAGATTCTCTTGCAGTAGCCACAAGCACTTTTCGGTTGCCTCAAAATCCCCTCCTGAGGTACAAGATAGAGGTCTGTTACCATCCTTCCATCCCTGACAATATCAAACACTGGCAGGTGTTTGAAGATGAAGAGCAGGTGAAGAGATTCATGGAGACCGTTGGGGAATTCTCCAATTTGACCATTGATGCAGAAGAAGAAGAGGCTAAAGATCCACCACGAATAAGTGGCAAGATATTGTGGCTGGCCACAAGGTGCTGCAGCTCAAAGAAAATGTAATACCCAGAGGACTGGTCCCTCTAGAGAGACTATTTGATAAGAATGATGTCCCAATATGGCCAAATAAGGTTGTTGAAGAAAATCAGGTAGATGACTTGAACCTCGGCACGGAGGCTGACCCCAAGTTTGTGAAATTGTCTAATAAGATACCCCAAGAATACAAAGAGCAATATCTGAAGCTATTTCAGACATATAATGACGTCTTTGCCTGGTCCTATCAAGATTTGAAGACCTTTGATATTAGCATTATCCATCACAAGATTCCACTAAAAGGAGATGCTAAGCCACACAAACAGAAATTAATACAGATTAATCCTTTACTCCCTCCTTCCATAGAAAAGGAAATCAAGAAACTGTTGAAGGCTAAGATTATTGTGCCATTAAGATATTCTGAATGGGTGGCCAACTTGGTCCCAGTCCGAAAGAAGAACGGATAAATAAGGTTGTGTGTTGACTTTCGGAACCTGAACAGAGTGTCTCTGAAAGACAATTATCCACTACCCAAGATGGACCATATACTGCAGAAGGTGGTAGGATCTTCACGAATGTCTATGATGGATGGATTTTCTGGTTATAATCAAGTAGCAGTGCTTCCGGAGGACCAAAAGAAAACCACATTCATTACCCCTTGGGGAACATTTATGTATGCTCGAATGCCGTTTGGATTGATCAATGTTGGGGCTACATTTCAGAGAGCCATGGACATTGCTTTTGTGGGGGAACAAGCCAAATTCTTGGTGGTGTACCTGGACAATATCACAATCTTCTCAAAGGACGATGTTGAACATATAGAGCATTTACACAGTACCTTTGACAAGTGTCGCAGGCATGGATTGTCTTTAAACCCCCAAAAATCTTTGTTTTCTTTAGAAGAGGGTAAACTGTTGGGGCATATTGTAACAAAGGCAAGGGTAGAAATTGACCCGAAAAGGGTAGAAGTCATAAATGGTATATCCTTGCCCAAAAACAAGAAATAGGTCCAATTTTTTCTTGGACGTATCAACTTCTTGAGAAGATTCATACCAAACTATGCAGAGATATTCCAATACATAACTGAGATGCTGAAGAAGGATAATGAAGTAAAATGGACTACTGAGTTGAGGGAAGCTTTTAATAGAATTAAAAATGCTTTTGCAAAAGCCCCAGTATTGGCAGGACCGGATTATGCTAAACTTTTCATGATATTTTCGTTTGCATCTCCCCACACTATCGCAGCAATATTATTGCAGAAGAACGAGGAGGGGCATGAGCAACCTATCGCCTTCTTCAGTCAAGTGATTCGCGATGTAGAGCTGAAATACAATATCTTGGAGAAACAGGTCTATGCCTTGTTCAAATCCCTTAAGGTTTTTCGGATATATGTGTTACAGTCAACCATAACTGCATTTGTACCCACAGCTACTGTAAAATACATCTTGATTCAGGGAGATAGTGAAGGAAAGAGAGGCAAATGGATAGCCAAGATACAGGAGTATGAGTTGGAGATACACCCCACTAAGTTAATATAGGGACAGGATTTAGCCAAGATCCTTTCTAAATCAAACTGTCAAGCTTTGGGGATAAATTTGTCTATGGTGGACAATGAAGAGCCTGGAAGAGCAGACGAGCAGTGCAGGATAGAAACCGCTACAAAAAATACCCATATGAAGTACCTTCTCAGTGCATGGTACAGAGAAATTGTATAATATCTCTTAACTCTTAGATGTCCTCCAAGCTGCGACAAGACAAAGTATAGAACGCTGAGGCTAAAATCTTAGAAGTTCATCATAGCAAATGGTCGTTTGTACTGGAGAGACCCATCGGGCATATTACTTTTATGTCTCACAGAAAATGAAGTAGAAGAAGTGATGGTGGAGTTCCATGAGGGCATCTGTGGTGGTCACTATAGCTGGAGGGCTACGGCACACAAGATTCTGAAAGCAGGCTTTTTCTGGCCCAAAATTTTCGGAGATGTCCATGCTCAGGTAAGGGCCTGTGACAAATGCCAGAAATTTGCTGAAAGGCAGAAGTTCACACCTTTGCCTATGATCTCGGTACACACAGAAGAACCTTTCCAACATTGGGGAATTGATTTCATCGGTGAAATTCATCCTGCCTCAAGCGGGCAACACACGTGGATACTAACAGCCACTGATTATTTCACTAAATGGGTAGAGGTCATGCCAGCAAGGAATGCTACAGACATAGTGGTGATCAAGTTTCTAGAAGATAACATTATCTCAAGGTTAGACTGCCCTGCTAAGATTGTCACAAATAATGCTCAGGCTTTTAAGTCTGTCAAATTTATCAGTTTTTTCCAATAGTATAATATTGTGTTAGGACACTCTACTGCCTACTATCCACAGGGAAATGGATTGGTAGAATCCTCGAACAAAACTCTGGTGAGGGCATTGAAAAAGGCCATAAATGAAAACCAGAAGAACTGGGATTCACAGCTCAAGTTCGCGCTATGGGAAAACATAATCACTAGTAAAAGGTCAATAGGAAAATCCCTATATGAATTGGTTTATGGTAGAGCAGTAGTTTTCCCGATACAATTGACCCTACCTTTGGCTAGGTTCATGCAGGATTGTCAAGAGGAACCAAACAATCTTACCAGAAGAATAAATCAGCTAGTAGAGTTGGAAGAGACTCGAAGTTGAGTAAATCAGAGGTTGACTGAGTACCAAGATAAAATGAAAGACCTGTTCGTTCAACACACTAAAGATAAAGAGATGCAGGTCAGAGATCTGGTGCTAAGGTGGGATATAAGAAGGGCTGAGAAAGGAAAGCATGGAAAGTTCGATCCTTTATGGTTCGGACCTTTAAAAATTGCAGAAGCCGGAGGAAACAACACTTTCAGGCTGGAAAATATGGAAGGCGACTTGCTTGAAGCCCCTGTAAATGGGCAATTTCTAAAACCTTACTTCCAGCACTGATCCAGGTCACGAGGCCTGTTGTATATATTTTACATTATCTATTTACTTTTACTTTTATGTTGTCTGTAATTTTGTTAGACTTAAAGAAGGTTGAGGTGCTGAGGAGTTGCGGTCACAGAAAAAGGATAACAGATGGTCTGCAGAGTTCTTGACACGTTTGAGGACAAATGTGTCATCCCCAAGTGGAGCCAATGTTGTTATATCATTCACCACCCCCCTAAGAAATTTCAAAAGTGAATCACCTAAGAAGAAAAGGGGATAAGACATGATATATGTATTGCAGCCTTATGTTAAATGTTACACAAAGCAAAGGGGAATAAATGCGCAAGACAGTTGGATAGGGCGGGACCCGCCCATACTCCGAATAGTCAAAGAAAAAGGGCGCGTGAAGAGTTTCCAGGGGGATCAAGAATGGCAGGGGGAAGGCGGAAGCTCACCCCCCCAGAATGGGTGTAACGTGGCATGCGGTGGGACCCAAGATAATTTTTCTATAGGGTGATGTCCGCAGGCTTAGAGCCGCTCCAATACCCCTCCGGAAGTTCTAGTGGGCCCATCCAGGTTAACAGTTGTCGCAAGAAGCAAAGGTAAGGTAAGTCCTAGGACACCTGGTACATGACTAGTACCGGTATTTAACCAGGTGTGTGGTATACACCTAACCCAACTCTGATAACCAATCGCCAACTGCCGCGCGTCTCAATGTCAACGTCCTTATGACGTCAGCCCTACAAGTGTCGTCCTTGTCTCGTTTTCCTGGAATTCTAAAACCGTTTAATCCTGTCCTATGCTCACTGTGGTAAAATACTTTCATTTTTACAAGACACCATATAGCAAGGGCGCTCTCCTCTATCAGGTTAAACAATGGTTGCCTACTCAGGCGAATTATGTTGAACTGACATAAGTGCACACTCTAGTTGACGCTTTCGTGGCAATACCTGGTCCTGCAACTGACACCTGGCAGAGGTGTAAAGATCATACAAGTTCATCAGTCACTACACCGGCATCCTTGTCAACTCCACCTGCTAAAAAGAAAGCCAGCTCGTCTACAACTGCAATACCACCTCCTTTAGCACCAGCTCCCACTCAGCCACACCACAAACAATGACACTCATGATTGGGCCTACATGGCCTCTTATTTTATTTTTCTTTAATTTTACTTTCGAGTGAAATTCACATTTCACTCTTGCATTGTTACTTTCCATTAGCAAGTTGTTTTGTATTTCTTTTAGAAACTGCTTTAAGCCCACATTGTAAGATGATGAGAGGCGTGCTACCTCATCATCAATTTTGATTTTGATTAAGACTTGAAACTGCATACAGGTATGTGGAAAAGATATTTTCCAAAATATCTTTCTGCGTATACAGCATCAGAATGTTATAAAAGCAGTGAAGAAAAACATATAGAGGGTTCCAGATTTTCTGAAAGACTCACTAGCTCAAGCACTCTGTATATGTATTTTTGTATGAACTCAATAGTTGATGTTGAAGATCCCGTAGGGATTCAGTAATAGAAGATTTTGCTGGAATTGAGGATTCTACTTGAGATAATTTGCAGTTTGTAACTCTTCTCCATGTTTTTTAATATAAATTCCATTTCGTATCGCTCTATATTTCTTGTATCTAAATGCTCTGGAATGCGAGTGCTCCCATGTTTAAATGTGAATTTATCATAGTAGATACTCATATGTACTCATCTACAGCACTTTAAATATGGCTCAGGCATGATACTTTGTTCACTTTCATACTTCTTCCGTAGTTCTGCTGATAATAACTATTTCGATTCTTATCCCAGAATAAGCCCGGTTATAGTTAATATCTTATCTCATTTTCTGCCATACCATTCGCTCGCTTATAGCTTGATCACTGTACGTTCATCTCACAAGTTGGCCCTCTTTACAACATTATGTTTTAAGGCTATCTAATGCATCTACTTATTGAGTTTTGTATTCAGTCTCTACAGTTTCCTTCTTTGCTGTGATTACATTTTAGAGTCTCGGTCCCATCTTTCAAAAAAAAACATTTCATCAGTTGATATTAGCGTAAGAGCCTAACATTGTCAACTGCAATCAGTTGAGTCATAAGCTCCCTGCAATTTAAGATGTCCTAGGCACTGGTCTTTATATAACTCAAGACTGTCTCTAGGAGTGACAACATGTCCCATGGTATTTGGCCAATAGGCTTCACCTAAATAAAACCTTATTTTTGAGATTTCATAAATATAAATAAGGTTATGGAGTAAATATAAAAATATGTTTTATTTATTTCCCATACTTTTAGTTTATTTATATTTTTATTTATTTACCATACTAAATATAAAAATAAATTTTATTTATTTACCATATGTCCAATTTATTTATATTTGTATTTATTTACTATACCTATTTATTTATATGTATATTTATTTACCTTACCTCTAGAATAACTATAAAAAGAGATTTTATTTATTTACCTTTTTTTTTTATATTATCACAAATATATTATTTTTTACAAATATATTGATTACTGACATTAAAAATATTTACATACAATTTTTCTTACATTACATCTAACATCTCATACGTACACATCTTTTCGAAATAAAAAGATGCTAAATAATAATTTTTGTAAAATTCTTTATTGATAATACCTGCTTAGTTATATTCTAACTTCAGATCCACCCCCAAGAAAAATTTGCCATGTCAGTCTCATAGACTCTGAGCACAGACTCGAGTGTCAAAGTCTTTGTTGTTAATCGCTCCCTCTTTCGTTATAATTTAAGTTCAGATCCACCCCAAAGAAAAATTTGCCATGTCAGTCTCATAGACTCTGAGCACAGACTCAAGTGTCAAAGTCTTTGTTGTTAATCGCTCCCTCTTTCGTTTTCCCGAGTCTATTTTCTCAATCCCACCCACAGCGTTTGACGGACAGTTGGTCCTCCTCCTCCCATGTACTTTCGTCTTCAACGTTTTCTTTCGTGGTAGGTACGCAACACACTTTTTCATAGAAAACATCACCATCACATTCTTTGGAAAACTCTTGCGAACCATATATTGTTGGAGTTTGTTCCAGAAACACATTATTGGTAATAAGAAGAGACTTTGGAGTTGGAACTTTAAACACCGTTTTCCGTTAAAATATATATATATATATACTTATTTAAATTAAATTAAATTAAAGTTTAGTTTTTATTACATTCTAAATTAATATAAAAATCTTTTAATATTATTGGGATTATACAAGATGATATCTTATATTACTCAATAAATAATCCGGACTCTTTATTTTTTATACCATTTTTACTTGAGTCGCTAAGATAAAGTTGAAACAATTTTAGGAAGTATTTTGTCTATCTAAGTTGTCTATACATTTTTACTATTAACTTAAATATTAAAAAAATTGATTTTTATTTAATCATAAGAAAGAATGCCTTTTCATGTAGTGTAATAGTAACACCAATCATGTAGATTTTTCTATATATTTATTTATTTAGATTAAAGTTCATCATAAGAGAATGCCTTTACCATTTTATTTATTTTTGATACCATTTTTACTTCAGCCACTAAGGTAGAGTTGGAAATAATTTTAGGAAATATTTTGTCCATTTAAATTGTTTATACATTTTTACTATTAACTTAAATATTAAAAATTTTGATTTTTATATAATCATAAAAGAGAATGCCTTCTCATGTTATACATTTTTACTATTAACTTAAATATTAAAATTTTGATTTTTATATAATCATAAAAGAGAATGCCTTTTCATGTTATACATTTTTACTATTAACTTAAATATTAAAAATTTTGATTTTTATATAATCATAAGAGAGAATGCCTTCTCATGTAGCCTTTTATCTATGAATTATAATTAAAATGTTACCATTTTTTTTAATTTTAAGAAAAAAAGGTATTTAGCATTATTGTTTAAAGTTAATGTAACCGTCCTTTCCCACAAAGTCAGTAGTAGGAAATAAAGACACATAAAAAAAAAATTTACCAAGTTGTTTTAGAATAATAAAAAAATGTTAACACTATATCAGGTGACTCATGTTAATTTATAGTCATAAGATATGCACCTTGGTTATAATGTTTCGGTAACACCTATCAGAACACCAACCATTTAGATTTTTCTCCTATGTCTACTCACATCATGACTTAAGGGAATGGTTAAAATTATTCATGGGTAATGGTATAATGTGTTTGTATGGAACTTTCTAGTTCCCGATGGTATGACTTGTCCTGCATATCTCTATTCCCAACGTACTCGAGACTTGGGCACATCGTTGTTGTCCACATATCTGACGCAACGATGCAAAGTGAGGATTGGAAAGGGCGTTTTGGTAAGTGCCCCTACCCCCAATATGTCTCTGACGCCGCCATTTCAACACCACAACATGCTGCTCTCGCTTAAGTGCAAAGCTAAACCCTAACCAGTCTTTTGTTCGCAATTTTCCTATGGTTTTATTCCATGTTTCTCACAATGTCCTGACCTCTTGATCAGGCTTCCATGGATTTCGCTACAACCACCCCGACATCGGCAGAGTTCCTTCCAAGTTACTGTTTTCTCTGAGGTTGATTATCGTGTCTTTAGAGACATATTTATTTTATGGCTAGGGTTTGCTTCAAAGGTGCTACGACATTTCTTGGAGAGCTCACTAGATAAGGGTTTTATTCACTTCTTCCTTCCAGTTATAATCCAATTCTAAATATAGTTTCTCGCCAGCTCACAGATCCTATGATTTTGTGATAGGCAAGCCTAGTTTCTTCGCATGCACTTGTTCGTTTACAAGCTGGTCCAAGATGTGAATAGATTCTAATGATGTCTTTGTTTGACCAGGTGTTCTTTACCCTGCTCTCTTTTCTGCTCAGTCGTTATATTGGGGTTTTGGGTAAACTTTTTCAGTTATCCTCTGAAATTATATAATAGTCTCATTTTAGGGTTTGTTTCCCACTTGGACAGATATATTTTGTATTGTAATAATTTTATGTTAAGACAAATGCCCTTCTTGGCGTACTGAAAGAGGGTTTAATAGTTATTATTGATACAAGTTGCAATTTAAGTTTTCTGATTTGACCGAACTATGGCACGCCACATGTTGGGTTTCTTGATAAATGTTTGTTAATGAAATTATGGGTTATAGCATAAGTTTTTCCTTAAACTTTGCCCATATAATTGGTACCGTGTCAAAGCTATTTTTCAATATTTAAAGTGCATAGCGAATAGATGTGATTGAATATAATTGTTTAAGTGTTACTCGTTTTGCTCCTATTTTACTTGTCGTTCTGAATATGAAATTTGGTATTTAGAGTTACTAGTTACATGATAGCATAATTACTATCAATATTTGAATTCTTTTAGGGTTATTTGATTTTGGTTCACAGTATAGTATGGAAGGTGCCAACAAGATAAGAATCCCTCCCCTTGGGTTTTGTTCAGATGTTCTGACACAATATTCTTCCAATTAGAAGTATTCTTCTCTTCCCTGGCTTCAGTCCGGGGAAGAATAGTTGTCTTCAAGTTATTTTGTCTATGCTATATTTCCTGGATTCATTTAGTTCAACATTTCCTTAATATGATGAATTAACTTATGAATAGTTTCATTGTTTGCTTTAAGAAATTTTGCATAGTAGCTACCCAAGCGGTTTTTGGTTAACCCAGGTTGCCTTCCCCTCAATAACAATTGCATAGAATTTATCGACCCTACATTCGTATGCAAGGGTAGCCACAAGAACAATTTGAAGTTCAGTTTCAACCTTATTCCTCCTTAATTACAGTATGGGTTTGTTTTATGTGTTTTGAGTATGTTGTTAGTCTCTTATTCATTCTCTTTGATGTATATCGATGGGTAAAACTGTCGGCCTAATTAAAGAGACCAACTATGAATTTCATTGATACTGTTGTTCTAATTAGCAGTACACATATCTTGACTGTAAAAAAATAATTACTATGCATAAACACAATTTGCACATTTCCTTAGAAACAAAAACTTCTGTAAAATATTTACTATGCATAAACACAGTTTGCACATTTCCTTAGAAACAAAACTTCCGTAAATGCATATTATTTACCTAATAATTTGAAAAACAAGAAACAAAAACAAAAGCTTATCAAAAGTATATTCATTTCCTACTGTAACAAAAGGTCCAATCACTTCTTCAAGGAATTAACATTTATCTGTCTTCTCCTTGGTATGGAAATTGATCAAAATGACTTGTTATCCATCTAACCAACGAGGTTAGCTATCACGTCCAGGCCTCCCCCCGAACCTCTCGACTTCTGGAGTAGTTTAAAACATTATCAAACCAGGACCTCAAGACTTCAGTCTAGTCCATGCAGTTCTTGCACAGAGTTCCCACTGGCTACTACCAGATCAAGACAACTCTTCTCAACAACATACTACCTTCTCCTGACAGCGTCCTGTTTAAGATTATATTTCTTTTTTTCCTTTTCTCATTTCCCTTCTTGGGATGAAGTAATTGTTTTTATAACTACCTGGAAGCCAAGATCCTCTTCAATTCATTCCTGCCTTCTTTCCTTAACTAAATAGGATTAACAAAATCCTAAAATAATTATAGTATTATTTCCATATTCTTCTACCAAACTCAAACCACAACTTGTTTTTATGAAGTATGTTGGTCCAGGTGGATATTGGTGGCCACCCACCTATTCCATTTGGGGCCTCACCATCGGTTCTTTTAGTTTTTTAATTTCAGCACAACTTACTATTTTTAGCAGTTTTTCAGGTCCTGAACTTCTAGAGCCATTTTGAGGCCCTAAATGACGTTTTTTGGGAAAAGCGGGAGCAACATGGGTTTATAGATTGATGTTGCTCACTCAAAAGTTGTAATCCTCGGATATATCTTTCTAACGAGGTATTGAGCGTGTCAAATAGAGATCGTATGCCAAAGTTACGTCCTCGAGAATATTGATGTACCAATTTACCTAAACGGGGTCCATAGTTTTTGCACTTCATCTCCTAAGGTTAGGTTTTTGGATGTTTAGGGTTTTTCATTATTTCTCAATAATAAATACGCCTTTGAGCCTCATTGTAACATAGTTCAGAGGCATGTAGTCGTCACATCTCTTCTTAGAGATAAGCTACCAATGCCCTAGCTAGTTTATTTCCATTATGTCTATAAACAAATTCCAGTTCTTTGATATTAATGAAATGAAGTGTTATTTCCGCTGCATTTTTGTATTTATGGTTATATGTGTATTATGTTGTGTTCCTGCATAAATCTGGATCAGTGGTATCAGAGCAGTCTTCTCTTTCTCTGTTTTTCTTTGCATGTCCCCAACAAGGTCAGGGTATAAGGAGTTAGGGCTTGATCTGGTTGAACCCTTGCAAGATCAGCCTCACAAACCTTGATGACCTCCCATGGCGGAAGAAAAGAGAGACGAGGGAGCAGGAGATACTATCAAAATATTTCTCGAGGAGGCCCTCGAGAAACAAAGGAATGTGATGATGGATAACTTTGCCCAAATCCTTCAACGACTGCCCACCGGTGGCACATCTACATCCAACAGCCACTCTGGAGGCGCCTCTCCTTTCAAGGTACAAGTCAAATTTGAAATTCATGTATTTGAAGGCCAGATAGATGCAGATGTTGTAGATATATGGTTGAATTTTCTCGAAGGGTATTTCTCGCTCCATGATTTCTCCGACCGAGAAAATATTAATTTTTCACTCCTCAAAGCCGCCCCCATGTCAAAACTGGCGGGAAACCTATTGCAAGCAAAAGGGCGAGAGGTAACCCTATCTATTCTCAGTCGCACCCACTTGGAATTAATTCTGAGACGACATCAAGGAACAATATTACCCTGTGGAGAGCTATGAGGACAAGTACATCCAATGGACCATGCTACGGTAGCAAAGGGATCAATATGTGCACGAACTGACGAATCTGTTCAATACCCTACACACAAAGTTGGATATTAAAGATTCAGAGAGACATTTGGTGCTCAAGTACCGCATTTTTCTGCACAGATACATTCAGGAGGAAATGGAGTTCATTGACTTTACATCTCTTGGCACGAAATATTGCTATGTCACCAAGATCGAGTAGACATTTAAGCAGAAGAAGTGAGACTTTGGATCCACGAATCCGAAGCCAGGGAAAGGCGCCCCCGAACCACAAAAAAAGGGGCAAGGCCAAAGTGAGGTGACTCAGAACAACACCACAAATCCAAAGAAGGACATGGGGAAGTGGTGTGAATTTCACAACATCCCAACTCACAACACAAATGAGTGTCAGGCCAAACAGTCGTTTGTGGCTGAACTAAAGGCACTCGAATCAGATGCATGTTCTAATCCTGAATCAAATCATTGATGCAGATCCCAGTGCCATTTTTGCCACCACCAACATCCAGGGGGAGGATCCAGAGGAGGGGAAGCTCCTCTTCCATTCACATATGTGGGTGAAGGGTTCTTCACTGCAATTCCTTATTGATAGTAGAAGCCAAAAGAACCTCAATTTAGCAGAGGTTGTGAAGTGGCTTGGCCTACCAACCATAGCACACCCGCAGTCGTATACCATTGGGTGGCTTCACGAAGGAAGATATCTCCACGTCCACCTGCAGTGTTGCCTTCTATACAACATCAAGCCATTCACTGATGAGGTATTGTGTGATGTTTCTGCTCTTGATGTGTCTGATGTATTATTGGGCTAACCATACTCGTGGAGGTGACATGTTGTGTATGAGTCTAGGCCTCGTGCTATTATTATTACTTTGGGAAATAACTTGTATAGGATACCACAGGTAGTACTACCTCTTGCCATCTCTTTGACTACAACAAAGCAATGCAGTAAGATTGTTTCCCAAACCAGGAAATTTATTTGCATTACCATTCGCCCACAAGGAAAGAAGAATTTTTTGGCCACAACCTCGAAACAGGGCTCCCCTGCACGGCAACATCATATGGAGAAAGTCATGGAGGAATACGAGGACATTTCCTCCTCACCCACAGAGGTTCCTCTACACTGTCAAGTCAAGCACTCCATTGATCTGACCCCAGGCGTACTGCCGCCTAATGTTTCCATACCTCATGTGACCACACAGACAAAATCCATACATGTACTATCTGAGGCTAATAAAGAAACCAAATTTACTGAACACATCCAGCATGTCCGCCTACAGGTCCATGACATCTTCAACAAATCCAATTCCCAGTTCAGTAGAATTTGCCTCATCTCATGGAGGATCTCAACGCAATGGGTACCATTGCTTCCTAAGGGGGGAGGAATGATCCAGGTTGATATTGGTGGCCACCAACCTATTCCATTTGGACCCCCACCATCGGTTCTTTCAGTTTTTCAGTTTCAGCACAACTTACTATTTTTAGCAATTTTTCGGGTCCTGAACTTCTGAAGTCGTTTTGAGGCCCTAAACGACGTTTTTTGGCAAACCTGGGAGCAACATGGGTCTATATACTAATGTTTCTCACTCAAAAGTTGTAATCCTCAGATAGATATTTCTAACGAGGTATTGAGCACATCAAACGGAGATCGTATGTCAAATTTATGTCCCCAAGGAGATTAATGTACCAATTTACCCAAACAGGGCCCACGGTTTTAGCGCTTCATCTCCTATGGTTAGGCTTTTGGATTTTTAGAGTTTTTCATTGTTTCTCAACAATAAATAGGCCTTTGAACCTCATTGTAACACAGTTCAGAGGCTTTTAGCCGCCACATCTCTTCTCAGAGCAAAGCTACTAGTGCCCTAGCTAGTTTATTTCCATTCTGTCTGTAAAAAAATTTCAGTTCTTTCATATTAATGAAATAAACTGTTATTTCCGCTACATTTTTTTATTTATAGTTATATGTGTATTATGTTGTGTTCCTGCATAAATCCGGATCATATGTAAAATTAAAAATGAAGTGTAAATGTTAGTAAACAAAAATGGTAATATGCCCAGGGTTGTTATATCTCCCCCCCTTGAGCAAATCATTGTATTCAATGTTTAATCATGCTTCTTGAAACAAATGAGGGTATGATTCCAGCATCCAACCTTCATCTTCCTAGTTAGCCTCTTCTGTGTTGAAGTGTCACAGTGCACTTTAACCTGGATGATGGCTCACCTCCGTAATGTTGTTTCTCTCCGATCGAGAATATATAGGGTATCTACCAGGAACTCTCCATTCAACTCCACCTATCCATAAAATGCAATGTCATTAGTGACTAGTTTTTAGCAAATTTAGTTTTTATAAACAAGGCATTTATTTTACATTCTTGTTTGCACGTTTTGTCAGTGAATGATGTGTCTAGAGTCTCATATATATATATATATATATATATATATATATATATATATATATAGGGATACAAGAAACACATTATGGACTCATATGTGATTGGGTAACGCTAATTGGTATGCAACCTGTACAATTCTTTCCAATACTTGGAAAGGTCCACAATATCTAGGAGCTAACTTTGTACAACCCCTCCATTTTAATGTACTTTTTTGAGGTCGTACTCATATATATACATGATATCCTACCCAGAACTCTCTATAATTTCTTTTCCTGTTCGCATATGCCTTTTTCCTGTTATGTGCAACTTTCATATTATGTCGATTTTTTTATTATAGTGGTTTCCATTTCGGCTAACATTGTTAGGTCCCTATAATACTAGTGTATCCCCTTATTTTTGTTAATGTAGCCCCCTTATTGTTATTGTTGTACCCCTGTAACGCCCATATTGTTATTATTGTGCCCTTACATTATTATTGTTAGGCTGGCTAGGATTATATTGTGACCCCATGGACTCCTATATATAGAAAGGGGGTTTTGTCATTTGTATCATCCAAGAATTGTTCATTTATGTAATGTAAAGGAGGTTTCCCCCTCGAAGTGGCTTATTTATAAGGCATTGATCCCTCTTTTCTTCTATTTTTGGAGCTGATTTCATAACATTTGGTATCAGAGCTTTGGATTCTAAGGTTTCGCTGCTTCAAACAGGTCATCATGGAATTTTCCATATAACGTGTTTTCTACAAAGGTTTAGAAGCTGAAATTTGTACAGAGTGATCATCCTAAATCATTTTTTCCTCCTGAATGCCTTTGACATTCTTCACATCTTCCCACCATATGTCTACCTTCCCTTTAAGAATGAATGTGGTTATCTTGGCTTTCATGTTCTCTGAGTAACTATGTAATTTGAATAATTTCTTCATCCCAAGTAACCATGCCTCTGCATAATCTGACTTCTTCATCTCTCCGTTACAGAGCAATTTGTCACTGTCCCTGTACTCCCTGTTCCTTGATCCTGGAGGACCCATACAGTGACCCTTGTGTACTTTCTAGGCATGGAATACATACCCCTGAACCACATTTTGTCTACCAATTCATGTCCCTTTACAAATTTTCTAGAAGATCCTTATAAAAACCTGGTTTTCAAGGTTGGCACTTTCTCTCAGTGTTTGACCCGCGCCAATAGCAGAGATTTGCACTGGGACCCGCGACGATCAATGCTCTGTCTTAATGTTGGACCCACGTTGATCCTCTTTTGGAAAGTTTTTTAAATAGAAAGGAAGCTTCCACAACTAGAAGCTTCGTGAGGCGGCGAGCTAGAAGTTTGATTTGAGGATATGGCCAAGGAATTCCCCTTTGGGATTCTTGTTCCCAAGAAATAGGAACTACTCCAAAGGATAAGCTCTTTTCCCATTATTTGAGGGCCCATAACCTCCTCCTCCATTGTTATATAAGGAGACCTCCTTCAACTCTACAACCTTAGTTAGCATAGAGAGAAGAAGCAATCATAGCTTCAGGAGAATAGTGCAGAGTGTGATTGTTTTTGTGTGTTGGGAACATAGTGAGATCTTGGACCTTTGTGGGTGAGGATGTTACAAACGTGCTTGGATAAAGACCTATCGAAGGAGAGCCTCAACATCAAGGCTTGGTTGTAAACTCCCCTTGTCTTTATCATAATAAAATGAAACTGATGTTTATCTTCCACTCTTGTTTACATTTATAATGATATTTCTAGCATTCCTTGATCAGTTAGATATGTTGTAATTGTTTTATGTTTGTCGTGGTTTTATGCTTGTCATGGTGTCTTGATTGTCTGTACAGGTAATTGAACATTGGTAACAGCGTGTATCGATCTTGAGGAGAGCGACGCATCAAGAAGCTTTGACAGAAGATGAAAACATAGCATCAGAACCAGGTAGGTCATCTTCCTTGCTCTGAATTTCATTTACAATCTAGGAAGGTAGATGTTAGTATGTTCCTGTAGTTTCTAGACCCACCCCAGGGCTAAAGGGATCGCCTCTTTCCGCAGAGGGGATTTACTTGGACAACAAATTGGTGACTCCAATGGGGAGTTTCCTTTGAGTTTGTCACTCTTTGAGGTCTTAGTCATTTGACGAGTTTAGTCAAACGACCTTTTCCCTATTTTTTCCTATGTTTTTCATCAATTACGATCTTTTAGTTTTTGCTTGAAGTGGTGATTCTGGTCTTGGTTAGAAGAAATTCTTTGTTTTTTATTTTTCAAGCATTGGCGCTTTTATTTGTCTGATAGTCGCACCGATTGGTGCTAGTTGTCAGTTAGAAATTCACGCCAATGGGCCACTGGCACTAGTTTCAACCCCTAAAGTCGCTCCAGTTGGCGCTAGTTTCAACCACTAAAGTCGTGACAATTTGAGGGTGTGTGAAAAATTAAGGTTATTTCCCTAAATCCTTCACCAATGTGTCTTGCCCTTCCGGTCCTTTTCTCTATATGATTTACATGTTCTCCCCTTCACTCAAGCGGGTTTGATTGGCTTATTGGTTTTTTTTTTTGTTTTTTTTCCTGTTCTAACGTGCATCTTTACATCCTAGTTTTTTCTAGGACTGTGCATCAATTGCCTAGTTGCATGCTTCGCAGGACATCACCCTACAGATTGAGTCAGTCTCCTTTCTTGGTGAGCCATCTCTAGTTGATTGCCTTTTGCTTTTTTGTTTATTGAGTGTTCAAGTTTCAAGTGTTTGTTCGAGTTCATTTGGTCCACTTGTTCACTTGTGAGCATAGATTACATTTCTCGTTGTTCAACTGAAAAGTCTTCTTTCTATGATTGCTTGATGTAAAAGGGAATGAATGCCTTGTTTTGAGCTCATGCTTTGGAATTCCTCTTTGTGCTTGACCTCGTATGTCTTGTAGCCTTTTGAGGAATTTCGTTACAAAGTGTTCGAAACAACGATTGCATTCTTAGTGTTTTTTTGCATCCCTTTTTCATTCATCCTTCCATTAAGGAAATTTGCGTTCATTTAGTTTTCGTCTTAGAGTTTTATTTTTGTTAAAATGCATTAGATCACACTGCATTGAAAAGTCTTTTTGAGATCCATCATTGAACGTAGATTACATTGTTTAATGATTGAAAGCTAAAAATTGCATTGCGTACATTCTCTTTAATTAAAAGCATGCATTAAGTAGATTCTCATTTCATCGAAAAATGCATTGAGTGCATTCTTATCCTTTCAAAAGAAAAAGGAAATTGTGCATAGATTACAATTGCATAGTTTTCAAAAAAGAGGATTTTGCATAGATTACATTGCATAATTTGCATCGTTGAATGTTTTAGATTACTTTTGGATAGTAAAAGTCATCTAGTTAGAAAAAAGTTCCGTTTGCAGTATTACTGTTTGTTGCATCATTATTTGAGACTCTTCTCTTAACTAGATAGGATTCATCGAATCGAAATGAATGGTTTTTTTTTCTCATATAGCTGCATATAGGAGTTCTCTGATGACAGTGGTAGGGCCTTGCAATTGAAACATTAATTCAAGATCAACCTTTAAATCAATTCAATCAACCTAAGGAAGCATTGAAACATAACGCACATAAAGTGACGTGTTCCGGCGTTGTTAAACCTAGTAGTTGTCGTTCACCATCTGGCTTTAGACAACACTAGTATGGACTTGTGCTCCTCGTACCATTGCGTATATAAAGGGAGACCCTCATAGGTTGAAATCCTTTATCCATAGGAAGCTGAGTCTGCCGCCCTGTAACCGTGATACACTGAACACAACATTCGAGAAGACTACCTGTACGTACGTCAAGTCCTTGGTCATTTCTCTTTCATTTGATCACCAAGGTGTATATGGCAGTTCACAAAAACTTGGTACACGCTCTTGCTTAGATTACCTGAGTAGTCATTTTTTATCTTTACTGACTCTTTAAATTTTAAAAGATCATCGAGCGCTATTCCTTTCACGCTCTTTCAACTTGAAAGTGATAGAGTCACCTTTTGCCTGTTTCTTGACTCTTAAAATATGAAACGACAAAGTTTTGTTTCAATGTCTTAAAATATTACTTGCCCGCGGAATATTCCTGGTTAACGTTATCTTCCTTAGCGTTTTGTTTTAGGGTTGTTTCCAATGGAAAATTTTCCGGAGTTTACCAACCAAGGAATCCCATCCGAAGGGAATACTGGTCCTTTTCTTGCTTTTGGGAATGTTGGTGCCCCTTATATGGCAACATTGTCCCTTCCTGGGTTAACTGTCGGTTTTCTTGAATGGTTATTCTTGACCTCGTTGGTCTCGAGTATTCTGACCTCTGTACAACCATCTCCTCTGCCTGAACAACACCATGTTGATTCTAAGGTGGACCTCTCCCCTTCTTCGCCTATTTATTTGTCCTCTTCTTCTACTTTGCCTGGTGAAAGTTTGAATTCCAGTAACCAGGTGGCTAAGAATAAGAAGAGGAAGACGAAAAAGAAGAAGTTAGATAAGAGAGAGGCCAACCCTACGAATATTGTGCCTCGGACACATTCCCTTGATAAACCATCCAACCTTCCACGGAAAGTCAACTTCCCTTGCATATTGTGCAAAGGTGACCACCTTCTTCGAGATTTCCCCGGTATTCCTGAGGTACTCAAAGCATGGTTTGACGGTCGTCCGTCATTGCCTTTGACTTCTGGAATTCATCTTGGTGGCGCATCTTTGACTAGCAATGATAAGACTCATAAGAAACAGGGTAAGATTACTAATCCCTGTAAGTTATGTGAAGGGCATCATCCCATTCACCTTTGTCCATACATGGATAAAGCTAAGACAGTCTTGGACAACTCTGTGGTTTCTGTACCCTGCCTTCCGGCTAGTTACCAGAAGCTTTCTTTGAGTCCTCTGCTAGTTGGTTCAACGATCGGTCGAGAGTCATCCTTGGTCGATCTCGCTCCCTCGGAAATTCAAATTCAAGAATCCGTTCCCAGCCAACCATTGGTCGTGGAATCGGTCGATCTAATCCCGCATATGGCTCATCATGTCTTTTCCATCTAGAGTGGATCTCATCCCCCTCATGTTCTTCTTGTTTCTTCAGATTCCTTGAACTTGGAGAAAGATCCTCTTGTCCCTGTGATTCAATAATTTTCTCTTCCTGCTCCCATGTCGGTGGTCCAGGAGGATGCTCCTCTTGCTCCGGTAACACCAAGGGAAGACCATTTTAGTTCAATGGTACCCCCTCTAAGTAGTTTGGTCACTTCCTTCGATTGGAGTCGATTTGTGAGATACCACCTTCCTTCTTATGTGTCTTTTGAGATCACGGTACAGGCATTTGATGTGGTCGTACCTAGCATGATTATAAATGAAGGTGCGTATGTTAGGATTCTGTCTTTGACTACTTGGAAAGCTTTTGGTTCTCCACCGCTTGTGCATGTTACACAAAATCTGTTACCATTTAACAGAGGAACCAATCAACTGTTAGGGATCCTTCCACAATTACCAATCACTTTGGGAGGGAAAACCGTCTGTATAGACGTGATGGTTGTTCGAGGCCGCTTGAATTTCAATTTGCTGTTGGGGCGCGACTATGCTTATGCCCATGGGTGCACTTGCCTCCTCCCTATTTCATGTGATCTGTTTTCCACATGAAGGTCGAATCGTAACCATTGATCAACTTTCATTCTTTGGTCCGGAAATGGCCACTGGCCCACCATCATCTCTGCCGGTTTTTCATCCACCGGTTGTATCTTCCCTGCCATGGGTTAATTATGTGGGCACTTGTTCAGTACCCTCATCCAGTGATTGTGTTTTCATGTTCCATCTAATAGGGGCATTCGATCAATATTTCCAAGATGTTGTTCTCCCATCAGATGCGAACCCCTTGGAAGCCATGACCTCTTATTTGTCATGATGAGTTGTCATGCGGAGCATAGTTCCTTTCCTTGTGTCAAGCTCCCTAAAAAATGAGACAAGATGTCATGAGGATAGTTCGTCTTCTATGTCAACCTCATTAAAAAATGAATTAGCTCATGAGGATAAGTTATTTTAATGTGTCAACCTCATTAAAACAATGAAACACGTTCCCTTTCAATTCGAACTTTTGAGTAGATCTCGTAAGATCCCGGTTGAGTCTTTCGCTTGATCTTGTAATTGAACCTTCATTCCATCCACCTGTTCGTAACTAGTAGTCTACTCCGGTGAATGCACTAAAGCTTGGGGGGCATGTCCCTTGAATTGAGTCACCATTCTAGGGGCATGCAAATCAACTTCAAGCACAGTTTATCTTTGTTTCAATCTTGTGTAAAAATGAAACCAATTCCAAGTAGAGTTTCCCATGTTTTCAAGCTTGTGTAAAAATGAAACCATTCTTATTTTATCTCTCGTGATTGCCATTTTATCAGCTTGTTTTTCTGAATGAGCCTTGGTTTTCTCATTCCATCGTTACCATCTGCTTGGCCGATCATATGACTTCACTTGATTATTTACCCATTTCTGAGGAACGACTGCAATGAGTGGTCTTGTTAGCTTGCCTCTTGACCTTTACCTGTTATGAGTAGTTCCACCATCACCAAAACCAGTTTCTACCCTTAATGCCACTCATTCCTCCAGAAGGAGTCATCTTTCAGCTCTTTTCTGACTCTCTAAAACTGAAAAGATTGCCGAGACTCTTGTCGTTTTGAACTCGTTAAATTCTGTAAAATGATATCTACCCAGTATACGTTTACCCCTTTTTTGGGCTGGGATATATTATTCACGAAAAAGGAATACCTTAGCCTATCGCAACTAAGAGGTTCTCTCAGACATGGTTTTCTACCTTTTCGGATCTGAGGGACTATTTACGAAAAGAGACCGGCTGGAGTTTTCTTTTCCACTTCTTTTCAAACTCTCTAAACATGAAAATATGTCGAGTTCTTCCTTTTTCAAACTCATTAAACTTTGATAACATCAGAAATCGTCACCATGACATTTCCCGAGTCCCTCCTTCCTAAGGCTTGTAAAATGTACTAGGATGGATTTGTCCGAAGGAAAAACTTATAGTACAAGCATATGCTATCCCCTTCAAGCTTGTTTTAAAAAAATAATTGGGGTAATCGCCAGAAATGGTAGGGGAAAATGGAACCATTTTTTAGTTGTGTTGGCAGTATGTCGCTCTTGAACATGACACTCGTCTGCATTCGTGTTGGGTTGGGGACATCTCATTTCGTCATTTTTGCCTCCATGGGTTTGGGTAATCTGTTTTGACCTCTCATCTACTCTTTTCCACGTCATCATGACCTCAGATCCCTTGATGTCAAATACTGCCAAATCCAAAGTCATGTCGCTGATATGTTCAAGAGAAGTTTGCCTCTATAGTTTTCAACCTCCCTCTGATTCTCTGTTGGTCCTGATTCATTATCATCATGTTCCTCTGTTTCGTGTCGATGATGTGGGATTCATTATGACCCTCCTTCGACGGATCACTTCCTGTCGACTTCAACTCATTATCTAGGAAGTTGATCTAGAGACTCCTTTTCGGTACCTTAGATCTTGCATGCCTCAATGGAAGGTTCTTCCATTCAACTACAACTCCACATAATTGGCCTTCGATCGAGTGATTCTATAGGTGTTCGATGCCAGATCACTGTTCACATTCCGTGGATTGTACCAGTTGTACCTTGAGAGACATTGTCATTATTGGTGGTTTCTCTCATGCATGTTAACAACTTTCTTCATTAGCTGGTAATCAGGTGATTTTCCTACATGTTCGACTTCAACTCATTTATTCACATGCTTGAAATTGTACTTGATCGGGTCGTGATGCAGCGCAAGAACCTGGATTTTATTCTCTAAATTCCAGGTTGTGGGGCGATATGATTTGTCCATGATTGGATACATTTTTCTTTCAGATGGATGGTTGCGACAATACCATGAGTCTATATGAGATCCTTCTCAGATGGATGGCTGCGACCATACCATGATATATTTTATGGATGGCTGCGTCCATACCTTGATTCATGTATTTTCATCAGATATTTCAGTTATGTATATATATCTATGATCGATTTGCAGGTATCCCGACGGTAACATCTGGTTCCTTGCACGTACTTGTAAAGCATTTCACCCCTCACTCATGTTCGGATTTAATACTTTAGGGGGCATCTGTTACAGAGCAATTTGTCACTATCCCTGTAACCCCTGTTCCTTGATCCTGGAAGACCCATACAATGACCCTTGTGTACTTTCCAAGCATGGAATATATACCCCTGAACCACATTTTGTCTGCCAATTCATCTCCCTTTACAACTTATCTAGAAGATCCTTATAAAAACCTAGTTTTCAAGGTCGGCGCTTTCTCTCAGTGTCTGACCTGCGCCGATAGTAGATATTTGCACTGAGACCCATGCCGATCGGTGCTTTTTCTTAATGTTGGACCCGCGTCGATCCTATTTTGGAAAGTTTTTTAAATAGAAAGGAAGCTTCCGCAACTAGATGCTTCGCGAGGCGGCGAGTTGGAAGTTTTTTTTGGAGGATATGGCCAAGGAATTCCCCTTTGGGCTTCTTGTTCCCAAGAAATAGGAACTACTCCAAAGGATAAGGTCTTTTTCCATTTTCTGGATGCGGATGTTATGGATGTCTGACGGGACGTCGGTCCCCGGCCTCATCCCGAGGAGTCTCGCATGGGGTGGCCATATGGCCCCCTGTGGCTCCATTAACAACGCCATAACTATGCTAGTCCCTTGCGCATTTACTCCTCACCGCCGACGATTTCTCATTCCTTTCCTGCTCAGCTGGTTCATTATGAATTTCATTCTGGGCGATTCGAATTGCTTTTGCTTCGAGTGTATCTGCCATCAGCATCGTCTGTGGAGCGCTTTCCCTACTGCCTACGCTGAGCCAAGCGCTCACACACAGACAGGGCGACGCTGCTCTTTGCTCTGTTGTTTGGAGACCACTTCTGGTTCGCATTTCACCCAAAGTTCATCATACTGCTCCAATTCTTGTTTGCCTTACCACTGTGACGACCTTTGTAGGCTCCCTCCGTCCTCTTCCAGCTTTTCGTGTCTCACGCAGGCTCATAATCTTGCTCCAACCATGCCTAGGCTGCGCCACCGAATGCGTTGTCATAGGGGGGCAAGTCGTGGACGTCCTGCGCCTTCATGTCCTTCCACGAGCTCTGAGGCAAAAACCTCTTTTGAGACTGCTGAGGGGAAGCACCCTCCTGTCACCCGCAGCCACCGTAGTCGCGACAGCCATCCTAGCTCTGCGCACGCAACCCAGCCATATCCGCCTCCTCCGTCTACTTCGACCCGTCTGGTTTCTCCTGTCCTGCTTGCTTCAGATTGTCCCACCCTTCGCCAAACCTCTAAGAGGGCAGAGCTACGCTTTGACTGTGCTTTAAACCAGCCTTCTGTCACTGTTTTCGTAACTGTCACCCTGAGAGAGGAAGTAACCCGCGGTCCTACTCCCTTTTCTGGACCTAACCCTCCTCACCTGCGTCTCAGCCCCGCACTGGCTCCAAATGTTCCTGAGAAACCGGACGAGACCCCAAGCTCAGCACTTCCAGACTTGGGCAAACAGCCCATGCAGGTGGACACAGACACCATGCACAAAGATGGCGAACAGAAAGGTGATGCTGAAGATTCGGAAAGCGAGTATTGGTGTCGTATAGTGGAGGAGCCACCTTCTCTAGCTCGCGACCAGTGATTCCAGCCTGTCCTAGTTCCTCATGGTGATCTCGTTTTACTGTTTTGGAAATCCTCTGTTTTTACTGGCTTTCTACAGCAGCAGCAACTGCCAGTTACTCTTGTCTTTTTGTTATATAATGATGTATGTAATGAAAAATGCACCGGTTTCCCTCTCAAGGGCAGTGGAGCGACTCTTCAAAGAACTGGTTTCCCACTCTGGGCAGTTCGATTTTTTGTTAATGCATGGACATCAAGCCCAGTTTTCAGGCTTCCATAGCTAAACTGTGGCAGTTTTGTAACACTATGTTTTCATAATAGAATTAGCATAATTTAGAAAAAAAAAAAAGGTCTTTTCCCATTATTTGAGGACCCATAATCTCCTCCTCCATTGTTATATAAGGAGACCTCCTTCAGCTCTATAGCCTTAGTTAACATAGAGAGAAGAAGCAATCATAACTTCAGGAGAATAGTGTAGAGTGTGATTGTTTTTGTGTGTTGGGAACATCGTGAGATCTTGGACCTTTGTGTGTGAGGGTGTTAAAAACGTGCTTGGATATGGACCTTCCGAAGGAGAGCCTCAACATCAAGGTTTGGTTGTAAACTCCCCTTTTCTTTATCATAATAAAATGCAACTAATGTTTATCTTCCACTCTTGTTTACATTTATAAGGATATTTCTAACATTCCTTGATCAGTTAGATAGGTTGTAATTGTTTTGTGTTTGTCATGGTTTTACGCTTGTCGTAGTGTCTTGACTGTCTGTACAGGTAATTGAACGTTGGTAACAATGTGTGTCGAGCTTGAGGAGAGCGACGCATGAAGAAGCTTCGACAGAAGATGACAACATAGCATCAGAACAAAGTAGGTCATCTTCCTTTCTTTGAATTTCATTTACAATCTAGGAAGGTAGATGTTAATATGTTCTCGTAGTTGCTAGACCCACCCTATGGCTAGAGGGATCACCTCTGTCCGCAGAGGGGATTTACCTGGGCAACACTCTCCATCAAATGTAAGAGGCTTCACTTTCTTGAACTCCTCGTTGTTACACAGTAATTTTTCATCCCGTTCACTTCCCGTCTCTGATCCTGAAGTGCCCTAAGATGAAAATTGTGTAGTATATACACCATGGAAAATACATCAAGATATCCCTTGGAGACCAAAATAAAGTCTCCTTAAATATTTTCTGAAGAAGCTCAGCTTAAAACCTAAATTTCTGGGTCAACACTCTTTTCCAGTTGCATGCCCGTGTTGATGGCATGTTGCAACACTTTTACCTAGTGCTACCAACACACTTCTGATAGGGAAAAACACGTTGATCCTCTTCTAGCAATGTTTCCTCAAATGAAGGAGAAAATTCATGTACTAAAAGCTTCCAGAACGACGAGTTGGATATGGTTTGATGCTGATATGCTTGAGCTCTCTCATTTGGAGCTCTTGATCTTATCATTAGGGGATTTTCCCTTGAGAAGTGTGCCTTCCTCCTTCTTTTATGGATCCCTAAATCCCTCTCCCTGCCTATAAATTGAATCCCATCCTTCCACTACGGGTTGGTATTGGCTGATCATTAATCCTTTGCATCCCTATACTATGATAATGCCTAAATTTCGACTTGGGAGAAATATTGCTTGAAGAGCCTCGATTTGGACTTGGACATCACCAAAGGGAGGTCTCCAACATCAAGGCCATGGTTTTATGCTTCCTCTGTTCTATAATTAATAATACATTTGATGTTTCGCTTTCCATATTTGTCTGGAAATCTATGCAAGTAGCCTAATACTCCTTGATTTGTTAGGTAGTTTGTATTCGATGTATGCTATGTATATTGGCACGTTTCTTGTTGTTGTCTCTTGATATCCTATAGGTATTCAAATGCCACAAGCAGCGGGGAGTGAGCCTGAAGGATTGTGGAATCAAGGTATTCACCAATGGACTAGAAGATATCATTAGGAAGAGGTATGTCCTTCTTCTTCTACTTCCATTTTGAATACAATCTAGGAAAGGGTTCATTAGTTGGTCTCGTGTGTGGCTAGACCCACTCTAGGGATAGAGAGATCACCTTTGTCCACAGAGGGTATTGTCTTCACAACAAAATTGGCGACTCCGCTAGGGAGCTATAGCCTCTTTGTCTCTCCTTTTCCGATTTGTTTTTTTGATCAAGTTGATCGATCATCGAGATCTGAGTCTGTTTAGGTCTCTATAGGTCTACATAGTGCTTGATTTTTGCTTTAGGGTGTCAAGTCTGGTCTAATTGTTGAAATTCTTTTTATTTTTTATTTTATTCCTCGCCCAACGCGTTTTCTGTCTTTACAAAACCACTGTCAACGTTTTCTTATATAAAATAGTCGCGTTGATCTACCTTTAAGCATGATTTTTCCTTTCACAAGCACTTTTATCCCATATATTAGAAGAAATTAGGGTTTCCATTCAATTTCCAGCGTCCTGGCCTCTGAAGTGTATTTCTAGTCTGATATGATTTGGTACCATTGTGTTTAGCCTGATTTCTTTGCTTGAGTGATGAATTTGTCTCTTTGACCATGTTTTTGTTTGAGTGAAGATTGGATCATGCTATAGGGTTTCTAGGTCAGTTGTCCTTCACTTGTCGCTTGTTTGTGTCATCAAAAGATTGGTTGACTCTGTCTGAGAGCTCTGCTGCAATCATTCTAAACACTAATTCATATTACTTTTGGCTTGTATTTGCAAAGTTGTTTTCATTTGCATTAAATCATTATTGCACTTCAAAATCACCTTTGATTGAATTCCAAACATAGATCATGATTGTTTGATTTGTGAGCTTGAGAGTGTATATTTGTTTTGATTTCCCATTTCGAAAGAGAAAAAGTAAAAGCCATTTTCATTTAAAGCTTTTGAATTTGTTTTTTCTTCCTTCTTTTTGAAAAGAAAAATTGGAAGTCATTTTCATTCAAGTACTTTTGGAACGATTTGTTTTCCATTCGAAAAAGAGAAAGTGAAAGGAATTTTCATTTCAATTCTTTATCCGTTTGGTTAGTTTTTCTTTTTTTAGTTCATTGATTGCATTAGTTTGCATTTCAGAATCCGAAGTAAATGAAAGAAAAAACAAAATATGTTTAGTGCATCTTAATGAAGACAGAAGTGATTTCGTTTTTAGTAGGGTTGCATTTGCGATAGTGAAACTGAATTCGTTTTCAAGTTGCATTTCATTAATTTTGAGTTAGATGGGGGGAATCGCTGCTTGTTGCATTGCTTGTTTGTTTCATTCTTGTTTTCACTTCCTCCCTCATTAGTTTGGAGTTCATCGAAATGAAATTGATTATTTTTTTCATTGAGCTGCATTATAGGGATTCAGGGTACATCATTATTGAGCCCAAAATTGAGACATAATCAAATATCAACTTTAAAATTTACTCAATTAACCTTAAGGAGCATTTTTAATTAACTCAAACATATAGAGTTCTAGGCTAGAGATGTGTTCCGACGTTGTTAATTGTAGCAGCTGTCGTTAACAGCCTGTGTTGCATTCCGGGGGTGCTATCTTGTTGCACATATGGAAGTATATAGGAATATGCTCCACATATGAAAAGTATAAGGGGACACTCTCATCAAACGGTTACACATTAGAAAATGCTACTACAGACTGAGCTCCCACATACCGTCGAGTATATTTTGGAAGACCCCACTAGGTTGCAAACCTACCATAGGTAACCGAGTCGGCCGCCTTGTAGACGTGATAACTCAAATCAATTTCACTTGCAATGTTGGGAATCGACTATGTTTTTCATTCATTTGCGTTGTGAACAAGCATGACAAGGACAACCTATTCCTTCATTATACTCAAAATTAATTTAGTAATATTAATGATGGTTCTCTTCCATTCATCAAATATGACACCCAAATTAAGGTAACATTGTGCTTCCATGATTATCTCCACAATATCCTCATGTAATGTTATTATCTCCATGCTTTAATTTCATTTTTATCATCATGCTACTACAACTATTTGTATATTTTCCAACATTATCAATGATTCCTAATAAAATTGATTTATCTTCTTCAACACTGTATGATGAAAACAAGTTTCTTACCCATCTTAACAATGTCTCAATTCTATTGATAATATCACAAACATAAAAAACATATTTCACTAATGTTTACTAAAATTCCTTACATTATTTTGAGGGTACTCATACTAAGAATATCATCTCTCACACTAGTCATAAGTATCATAGAATGAGCTCTATGTATGAGAACCTCACCCTTCCTCTTTCCTCTCAAACATATCCAATTTAGTTATCATTGGAAGGAGTTATAAAAAGGATCATATCAAACATATCCAATTTAGTTGTCATTGGAAGGAGTTATAAAAAGGATCATACCTGTCATTGTCAAACCTTTTTTAGAACATTCAAAGATAATTATATGACATGAAGGGAATATCTTACCCCTCTTATATTGTAATATTTAGACTTCAAAATCTTGGTGTTCCAAAAATTTTCATTTGATTCTTTATAATAATAAACATAATTGTCTTTCAAGAAATACTCAACATCCTTTTAATTATAAATCTTCCGAGAAATCACATAAGGAATTTTTGGAACCAACACGTTTCGAACTACCAACTGTAGTTCATCATCAGGATAATGATGATGAACTACAGCTGGTAGTTCGAAACGCATCGGTTCCAAAAATTCCTTATGTGATTTCCTAGAAGATTTATAATTAAAATGTTATGGATCACAAAAGCTTGCACTCTCAACTCAACATCCTCTCAAGAATTTGTTCTACAACTACATCTTGATTATTTTCTTCTCTTCCTTTAGCAAATCTTTCTTCAAATATTTTCCCCCCAAGGCATGAAAATCGTACTAGGATATGATAATAAATGCTTTAAGAAGAATATGCAACAAACCTAATATCAAACATCCAATGGGAAAACATAGGAAAACATAGTAATTAAGTAAAATTTCCAACTATTACATTAGATTTGGGGGTTGTATTGGCCACTTCACCTATGGGGGATGTATGGCTAATTCACCTACATTAAATACCTATGACCAATCTCAATCATTAGCCACCTATTAGAAACCAAATATTTCATTTTGTGAGTGGAAAATTTTCTTAGTGTGTTTGAGTTTTAATTTTAGCATGGACATTGTTAAAAGATTGAAGTGTCTGGATTTTAATTGTTCTCTAAAATTTTTCAAGATTAAGAAATAGAATATTTTCCATTCTAATTATAAACCAAGCTTACTTATTAGCATAAATATTATAAGAAATAATTATTAGTAAACCAAAACTATTAATTAATAGGAGAATACAAAAACACATACACATTTATGTTATGCATGTCTTCTTAATAAAATATACATATTCCTTAAATAAAATCATACATATTATTTATAAAGAAGCATTATTATTTATATTATAAAAAAATTATGTATATTTTTTACTAATATTTTCAAATTTATTTAAATATTACATTTAAACATATATAATGTTTTTTTATAAGGAAACGTGATAAAAAAGACCGTTTTTCACAAGAAGACTCACACAGAGAAGTACCTTCAAGCTGGTTCCCATCATTTTTCTGCTCAGAAATTTGGGGTCCTGTGTACTCTTGCGACTTGTGCTTTTAGAATTTCTGACAACAACTCCTTAGAATCAGAGAAATCCTATCTTCTTGACGTTTTTGAAAATAATGGTTACAGTAGATCTCAAGGTCTTAAAGCCTTTCAAAAGGCATATAAAGTATTGAGTGGTAAATCTACTCAGGTGGATCCTATTTCCAAGGTCCATCTCCCATTTATCCAGGGGACAACGGACAAAATTGCCCATTTCCTTAGGAGAAATAATATCTCTACTTCTTTCAAACCTCTCTGCACTATAAGAAATTCTCTTGGGTCTGTTAAAGACCCTATCGACCCGAAGGACATGAAAGGGGTTTACATGATTCCTTGTTCTTGTGGAACTCCCTATATAGGAGAAACAGGTCAATCCATTAGGCAAAGAATCTGGGAGCATGTTGCAGATATTAGACATAATCGGTCCCGTACCTTAGCTCTTGCTGAACATGTGGAAAAATCCTGCCACCATGTTTGTATTGAAGACTCTGAAGTCGTTGCTAGGGTAGATCACTTCCACCATAGAAAATTGAGAGAGGCCATCTAAATTGGGCGACATGCTAAGAATCTCAACCTTGATGATGGTTGGAAATTAAGTAAGAGCCATTTTTATTTTAATTTATTTATTGATTTATTATTTGTAAATTTTTATTTTTAATTAATTATTTTATTTTATTTTATTTGATGTTACTTAATTTATTTATTTATTAATTTTGACTCTTCCTAATTCTTTCCTAGGTTTCTTTATTTAGTTATTATTTTATTTTATTTAGTTATATATTATTTAATTAATTTATTGATTTATTTTTATCTAGTTAATTTATTAATTCTTTGGTTTAATTTAATTTTATTGATTAAATTAAGTTACCCCCTATCACTTATTATATTGTTAATAGATATTTTATTTATTTAATTTAATTTAATTATTTATTTCTATTTATTAATTTATATTGTCTTAATTTATTATTTAATTGATTTAATTAATTAATTAATTAATTAATTACATATTTTGTTTTAAAAATTTTACCCTTCCCTTTTACCCATTACACAATAATTTATGACTTAATCTTAATGATGTGATTAATCGGAAAGTTCTTTTATCAATTTTATTTTAATTAAACAAGATTAACCAAGATTTTATTTAAACAATTAATTTATTTTTTAATTTACTAACTAAATTCATAATGGCTAGTTCTTAACAACTACCCTTAACGGCTAGTTCTGAACAGCTAATTCCAGGCAATGATGCATCTATACTATTTATTCATTTAGATCGATTAGTTTCTCCACCTTGTCCTGAGGATGAACCACTATGTGATTAATCCAAAATTCTTTTATTTACATTATAAATCACAAAAGTCTTAAATCTAACAATGTTACAAAAATGTTAAAAAAACATTAATAATCTTACCATTTACCAAAATGTATAACATAAAGATTCTATTAACATACTAGAAATTCTTATAACATCTTTCCAACAATATTATAAATTTTTATTAAATCCTCCAAATAATAGAAATATTTAACATCAATTCGCAATGGTCAAGTGGTAAATATGTAATATAAACATCAATTCACAATTGTCCAGTAGTAAATGTGTAATATAAAGATTCTATTAACTTATTATAAATTCTTATAACATTTTCCAACAATATTATAATTTTTTATTAAATCCTCCCAATAATAAAATTTTTTAACATCAATTCAAACCTGTCCAGTTCGAGTTTCATAGAGAATTATATGTTGCCCCTTCGAATTTACAAAATGTAAAAAAAATCTATGAATACTCATCCATATATATATATATATATAATATTTGGTATTTCTTTGGTATTTCAGATTTAACGCTTCAAAGGAAGAAACTGTCGGTAAGCAGGAATCTTTTTGATTAATTGTATGGACTTTTAACTTCCGTTTAGTGAGAGGCAGCAGAAAGATTTATGATTAATTTTATAAATTTTATTTATTTATTTTAGGGTGTGTTAAATTTTTCCAATTTATTTTTAAGTGCCGTTTTAAGTAATATTTACTTTAATGTTTTAAGTAATATTGACTTTTAATTGATTTTATGAGAGTGAGTGAGGTCTCTTTGCACACATTTTACTCGCTGGGGAGTGCAAACGCTGTGTTCATTCCCTTATTTTACGGAAAAGTAAAGCATCGTTGTTTAAAGGTTACTTTAATTTCATTTGCTTTCTTAATTTCTGCTTTTCTTAATTTCCCTTCATACAGAAAACAGCTGGAAAATTAACCGACCCGAAGATATCGGAAAGAATTGATTCTCTTCTGTCAGTGCAGCTATATAGCTACGCTACGAAACTCCATTTTCTCATCCACAAACAGCCATTCTCTCACGGAAGAGATGCAGATTACCACAATGCTTCTCCTCGCCCTTTCTTTCATTCTCTTTCTCAATCCTTTTGTCTTTTCCACACCAACACCCCATTTCTCTCACACTCACCATCCTCCTCTCACCAATGCTTCCGATCAACACGCTCTGCTTGCTTTCAAGTCTGCAATCACATATGATCCCTACCAATCCTTAGCCACCTGGAAACCAAATGTTTCATTCTGCCACTGGACGGGTATCATATGCAGCAGCCGCAGGCAGAGGGTGGTTTCTCTCAATGTTTCAAGCATGGAATTACAAGGTACAATCTCTCCCCTTCTCTCTAATCTATCATTTCTTACAGTACTCAGCCTTCGCAATAACAGTTTCCACGGTCCCATTCCCTATCAATTGGGAAGCCTCTTTCGCTTAAAGATGCTTCGCCTGTCTCTCAATCAACTCCAGGGTTCCATTCCGCCCACTCTCGGTAGCTGCCGCAGTTTGCGGAACTTGACTCTCTCCGATAACAATCTGACAGGATACATTCCCCCACAACTATGTGTTCTCCCCAACCTAATTACCATGTTCTTGGGAGGTAACAATTTGATGGGAACAATCCCCAACTGCTTGGGAAACATATCCTCTTTGCAGTACTTAGATTTATATAACAACACCCTACACGGCAGTGTTCCCTCCGAATTGGGTATGCTAAGCCAGCTCAGATTTCTTCATCTGAGTATTATATTCCGTCTTCGTTGTCTAACTGCACAAATATTGAAACATTGGATATAAGTTTTAGCCAATTAGCTGGCCACATTCCGTCGGGGTTGTGTAGCAAGAAGATCACCCACTTAAATTATCTTCATCTGGGTGGTAATCAGCTGAGCGGCAGCATTCCTTCTTCCCTCTTCAATTGTACGAAGCTTGAACGGATTTCCTTAGCAGGGAACCAGCTCAGCGGAACAGTGCCCATGGAGCTGGGTAAATTGACACATCTCCAGAGGCTTCTCTTTGGCGGCAATTACTTGATTAGCGGCAGCACCACGGTATGCCCCATTCTTACTGCTCTTAATAACTGTTCCAATCTACAATTAGTAGACTTATCCGATAATAATCTCACAGGACAACTTCCCTTTTTTATAGGCCACCTCTCTACAAAACTCCACTACTTAGACCTGAGTGTCAATGAATTATCAGGAGAAATACCTCAACATATTGGAAATCTAACTAGTTTAACATACCTCAGTTTAGAAACTAATTCTTTTACAGGGTCAATCTCTTCTCTTAATTTGCTTATGAATTTGGAGAGGTTATATATGAATTTCAATAATTTACAAGGAAGCATCCCTATGGAAATTGGGCAGCTAAAACATTTAGGGCTCTTAGATCTCTCTAGAAATAATCTCTCTGGAAAAATCCCTGATTTTGTGGCCAACCTTCAGCAACTAAGATATTTAGATCTTAGTCATAACCAGTTATCAGGAAATATACCTACAAGTTTAGGGAAATGTGTGAACTTACTAGAGCTAGACCTATCATATAACAAGCTTAGTGGGAACATACCTCCAGAGATTGCAGGCCTTGCAAATTTAGCCCTCTATTTCAACTTGTCAAACAATTTATTACATGGCCACGTGCCTTCAGAACTAGGAAAGTTCAATATGCTTCAAGCTATAGATATTTCTGCAAATCGGTTAACTGGCCACATTCCAAGTGCACTTGGAAGCTGCAAAGAAGTAGAATATCTGAATCTTTCTTCCAACACACTTGAAGGTCCAATTCCAATGTCACTCAGTGAACTTCTAAGTCTTCAGGACATGGATCTCTCCCCCAATAATTTGTCAAGTAGAATACCTGTATCACTGGGAAATCTCACAATGCTCCAACACTTGAATGTTTCTTTCAACAAGCTGTCGGGAGAAGTCCCTAAAGAGGGAGTTTTCAAAAGGATTGGCGCCACAACATTTCTGGGAAATCTTGGTCTATGTGGACCTTGGGTAGGTCTATCACCATGCTATTCTCACAAACATAGAAGTGTTTTGAATCTAAAAAGAGTTATCATTCTTGTTGTTTCTATTGCAACAATTGTTGTATTATGTTTGTGTCTTGCAATCTTGTGGAGACGAAATTGCAAAAACCATATTGAGACAGAGACTGGTCCCTCATTAAATGTGGGGCATCGAAGAATCTCCTATGCAGAGCTCGTCATTGCAACAAATGAATTCAGTGATTCCAACTTGTTAGGAGTTGGTAGTTTTGGAAAAGTGTACAAAGGAGTTTTGAATGATGGCACAATAATTGCTATCAAACTTCTCAATCTAGAAAGTGAAGGGGCTCAAAAGAGTTTTGATAGAGAGTGCAAAGTTTTGGGAAAAGTTAGACACCGGAATTTGATTAAGGTCATAACTTGTTATTCAGATCTCCAAATCAAAGCTTTGATATTTCCATTAATGCCAAACGGAAGCCTAGAAAAATGGTTATATCCTGATGATGGAGAACAAAGTGATTTGAATTTGATTCAAAGGTTGAATATAGCAATAGACATTGCCCAAGGCATGGCATATCTCCATCACCATTGTTTTGTTCAAGTGATTCATTGTGATTTGAAACCCAGCAATGTGTTGTTGGGTGAAGATATGACTGCATATTTAATAGACTTTGGCATTGCTACAATATGTTTTCCAAATAATGAAGCCGGAGCCCTCACTTCCACAAATGCACTCAAAGGATCTATAGGGTACATTCCTCCAGGTATTATTTAAACTATATACCTTATTAAGCAATTTTATGATTTTCTTATGTTTACTTAACATTTAAATTAAAGTAAAAAACTTAATATGAAGATCTATGAATGCAGAATATGGAGTGGGAGGACAAGTTACAACAGAAGGCGATGTTTATAGTTATGGAATAGTGCTATTGGAAATGCTCACTAGAAAGAAGCCCACCCACAACATGTTTGTGGATGGAATGCATTTGCAAAAATGGGTGGGTAGCAGTTTTCCATACCAAATACAAGAAGTGGTGGACATGGGTTTATTGAGGAGGACTAATAGATGCAACGAAGAAGATAAGGATCTCAATTGCCTTAGATCACTGATAAATGTGGGTTTGCTTTGCACAAATGAATCTTCTCAAGGGCGACCTACTATGATGGGCATTCTAGGCACACTACAAAACATCAAAGACACTTTTTTGAGCCATACTTCCATTCCCAAATTCCAATCAAATCTAACACATTTGTTGGGTAGTACAAGTACTACTATCAACAACATTTGTGAAGGCGAGAGTTCTTCCACATCTTAGTCTATTCTAACAAAATGGTAGTTGTGCTACTAAACCATGAAGTAACGTGAGTCTTATTTCCTATGGTAGTTGTGTTACTAAACCATGAAGTAATGTGTGTCTTATTTCCCTTGTTTGTACATAAATATTTGAAGTAATGTGAGTCTTATTTCCTTTTTTTGGACATAAATATCTGAAGTAATGTGAGCCTTATATCCTTTTTAATACATAAATATTTGAACAAAGTGGTAGTGTTTTAAAAATGTCTTTATGATTATGAAATTTCTTATTCTATCTTCAAAAAATTATATTCAATATCTTTACATCTATAATTGAATGTATCACTGTTCTAATTAAATGTCTCACGCTCTTTTGGTATTAAATACATAAGGAATTTTGTATTTCTTTCAAATCACTGAATATAGAAATATATTTTAGTTCCAGAAATTATTGAAAAACCTATTACATGTATCACTCTTCTAATTGAATGTATCACATTCTTAATGTATCATAGTTATAATTAAATGTATCACACTCCTTTTGGTACTCTTTTGGTATTAAATACATATGAGCTGGCATTTCTTTCAAATGAAAAAAATATGGAAATATATTTCAGTTCCATAAATTATTGAAAAAACTATTATATGTATTGACTCTTCTAATTGAATGTCACACCCAATGTATCATCACACTCTCTTTTTTTGGTATTAAATACATAGAGTTTTATATTTTGAATATTTCTTTCAAGTACCAATGTAACAACATTTGTGAAGGCCGCAGTTCTTCCACATCTTAGTCTATTCTAACAAAATGGTAATTGTGCTACTAAACCATGAAGTAATGTGAGTCTTTATTTCTGTTTGTACATAAATATTTGAAGTAATGTGAGTCTTATTTCCCTTGTTCGTACATAAATATTTGAACAAAGTGGTAGTTATGTAACTGAACTATGAAAAAATTTGAGTCTTATTTCCCCCTTGTTTGTATATAAATATCGTTGTTAATTGCATGCAAATGTGAACAATAGAGTTAGATTCACTATGAATGGTGTTTTAAAAATGTCTTTATGATTACGAAATTTCTTATTCTATCTTTAAAAAAATTATATTCAATATCTTTACATCTATAGTTGAATGTATCATTGTCAGAAGTTAAAGCCCATCACACTCTTTTGGTATTAAATACATAAGGAGTTTTGTATTTCTTTCAAATGAAAAAAAATACAGAAATATATTTTAGTTCCATAAATTATTGAAAAACTATTACAAATATTACTCTTCTATTTGAATGTCACACTCAATGTATCACACTCTTTTGGTATTAAATACATAGAGCTTTATATTTTGAATATTTCTTTCAAATGATTAAAATATAGAAATATATTTTAGTTCCAGAAATTATTATTGAAAAAAACTGGAAAAAAGAAAATGACAATGAATATAATTTTAAAAGATGAATATAACTATTTCTTTCATATGATTGCTAAAAAATATAAATATATTTTAGTTCCAAAAATTAATAGAAAAAACTAAAAAAAAACTATTACAATAAATGAATATAACTATTGTTGTTTATTTTTTTTTATATAATTCTTTAAAGAGTGTCATAACCAACATAAAAAAGATGTTAGTAGCCAATTTAAAACAAAGTCAATTAACACACTTCTATGACAATTCAAACAAATCATAAGTAAAGGAAAAGTCACAATTCAGACCGCATTAGCTTTATGTAATCATAACTCACAAATTATATCATGCCACATATTTAAAATCTTATTTTCATAATATGATACCACGAAACATATGGCTTTCCTATCATTCAATAAATTAGTAAATTTCATTTTTAACAAAATATGTGTTTTATTATTATATTTCAAGGAAAACTTATGGCTTTTATAGCATTCAATAAATTAGTAAATTTCATTTTTAAGAGTAAAGTAAATTTCATTTGCTTTTAAGAGTAAGGTATTAAAAGGAATATGTGTTTTATATTTTAAAATATAAATATATTTTATGTTTTATATTTTAAAAAAAGATATATATTTAATAAGAATAAAGTTTTGAGAGTTCTAATTTGATTATATTATCAGTCTAGATTGTTAAGATTAACCGAATTCATATGTGTACGTTAGAGAGCTAAAATTGTTAATCAAGCTTTAATTAGATACCGGAAAAACATATGTCTTTCCTATCATTCAATAAATTAGTAAATTTCATTTTTAACAAAATATGTGTTTTATATTTCAAAAAAACCTATGGCTTTTCTATCATTCAATAAATTAGTAAATTCCATTTCCTTTTAAGAGTAAGGTATTAAAAAGAATATTTGTTTTTATATTTCAAAATATAAATATATTATATATTTTATAAAATATAAATATGTTATAAATATATATTATGTTTTATATTTTAAAAAAAGATATATATTCAATAAGAATAAAGTTTCAGAGCTCTAATTTAATTATGTTATCAAGTTAGATTGTTACGATTAACAAAATTCATAGGCCGATGTTAGGAGAGCCAAAATTGTTAATCAAGCTCTAATTTGATCATATTATCATCATGATTAACATGAAATCATAGGCACAATGATTAACAAACATAAATCATAAGCACAAGTCTGAGAGCTATAATTTGATCATATTAGAGCACAATGATTAACAATTAACAAAACAAAAAATCATAGGCACAAGTTTGAGAGCTTCCGATTTGATCATATTAGAGCACAATGATTAACGAAAACAAAAATCATAGGCACAAGTTTGAGAGCTCTAATTTGATCACATGGCCCAATGAATAACAAAAACAGAAATCATAGGCACAAGTTTGAGAGCTCTATTTGATCATATTGGGGCACCGTTTTGAGAGCTCTAATTTGATTATATCATATTATCACCATGATTAATAGAAATCATAGGCACAAGTTTGAGAGCTCTAATTTGATCATATTAGGGCACAATTTTGAGACCTCTATTTTGATTATATCATATTATCATCATGATTAATAGAAATCATGCACAAAGTTTGAGAGCTCTAATTTGATTATATTATCATGAATGATTAGCAAAATGATAGGCACATCCTTACTAATGAGAGAGAATTGTTATGATTTATGATTAAATTATTATGATTTATGAATTTTTAGGCACATGCATACCATGAGAGAATTGTTACACTTTATGATTAAATTATTATGATTTAGGATTAACAAAATCATAGACACATCCATACCCTACCGAAGAGGTTGTCTATCTTATCAAGAGGTTCTCTATCTTGCAACATAGACTAGTAATAGAGGTTATTATCCTATTGTGAAACATGTGATAAACGTAAAGGTGTGCGTTTATACAGAACAAACAAAATTTTACATATTAAACATTCCTCCCTTTTTCAACACTCTATTTTGATCCTAGAGATACCCTTATCTCGCAGCCAACCACGCGCTCTCGTTTTCGCCGGATTAAAGACTAAATTATCAAGCCATGATCGATTCTTGAAAATTGTCATTGATATTGGATGTTGGAGTAGTGGTAGTTCTATTTTTATAATGTTTTTCATATTCTATGTACCATTACTGATATTGGATGTTGGAGTAGTAGTTCTGGCTTTCTTATAATGCCTTGTAGATTCTATGTGAATTTCATGTCAGTTCGGGTGTGGGTATATTCTTCAAAGAAACCAATGGTATTCTCTTCAAAGAAACCAATGTTTTCAGATTCTATGTGAATTTCATGTTGTGCCATGAAGCCAAAATTTTTACCCTTCAAGCAAACAGAGGGCTGGGCTTATGAAATGCAATCGCAAATAAGCCTAATGCTAACTACCAAGAGTTGGGCGATGAAACAGTTAGACAACGGCTAAGGGAGCGAGTCTAACGGGACAAGAAGAATAACGGTAAGGGAGCGGAGTCTCAACGGAATTCACATATGTCAGCATTTTATTTGGCGTCTGGAAATGGTTAAGAGGAAAATTCAAATGACCATTGGTGGGAGTGGAAAATCGTTGTCCGGAGGAAAGTGGATTTCGGAGGAGGTAGGCGGCGGTAAACGGTTTTGAGCAGGGTGGGTGCGAAGTGTTGTGGAGGCGACACGTAGGTAAGGTCCTGTCATTGAGAAAACTACTTTTCAGACCCCCACCCCTGTTAACGAGAAATGGGCAAGGGGGATGTGAAAAGGCTTCCCCGCTGTTGATCTGGGCGGGGAAGAGATCTGCCATTGGAACTTGCCCGGGAGATAATTGCAACGCAACAAAATCCCTTATCGTTTTGTGAACTTAGGATAAAAATATGTGATGTTTATTACAATTAAATTTAATCTCTTAATGAAGAAATTAACATAATTAAACAAAATTTTAACTCCTAATTTTAATCTTTGGCGCATTTAGACAAGCTACCATTATTTTCTTTTCTTTATTCAAACTAAGAAATTCATTTATTTTATTGCTTTCAAACTATGCGTAACATTTTTTCAATACTTTTCCTTCATTTTTTAGGGCAACTATTTCTATCATTTTCTTGATATGAATAATTTATTTACCATGATTTCTAACATTTTTTTTTTCTATTCATATCTAAACTTAACATTTTTTTTTAATTTTTAATTTTTTCTAAAACACTACCTTATCAAAACCAAATAATGTTACAACACTTCCTAACGGGGGAGGACTAATCCAAGTGCATATTGATCGTCACCCACCTATTCCACCTAGACCTCCAGTCGGTTTCATCAGTTTCCTTGTTTCTAGGAACATTTACTATTTTTAGCAGTTTTTCGGGTCCTGGACTTCTGGAGCAGTTTTGACCCCTTAAACGACATTTTTTAAGGTTCGTAGTAGGATCACTAAATATAAGTAGGGGCATTCCACAAATCATGTAGTACTTAGAGAGATCTTTTCAACGAGGTATCGTACAAGCTAAACGAAGATCATATGACCAAGTTACGACCCCGAGAAGTTTGCTTCCCAACTAACCCCAACGAGTTCAACAAACTCTTGGTGTTTAGTCTCCTGGAGTTAGGGTTTTGGTTTTATATGCTTTTCCTTTGATGTTTAACAATGAAAAGTCCCTTGAGCCTCATTGTAACACAGTTCAGAGGCATGTAGCTGCCACATCACTTATCAGCGATAAACTACCATTGCCTGAGCTAGTTTATTTCCATTATGTATGTAAGCATATTTTAGTTCGTTGATATTAATTAAACGAATTTTTATTCTTGATTCATCTCTGTGTTTATGCCTATATTTGTATTCTGTTGTGTTCCTGCATAACAATTTTATTCCTATTGAATCTCTATGTTTATTCTTATATCTGTATTTTATTGTGTTCCTGCGTCAGTCTAGATCAATCTAACAATAGTACTTGACCCAATCTTTCAGAGTGCTAACTAAGGAGGATTTATTGTGTCCTTAATAAGACTACCTGACTACCCTTTGTATGTGTGAGTAATCTCCCTGAGTATTTTTCTCGGTGTATTGTAGCAGCAAGATGACTGCTAACTTATCTAATCTTTGTTTTAGGGTAACCTTGGGGGACTTTTGATATGCTAGAGGTACGTGGAAGAGTAGCCCATGTACTGGTTTTTTCTTATCTGTTACTACTCCAAGGGGTACCAATAATGGTTACAAGGGAGCCCAATAGACATGACCACCTCTTTTAGTTCTTGCATGTATGCTTCCCCAAATGCAGTTCAATGCACATAATGATAGATCTATGTAGTTTAAGGGAATTGGTACACATCTCTAGAATAATCCTTTTTTTGCTAAAATAAGTGGTGCGGATGGCTTGAGAAAGTGCTTTGATACCACTTGTAGTATGCTTAACCTGTAGAAAATATCAGAAGTGAGAAATATGCTAGAGATACCACAAAAAATAACGTAATAAGATGATAGAAAATAAAAATATTATATTAAGATCTGCAACAATATTGTTCACTTTCCTCTTTGAGGGGGAAACCAACAGTCGAGTAGAGCTCAATTGCACAAGACAAGACAAGACTTCCCTTACTATCCTTGATTATATATAGTTTCATGAGATACAAAACCTAGCTACTCATGGTCCCTTGCATAATGTCGGTTAACCCATTTATTTATTAGTTGTGACCCACTATAACTAATTGTGGTATTTTTTTAAAATGTAGGTCAACCACTTACAATCATCATTAATGCAATTAACCACTTATGAGATTTATTTATTAAACTAGCTCACAAAATAGAATAAAAGATACATCAACGACTTAGAAATCAACCTCTTCGAGGGGGAAACCTCCTTTAAATTACATAAATGAACAATTATTTGATGATACAAATGACAAAACCTCCTTTCTATATATAGGAGTCCAAGTGGTCACAATATAATCCTAGTCGACATAACAATAACAATGTAAGGGCACAACAATAACAATAGTGAGCTTCTATGGGGCGCAATAATAACAATATGGGGAATACATGGGCACAACAATAACAATAAGGGGGCTACACTAACAATAACAATAACAGGATACACTAGTATTATAGGGACCTAGCATACCAATTGTAGTATGCTTAACCTGTAGAAAATATCACAAGTGTGAAATATGCTAGAGATACCACAAAAAATAATGTAATAAGATGATAGAAATTAGAAATATTGTATTAAGATCTGCAACAATATTATTCACTTTCCTCTTCAAGGGGGAAACCACCAGTCGAGCATAACTCAATTGCACAAGACAAGACAAGACTTCCCTTACTATCATCGACTATATATAGTTTCATGAGATACAAAACCTAGCTACTCATGGTCCCTTGCATAATGCCGGTTAACCCGTTTATTTATTAGTTATGACTTGTTATAACTAATTGCGGCTTTTTTTTTATAATGAAGGTCAACCACTTACAATCATCATTAATGTGGTTAACCACTTATGGGATTTATTTATTAAACTAAATAATCATGACTCTTATGGGGCCCCTTGGGCCTATTAAATTAATAAAAGGATTAAGGTTTGAACCTAAAAAAATAGCATAATATTTGTCAATAAATGTCAAGCCTTTTTCAAAACATCAAAGACATTTCTATGACATGGAGGGACCCTTTTGGGGGTATCTTACCCCTCTTATATTGTAATATTTGGACTTCAAAATATTCATGTTCTAAAAAAAATCATCTGATTCTTTATGAAAATCAACACAGTTATCTTTCAAAGAATTACTTAGCATCATCTCGACAATTTATTTCTACAACTACAACTTGTTTCTTTTCTTCTCTTCCTTCAACAAATCTTTCTTCAACTATTTTTTTGTCAACAATCCTACTAGGATATGACACCAAATTATCTAAGAAGAATATGCAACAATACCAATATCAAATATCTAATGAGAGATCATAGTTTATTAAGTAAAGTTTCCAACTATTACATTAGATATAGGGGTTGTAATGGAAAACACATTGAAAATTTCCTACCATGGATGTGAAGGCTTGACTCACACACTAGAGATTCTTTCTTTCCATTTCTCTCTCTTCCTAGCTTTTAAATCATTATTTTAAATATATAATAGACATGATGGAATATTGTTAAACATTAAAGAATTTGTCATATCTACACCATGCAAGGAAGCAACATGTACCCTTTTTTAGACCATCTTTTGCAAGCACAACAATTGGATACTCATCATTTTTGTCTCGTAATATCTAGATTCTCTTAAGCATTCTTTTTATAATTCCTCAATCTTATAATTCCTCAAATATTCATTTTGTTGTAATTTATGGCTAATGCACCTACATGAAATACTTATGATAAATCTCAATCATTAGCTAGCTATTGGAAACCAAATATTTCATTTTGTGAGTGGAAATTTTTCTTACTGTGTATGAGTTTTAATTTTAGCGTGGACATTGTCAAAGGGTTGGAGTGTTTGGATTTTATTTTTTCTCTAAACATTTTTCAAGATTAAAGAATGGAATATTTTCCATTCTAATTATAAACTAAAATTACTTATTGTCTTAAATATTACAATAAATAATTATTAGTAAATTAAAAGTATTAATTAATGGAAAAATACAAAAACAAATACACATTTATGTTACTATTATTGAATGCCACAATTAAAAAAAACTAAAATAAATAACTGAAATTGTCTTATTGGTCCAAATTATATTTTACTTTGTCTTATTATTTTAATAAAAATGAAAAATAAATATAAATATGCTTATTTATATATTTTCTTAATAAAATATACATATTTCTTATAAAATCATACATATATTTTTTTTATTAAAACTTATTATCATTTATATTATAAAACTTTTATATATAATTTTATTAATATTTTATTTTTTGGAATATTACCTTTAAACTTATATAACAAATATAAAAAAAATGCAATAAAAAAAAACATTACCTTTTCCAAATGTTTATGTTACAACATTAATAACCATACCATTTACCAAAATGTGTAACATAAAAATTCTATTATAAAACATATTATAAATTCTTATTACATCTTTATCTTCTAAATAATAAAAATATTTAACATCAATTGAAACATGTCTGAGTCTAGTTTTATCGACAATTATATGTTACCCTTTTGTTATTAGTAATTAAAATTTTGAAAATTTATGAAATGTAAAAGAAAATATAAATATTCACTTTAATATTGATTATTTCGTTTTATATATAATGTACAAATATTTTGGATTTTTTTAAATTTATTTTATCAAATTTGGTATTGCATTTGACATTTAAAAGGAAGAGACTTTAAGAGACTATAGGTAAGGAGAAAGATTTATGATTGCTTTTATAGAACTTTTTGATTTATTTTAGGTGATAAATTTTAAATTTATTTGGTCATGTACTTAATTTAAGTACATTGATTTTCACCGTATTTTATTAGAGTGCGTCTGCACACACCACTGGCTATATTCTCGTTGATGTCATTGTACCAATTCTCTCCTGGTCTCTTCTCTCTCCTATGGAAACTACGAGCTCTGTGGCGCTATGGTTCAGGCATGCTATGGATGTCGATGCGATGATCCCGAGGGACTACTGTTGCCCAATAGTGGAGTATCAGCCTTTCTCCCCACACCTCCACCCGACCAAAGAATGACTTGGAGCAGTATGGTCTTTGATCTTGCTTATTTTTGTAGCGATGCTAGTTTTCTTCATTACAGAGTAGCTCACTGGTTTACGTTTATGATAGTGCTAGCTTTTTGTTACTGTGTCATTACAATCATAACTATTCCGCCGGTTTCCCTTCACAAGGGCGGTGAGACTGCTTTTACAGAGCTGGTTTCCCTATATGGGCAGCTTCATTTCAGAACTATGCTTGACTTTCAGGCCCAGTTTCAGGCTAACACAACTGAACTGCGGCAGTTTTGTACTATTACTTATACATAAATAGAATTAGCTCAATTTAGGAAAATACATATATTTTTTTTATTAAAACTTATTATCTTTTATAATATAAAACTTTTATATAATTTTATTAATAATTTTTTTTTTTTAATATTACTTTTTAAAGTTATATAACAAATATAAAAAATGCAAATAAAAAAGATATTTTCAAATGTTTCTTACAACATTAATAACTATACCATCTACTAAATGTGTGAATATAAAATTCTATTATAAAACATATTATAAATTCTTATTACATCTTTATCTTCTAAATAATAGAAATATTTAACATAAATTCGGAGTCTAGTTTTATCGACAATTATATGTCGCCCTTTTATTATTGGTAATTAAAATTTTGAAAATTTATGAAATGTAAAAGAAAATATAAATATTCACTTTAATATTAATTATTTCCTTTTATATATAATGTACAAATATTTGGATTTTTTTAATTTATTTTATCAAATTTGGTATTTCGCATTTGACATTTAAAAGGAAGAGACTTTTAAGAGACTATAGGTAAGGAGAAAGATTTATGATTACTTTTATAGAACTTTTTGATTTATTTAAGGGTGTGATGTTTTTTTAAATTTATTTGGTAAGTGTACTTAATGTTTGAAGTAATATTGACTTTTCACTGATTTTATTAGAGTGGGGTCTTTTTGCACACTAATTCTACTCGCTGGAAGTGCAAAGGGTATACTCCTTCCCTTATTTTGCGGGAAAGTAAAGCATCATCGCTTAAAGGTTAGTTTAATTTATTCAAACTTCAAACCCGAATTTTTGGCTGTACTTTTTGTGAGTGGGGTCTTCTCTTTGGAAAATTAACGGATCCGAAGTTTTCGAAAAGGTTTCTGCTTTTCTTAATTTTAGCAGGACACAGCTATTTTTGAATTTAATTCATGTGAGTAAAGCAGTTTTTTGGAAAATTAACCCACCCGAAGATCTCGAAAACATTTCAAAAAGATTTCGAAGAGATTTCTGCTTTTCTTAATTTCTCTTCAGGTGGAAAATTAACCGACCCGAAGATATCGGAAAGAATTGATTCTCTTCTGTCAGTGCAGCTATATAGCTACGCTACGAAACTCCATTTTCTCATCCACAAACAGCCATTCTCTCACGGAAGAGATGCAGATTACCACAATGCTTCTCCTCGCCCTTTCTTTCATTCTCTTTCTCAATCCTTTTGTCTTTTCCACACCAACACCCCATTTCTCTCACACTCACCATCCTCCTCTCACCAATGCTTCCGATCAACACGCTCTGCTTGCTTTCAAGTCTGCAATCACATATGATCCCTACCAATCCTTAGCCACCTGGAAACCAAATGTTTCATTCTGCCACTGGACGGGTATCATATGCAGCAGCCGCAGGCAGAGGGTGGTTTCTCTCAATGTTTCAAGCATGGAATTACAAGGTACAATCTCTCCCCTTCTCTCTAATCTATCATTTCTTACAGTACTCAGCCTTCGCAATAACAGTTTCCACGGTCCCATTCCCTATCAATTGGGAAGCCTCTTTCGCTTAAAGATGCTTCGCCTGTCTCTCAATCAACTCCAGGGTTCCATTCCGCCCTCTCTGAGTAGCTGCCGCAGTTTGCGGAACTTGACTCTCACCGATAACAATCTCACAGGATACATCCCCCCACAACTATGTGTTCTCCCCAACCTAATTGCCATGGCCTTGGAAACTAACAATTTGATGGGAACAATCCCCAACTGCTTGGGAAACATATCCTCTTTGCAGTACTTATATTTGGATTACAACAACCTTCACGGCAGTGTTCCCTCCGAATTGGGTATGCTAAGCCACCTCAGAGCACTTGTTCTGGGAGGTAACTATCTCACGGGGCATATTCCATCTTCGTTGTCTAACTGCACAAATATTGAAACATTGATTATAGGTTTTAACCAATTAGTTGGCCACATTCCGTCGAAGTTGTGCAGCAAGAAGACCACCCACTTAAATTATCTTCACCTGGCTGCTAATCAGCTGAGCGGCAGCATTCCTTCTTCCCTCTTCAATTGTACGAACCTTCAACTGATTGCCTTAGAAGGGAACCAGCTCAGCGGAACAGTGCCCATGGAGCTGGGTAAATTGACACATCTCGAGAGGCTTTACTTGAGCGGCAATTACTTCATTAGCGGCAGCACCACGGTATGCCCCATTCTTACTGTTCTTAATAACTGTTCCAATATACAAACGTTAGACTTATCCCAAAATAATCTTACAGGACAACTTCCCTTTTCTATAGGCCACCTCTCTACAAAACTCTACTACTTAGACCTGGGTGTCAATGAATTATCAGGAGAAATACCTCAACATATTGGAAATCTAACTAGTTTAACATACCTCAGATTAGAAACTAATTCTTTTACAGGGTCAATCCCTTCTTCTCTTAATTTGCTTCTGAATTTGGAGAGGTTATATATGAATTTCAATAATTTACAAGGAAGCATCCCTATGGAAATTGGGCAGCTAAAACACTTAGGCCTCTTATATCTTTCTGGAAATAATCTCTCAGGAAGAATCCCTGATTTTGTGACCAACCATCAGCAACTAAGATATTTAGATCTTAGTCATAACCAGTTATCAGGAAATATACCTACAAGTTTAGGGAAATGTGTGAACTTACTAGAGCTAGACCTATCATACAACAAGCTTAGTGGGAACATACCTCCAGAGATTGCAGGCCTTGCAAATTTAGCCCTCTATTTCAACTTGTCAAACAATTTATTACATGGCCACGTGCCTTCAGAACTAGGAAAGTTCAATATGCTTCAAGCTATAGATATTTCTGCAAATCGGTTAACTGGCCACATTCCAAGTGCACTTGGAAGCTGCAAAGAAGTAGAATATCTGAATCTTTCTTCCAACACACTTGAAGGTCCAATTCCAATGTCACTCAGTGAACTTCTAAGTCTTCAGGACATAGATCTCTCCTCCAATAATTTGTCAGGTAGAATACCTGTATCACTGGGAAATCTCACAATGCTCCACCACTTGAATGTTTCTTTCAACAAGCTGTCGGGAGAAGTCCCTAAAGAGGGAGTTTTCAAAAGGATTGGCGCCACAGCATTTCTGGGAAATCTTGGTCTATGTGGACCTTGGGTAGGTCTATCACCATGCTATTCTCACAAACATAGAAGTGTTTTGAATCTAAAAAGAGTTATCATTCTTGTTGTCTATTGCAACAATTGTTGTATTATGTTTGTGTCTTGCAATCTTGTGGAGACGAAATTGCAAGAAACATATTGAGACATCATTAAATGTGGGGCATCGAAGAATCTCCTATGCAGAGCTCGTCATTGCAACAAATGAATTCAGTGATGCCAACTTGTTAGGAGTTGGTAGTTTTGGAAAAGTGTACAAAGGAGTTTTGAATGATGGCACAATAATCGCTATCAAGCTTCTCAATCTAGAAAGTGAAGGGGCTCAAAAGAGTTTTGATAGAGAGTGCAAAGTTTTGGGAAAAGTTAGACACCGGAATTTGATTAAGGTCATAACTTGTTATTCAGATCTCCAAATCAAAGCTTTGATATTTCCATTAATGCCAAATGGAAGCCTAGAAAAATGGTTATATCCTGATGATGGAGAACAAAGTGATTTGAATTTGATTCAAAGGTTGAATATAGCAATAGACATCGCCCAAGGCATGGCATATCTCCATCACCATTGTTTTGTTCAAGTGATTCATTGTGATTTGAAACCCAGCAATGTGTTGTTGGGTGAAGATATGACTGCATATTTAATAGACTTTGGCATTGCTACAATATGTTTTCCAAATAATGAAGCCGGAGCTCTCACTTCCACAAATGCACTCAAGGGATCTATAGGGTACATTCCTCCAGGTATTATTTAAACTATATACCTTATTAAGCAATTTTATGATTTTCTTATGTTTACTTAACATTTAAATTAAAGTAAAAAACTTAATATGAAGATCTATGAATGCAGAATATGGAGTGGGAGGACAAGTTACAACAAAAGGCGATGTTTATAGTTATGGAATAGTGCTATTGGAAATGCTCACTAGAAAGAAGCCCACCCACAACATGTTTGTGGACGGAATGCATTTGCAAAAATGGGTGGGTAGCAGTTTTCCAGACCAAATACAAGAAGTGGTGGACATGGGTTTATTGAGGAGGACTAATAGATGCAACGAAGAAGATAAGGATCTCAATTGCCTCAGATCACTGATAAATGTGGGTTTGCTTTGCACAAATGAATCTTCTCAAGGGCGACCTACTATGATGGGCATTCTAGGCACACTACAAAACATCAAAGACACTTTTTTGAGCCATACTTCCATTCCCAAATTCCAGTCAAATCTAACACATTTGTTGGGTAGTACAAGTACTACTATCAACACCATTTGTGAAGGCCAGAGTTCTTCCACATTTTAGTCTATTCTAACAAAATGGTAGTTGTGCTACTAAACCATGAAGTAATGTGAGTCTTATTTCCTATGGTAGTTGTGTTACTAAACCATGAAGTAATGTGAGTCTTATTTCCCTTGTTTGTACATAAATATTTGAATTAATGTGAGTCTTATTTCCCTTGTTTGTACATAAATTTTTTAACAAAGTGGTAGTTATATAACTAAACTATAAAAAAATTTGAGTCAAGTACTTCCCTTGTTTGTATATAAATATTGGTTGTTAATTGCATGCAAATATGAACAATAGAGTTAGATTCACTATGAATGGTGTTTTAAAAATGTCTTTATGATTATGAAATTTCTTATTCTATCTTTAAAAAAATTATATTTAATATCTTTATTTCTATAATTGAATGTTTCACAATCTTCTAATTGAATTTATCACATTCTTTGGTATTAAATACACAACAAAGAGTTTTGTATTTCTTTCAAATAATTAAAATATAAAAATTTATTTTAATTCCATAAATTATTGAAAAAACTATAACAATAAATATAATTCTAATAAATAAATATAACTGTTGCTGTTTATTTTTTATATTTCTCTTTAAAGAATGTCATAACCAAAATAAGAATGATACTACTAGCCAATTAATACACTTATAAACAAAATCAATTAATACACTTATATGACAGTTTAAGTAAAAGAAAACTCACAATTTACAGCAGTAAAGCAGTATTAACTTTATATAATCATAGCTTACAAATTATATCATGTCACATCTTTAAAATATTATTTGTATAGCATATACGAGGAAAACATATGGCTTTCCTGTCCATCAATAAATTAGTGATTAGTAATTTCATTTTTAATGAAATGTGTTTTATATTTCAAGGAAAACATAAGACTTTTCTATTGAATAAATTTCATTTCCAAGAGTAAAGTATTAAAAGAAATATGTATTTTATATTTCAAAATATAAATAAATATATTTTATAAAATATAAATATTTTATAAATATTATTATTATTATTATTATTATTATTCTCGTAAGTCATCATATTATTATTCCTATGGAGGATATCAACTCTACTATAAGTCATCATATTATTATTCCTATCGAGAATATCATGTTTGGAGGTGACATGACTGCAGTTTATTTGTTGTGCAAATTTGGTATAAGTGAAAATTTAGCTTGTATATACAATTCAGCATGGCGAGAACTTACCTTCGTGAAACTCCACATTTGAATCACTAAGCAAAGTTGTAAGCTTACCTTCGTGAAACTCCACATTTGAATCACTAAGCAAAGTTGTAAGGTGAGAAAGACAAATTGAGCCTAAGTTGGAAGGTGAGAAAGAGAAATTCAGCTGCCATAACCATGCATCCCTGTATAGGAAAATACAATAACAACCTCATTCAACAAACCATTTAGACATGAACATTAATAATGATGAAAGTAAGATTTCCAAAACATATTACCACATGGGAATCCTGTTGATGAGTAGGTGCCAAGGGTGGAAACGAAAGGGGAGAACAGTTCGCAATGTACATGATGTGTTCCCCAATCAAGAAATTTCAGAAGAGAGTTGCAACTAAAAGCTCTTGTCGAAACAGTCTCTGAAACATTTCATGAATATATTACAAAAAGAATAGTGTCAGTCACTGCTGTAGCTAATCCAATTATCCACAAGATAATTATCCAATTCAGTAGTGTCAGTCTCTGCTGTAGCTATCCAATTCAACTATTCTAAAAGTGGTTTCCGTATGATTAGCATCACAGTGAATCTCGAATTATAGTATCAATCAGGTTAGCATCAAAGTGAATATCGAAGCAATAAGCATGGATAGAACCTGTAATTGCTAGAAAGTTGAACACACACAACCAAATCCTTCAATGAAGGTAAAAGCTCTGCTCAAAAAAAGTTGATGGAAATAAAATACACAGGGAATTTGATAGCACAGAAATTCTGTTATCTACACCTGATCCAAATGGTTTGGGTAAATCGACAATGAACGATGAAAGACAAGTGTTAATGTACGCATATGGCACATAGCATGATCACATGTGATGGGCAAGTGGTAATACATGGGCTCCCATATGTAATGGATACATGGCATACCTCATTACGTGTGACAACATCTATACCAATTAGTTTCACCAGATATTTGCATCACCCTCCACTATATAAAGTATTAGCATGCGTTAAGAAAGAAAGAAACGTTGAACAAAATGGGAACAATAAAGTTAGATTTACTGTGAATTGTGTTGAATGGTGTTTTGGAAATGTCTTTACTATTATAAAATTTCTCATTCTATATATATATATTATTTAAATTTAATTGAATATATCACATTTTTTATTATTATTAAATATAACAAAAAAAAATTGTATTTCTTTCAAATAATTAAAATATAGAAATATTTTTTAGTTCCAAAATTATTGAAAAATATATCAAAATGAATATAATTTTAGTTTATATATATATATATATATATATATATATATATATATAACTCTTTACAAGTAGGAGTGGAAAAATTTATCTTTGACCTTTAAAAGGTATCATAACTATCTTAAAATTGATGTTGAAGAAAAGTCAATTTAAACAAAACTTAATTGACACACTTCGATCACAATTTAGACAAGCTTTACTAAATCATAGTTCACAAATTCTATCATGCCCTATCTTTAAAACATTATTGTCATAACAAACAGAAAGAAAAACATATCGCTTAAATTCTTTCTTTCAATAAATTAGTAAATTTCACTTAGTAACGTGTTAACAAAATATGTGTTTTATATTTCACATTTTTACTATGTGCAATTGAAGTTCTATTACACCTTTTATGTAGGGTGTTTTTTTATACATGTACTCAAAGTAACACAAATTACCTATCCATAATAGGAACTTGCTTATGCATCAAACCCATACCATACTTTCACACCTTGAATACTGCACACTTATAATGTGAATTTTGAATGCACTAATTATCTTTGTGTGTATGACAATGTGTTATGTTGTAGACTTTGTTTTTAAGATAACTACCAAGACCATTGTTCTATAGTGAAGGATGAAGAATGATATATCATTCTAGCATATCACATTCTTTATATCATCTAAAATAGACAAGGAAATTAGAAAACATCAAATAAGTTTTATGAGTTTCCAATCTTAGTCATGATTGTTATACTGGTGTTAACTCGAGTTTCTAGCATTCAAAAGTTGATACAATTATTTTTCTACGAGATTTCCAATATTTTATATTGAGTCATATTTCTTGACATTCCTAGCATCAAGTTTTTTTTATTCCTTTCAATGCATAATAGATCTAAGGTTAAGATGGATTTATGTTAGTATTTGGGAATCTTTATCCCTTTCAATGCTTAATAGATCTAAGGTTAAGATGTATTTATGTTAGTATTTGGGAGTGAATAATATTAGTAAATAAATTTGAATGTGCATAATCAAGATGAATTCTTACGAAAATATCAATGTTTCTTCGTCCAATACCAAGATTTTTTTTATTAAAAATGTAATGGATTGGGTACCTTTTTGAAGACCTTGGTTAGTTCAGATCTTTTGGTTCAATAAAAAATATGTATCTCTAATTTGATCATATTATCAAACTATAATTTGATCATACTATCAAACTATAATTGTTGTTATGATTAGAAAAATCATAGGCACATTGAAATATTCCAAAATGGAAAAGAGAGGAATATAGAACATATGTACAATTCCAACTATGGTAAAATATGAATTAAACATGTATAACTTGAAAAATTCCAGAGTACATCAAATCATTCATATGGGCAGAAAATAGCTGAACCATTTCATTAAGGATCAACAGCAAGGTAAGTACACAGTGCTCCAAAAGGAATGCACTCAAGCCACAAGATGGTTGAAATACACTAAAGAAAATTAGCACTCGAAATGTTGTTCTGCTACTGCTGGAAACTGTTGCTACTGTGAAGATGAACCATGTGTGGGAGGCTGCTGGAGTGCTCAGAAAGATCTGTGATTTTAACCACAGACTCTGCTCCAAAAACCCAGAAAAATCGAGAAATGGTTTGGCTAGATTTTGAGTTTGGAATTTCGGCCCTTTTTGGGTTGCACACTACATCCCTGCTGGCTGAGTTATGTACTCCCTGGAGAAAACTACTGATCTGGAGCTGGAATCATGATCTATCTGCTACAATAACACCCACTCAGATGACTAACTGAAGGGCTGGTCCCTTCTCCCGATTCCCAAGCTCAAAACTTGAGATCTAACTCCTCCCCTGAATATGCAGCTGCTACATGCACAACTGCTGGGAAATAATGCGCTGTCTAGGAGGCTGGAGTTGTAGCCTGTTGTTGGATGATGAAAGAATGCTCACATATCATGTAAATGATCTCTCCAAAGTGAGGGAAAGACCCCTCACAAGATTCCAAGCTGAAATACTTGGAACTTCATTCCTCCTTTAGATCTGCCTGGCTGGACTGCGCAAATCCTGAAGGAACTATTGCTGCATGGAGGTGTAATATGATACCCTGATGCCAGATATCACAATTCTTCTCCTGGAAGACTGAAATGGAAGCTCAAGGTGAAAGGATGAATCCTCCACCGGTTTCCTAGCTGAAATGCTAGAAACTACCTTCCTCCTCTCAAACCCTAAGACAGGAATGCGTAATTCTTGAAGCTGTATATGCAGAAGAGAGGGGATGAATGTGGCACCAATTCCAGATGATGAATAGCTACTCAAAATAACCTTCCCAGAGTAAGCACTCGAAGTCCCCAGTGGGTAAGGGTGGGATTCCCGCTTGGGAACACTCGTGTGCTAAAAAACACAACAGACTTAGCTAAACAACTGAAGCATGCAAAGAATGTCAAAATTCAATACAATATTAAATTCCAGACTGATTTTATTTGTTGCTCTTATATTCCTTATATGGTTGTGAGCCTTCCCTAGCCTTGGCCCACCTCATAACTGCACTGTACATGTGGCCACTAGTCTCCATGAAGACTGCGATGTCTCTTCATGATCTCCATGATCTCTGCAATTAATTTCCACTCCCTCCATAATGTGTGCATTTAATGCACCACTTCCTCCATCACTGCATCATTAATGCTCTATGATCTTACTTTTATTCCTCCACTATCCCCATCATCTTCCTCATTATCTCTCCATAATCTCCATTCTTCCTTTATTAATGAGCTTCCCCACTACTCCATGATGCTAATCTACTATTTACTAACCCACATTCACACAACAAAGGTGGATTTTATTCATTTATGGGGTTTATAGGTCCCTCCACCCTTTTATTTACTTAATTATTGAGAAAATTAAGCACTCTAATCTTCGAGTTAACTGATGGAAAATTCGGAATATTACAGTCCTCCCCGCCAAAATGTTGCTTGTCCTCAAGCAACTGCTAAAGTGAATGCTACATCAATCCTCCTCCCTCCAAATGACATCCTCATATGGAAGGTCTCCCCATCTTCTCCAATGTGTAATGAATGCCCAACTCCATAGCTGCCTCTCTAGAATGTCTAGAATGGCTTCCAACCGTATAGCTAGATGCCTCTCCTCATCACTGAACCTCCAAGTGGAAACCATCTGCTGTTCCAGAGCCTCTTCTCTACATGAGACATATGAAGTGAAGTGGTCCCTCCCCCCAAAGGAAAGTCCCCTTTCAATTCTGCAATCACATATGATCCCTACCAATCCTTAGCCACCTGGAAACCAAATGTTTCATTCTGCCACTGGACGAGTATCGTATGCAGCAGGTGCAGGTAGAGAGTCGTTTCCCTTAATGTTTCAAGCATGGAATTACAAGGTACAATCTCTCCCCTTCTCGCTAATCTCTCTTTTCTTAGAGTACTTAGCCTTCGCAATAATAGTTTCCATGGTCACATTCCCTATCAATTGGGAACCCTCTTTTGCTTAAAGATGCTTCACCTATCTAGGAATCAAATCCAGGGTTCCATTCCGCCCACTCTCGGTAGCTTCCGCAGTTTGCGAAACTTGACTCTCTCCTTTAACAATCTCATAGGATACATTCCCCCACAACTATGTGTTCTCCCAAACCTAGTATTCATATCCTTTTGGTCTAACAATTTGATGGGAACAATCCCCAACTACTTGGGAAACATATCCACTTTGCAGTACTTATATTTGGGCTACAACATCTTGGCAGTGTTCCCTCCGAACTGGGTATGCTAAGCCAGCTCAGATTTCTTTCTTTGGGGCTTAACCATCTCACAATACATATTTCGTCTTCGTTGTCTAACTGCACAAATATTGAAGTATTGGATATAGATTCTAACCAATTAGTTGGCCACATTCCGTCGAAGTTGTGCACCAAGAAGACCACCCACTTAAATTATCTTCATCTGGGTGCTAATCAGCTGAGCGGCAACATTCCTTCTTCCCTCTTCAATTGTACGAACCTTCAAGTGATTGTCTTAGCAAGGAACCAGGTCAGCGAAACAGTGCCCATGGACCTGGGTAAATTGACACATCTCCAGACGCTTTACATTGGCGGCAATTACTTGATTAGCGGCAACACCACGGTATGCCCCATTCTTATTGCACTTAATAACTGTTCCAATATACAAAAATTAGACTTATCCGAGAATAATCTCACAAGACAACTTCCCTTTTCTATAGGCCACCTCTCTACAAAACTATACTACTTAAACCTGGGTGTCAATGAATTATCAGGAGAAATACCTCAACGTATTGGAAATCTAACTAGCTTAACATTTCTCAGTTTAGAAACTAATTTTTTTACAGGGTCAATCCCTTCTTCAATTAATTTTCTTCTGAATTTGGAGAGGTTATATATGAATTTCAATAATTTACAAGGAAACATCTCTATGGAAATTGGGCAGCTAAAACAACTAGGGCTCCTAAAACTTTCTGGAAATAATCTCTCAGGAAGAGTCCCTGATTTTGTGGCCAACCTTCAGCAACTAAGATATTTAGATCTTAGTCATAACCAGTTATCAGGAAATATACCTACAAGTTTAGGGAAATGTGTGAACTTACTAGAGTTAGACCTATCATACAACAAGCTTAGTGGGAACATACCTCCAGAGCTTGCAAGCCTTGCAAATTTAGCCCTCTATTTCAACTTGTCAAACAATTTATTACATGTCCACGTGCCTTCAGAACTAGGAAAGTTCAATATGCTTCAAGCTATAGATATTTCTGCAAATCGGTTAACTGGCCACATTCCAAGTGCACTTGGAAGTTGCAAAGAAATAACATATCTGAATCTTTCTTGCAACAAAATTGAAGGCTCGATTCCAGTGTCACTTGGTGAACTTCAAAGTCTTCAAGACCTAGATCTCTCTTCGAACAATTTGTCAGGTGGAATACCCATATCACTAGAAAATCTCACAATGCTCCATCACTTGAATTTTTCTTTAAACAAGCTGTCAGGAGAAGTCCCTAAAGAGGGAGTTTTCAAAAGGATTGGCGCCACAACATTTTTGGGAAATCTTGGTCTATGTGGACCTTGGGTAAATCTACCACCGTGCTATGCTTATAAACATAAAAGTGTTTTGAATCTCAAAAGAGTTATCCTACTTGTTGTTGTTATAGCAATTATTGTATTGTGTTTGTTTATGGGAATCTTATGCAAACAAAAGTGCAAGAGACATATTCAAAGAGAGGCTGGACCATCATTAATTGTGGGGCATCGAAGAATCTCCTATGCATAGCTCGTCATTGCAACAAATGGATTTAGTGATACCAACTTGTTAGGAGTTGGTAGTTTTGGAAAAGTATACAAAGGGATTTTGAATGATGGCGCAATGGTTGCTGTCAAGCTTCTCAATCTACAAAATGAAGGGGCTCAAAAGAGTTTTGATATAGAATGCAAAGTTTTGGGTAGAGTTAGACACCAAAATCTCATTCGGGTCATAACATGCTATTCAGATCTCCAAATCAAAGCTTTGATATTTCCATTAATGCCAAATGGAAGCCTAGAAAAGTGGTTATATCCTGATGATGGAGAACAAAGTGGTTTGAATTTGATTCAAAGGTTGAATATAGCAATAGACATCGCCCAAGGCATGACATATCTCCATCACCATTGTTTTGTTCAAGTACTTCATTGTGATTTGAAACCCAACAATGTCTTGTTGGGTGAAGATATGACTGCATATTTAATAGACTTTGGCATTGCTACAATATGTTTTCCAAATAATGAAGCCGGAGCTCTCACTTCGACAAATGCACTCAAAGGATCTACAGGGTACATTCCTCCAGGTATTATTTAAACTATATACCATATTAAGCAATGTTATGATTTTCTTATGTTTACTTAACATTTAAATTAAAGTAAAAAAACTTAATATGAAGATCTATGAATGCAGAATATGGAGTGGGAGGACAAGTTACAACAAAAGGCGATGTTTATATTATGGAATAGTGCTATTGGAAATGCTCACTAGAAAGAAGCCCACCCACAACATGTTTGTGGATGGAATGAATTTGCAAAAATGGGTGGGTAGCAGTTTTCCAGACCGAATACAAGAAGTGGTGGACATGGGTTTATTGAGGAGGACTAATAGATGCAACGAAGAAGATAAGGATCTCAATTTCCTTAGATCATTGATAAATGTGGGTTTTCTTTGCACAAATGAATCTTCTCAAGGGCGACCTACTATGATGGGCATTCTAGGCACACTGCAAAACATCAAAGACACTTTTTTGAGCCATACTTCAATTCCCAAATTCCAATCAAATCTAACACATTTGTTGGGAAGTACAAGTACTACTATCAACAACATTTGTGAAGGCCAGAGTTCTTCCACATCTTAGTCTATTCTAACAAAATGGTAGTTGTGCTACTAAACCATGAAGTAATGTGAGTCTTATTTCCTATGGTAGTTGTGTTACTAAACCATGAAGTAATGTGAGTCTTATTTCCCTTGTTTGTACATAAATATTTGAAGTAATGTGAGTCTTATTTCCTTTGTTTGTACATAAATATTTGAAGTAATGTGAGTCTTATATCCCTTGTTCATACATAAATATTTGAACAAAGTGGTAGTGTTTTAATAATGTATTTATGATTATGAAATTTCTTATTCTATCTTTCAAAAAATTATATTCAATATCTTTACATCTATAACTGAATGTATCACTGTTCTAATTAAATATATCAAACTCTTTTGGTATTAAATACATAAAGAGTTTTGTATTTCTTTCAAATCACTAAATATAGAAATATATTTTAATTCCAGAAATTTCTTTCAAATGACTAAATATAGAAATATATTTTAGTTCGAGAAATTATTGAAAAACCTATTACATGTATCACTCTTCTAATTGAATGTATCACATTCTTAATGAATGTATCACAGTTCTAATTAAATGTATGACACTCCTTTTGGTACTCTTTTGGTATTAAATACATAAGGAGTTTTTCATTTCTTTCAAATGAAAAAAATATAGAAATATATTTTAGTTCCATAAATTATTGAAAAAACTATTATATGTATGAATCTTCTAATTGAATGTCACACTCAATGTATCACACTCTTTTGGTATTAATTACATAGAGTTTTTTATTTTGAATATTTCTTTCAAGTGATTAACAACAACAACAACATTTGTGAAGGCCGTGAGTTCTTTCACATCTTAATCTATTCTAACAAAATGGTAGTTGTGCTACTAAACCATGAAGTAATGTGAGTCTTATTTCCTATGGTAGTTGTGTTACTAAACCATGAAGTAATGCGAGTCTTATTTCCCTTGTTTGTACATAAATTTTTGAACAAAGTGGTAGTTATATAACTAAACTAAAAAAATTGAGTCTTATTTCCCTTGTTTGTATATAAATATTGGTTGTTAATTGCATGCAAATATGAACAATAGAGTTAGATTCACTATGAATGGTGTTTTAAAAATGTCTTTATGATTATGAAATTAATATCTTTATTTCTATAATTGAATGTTTCACAATCTTGTAATTGAATTTATCACATTCTTTCGTATTAAATACACAACAAAGAGTTTTGTATTTCTTTCAAATAATTAAAATATAAAAATTTATTTTAATTCCATAAATTATTGAAAAAACTATAACAATAAATATAATTCTAATAAATAAATATAACTGTTGTTGTTTATTTTTTATATTTCTCTTTAAAGAATGTCATAACCAAAATAAGAATGATACTACTAGCCAAACTAAAACAATGTCAATTAACACACTTATAAACAAAATCAATGAATACACTTATATGACAGTTTAAGTAAAAGAAAACTCACAATTTAGAGCAGTAAAGCAGTATTAACTTTACATAATCATAGCTCACAAATTATATCATGTCACATCTTTAAAATATTATTTATATAGCATATATGAGGAAAACATATGGCTTTCCTATCCATCAATAAATTAGTGATTAGTAATTTCAATTTTAATGAAATATGTTTTATATTTCAAGGAAAACATAAAGCTTTTGTATTGAATAAATTTCATTTCCAAGAATAAAGTATTAAAAGAAATATGTGTTTTATATTTCAAAATATAAATAACTAGCAATTGCACCATATGTTGCAAAGGAGATGCCGCAAGGTGAGAGTGTAGAAAAGAATAACATAGAAGATAGAAGCAAAAATTTTATGCAATTTTATTTATTTAAAAGTGTTTTCTGATCTCATTAGATTAAAGAATAGATATTCTTATTTACAAGAAATTTTAAGGTAATATAGAGAAATCTGGAAGTCTCTAGCATGTGTAGCATGTAAACTATTAGATTCAAAATATCAGATTCCACTTGATTAGCATACCTACACATTGTCTTTTAAAAATTTAAATCCATTCATTATTTCACTTCATATGTACTCTGAGATTCATGCATGAACCATTACATGCTTGGAGATTCACATAATTCCTAGATAAATAAACAATGTCATATAATTCCAAATTACCATAATCGTAGAGTTCTATAAACTACATGAATCAATATTAAAATTAACAATGAGGAGAAGTAATCCAATTGTTATTGCTTTTACATTATGAATCAATAGCATGTGGAAACCTATGAAATCCGCTGACCATTGGCACTTCAAAATTTCCAGGGAAAAACTATGTTTGTATCTTATATAGAATGGTGTAATTTTTCAATTCAAAGACCTTAAATTGTCTCTCGAGCAAAAGGATCATTTGGGGAGTTAACCATCTAATGGGACGATTCCGTCTTCGTTGTCTAACTACCGCACAAATATTGAAATATTGGATCTAGGTTTTAACCAATTTGTTGGCCACATTCCGTCGTTAGCTTTGTGTAGCAAGAAGACCACCTAGCTAAAGGGACTCTATCTAGATGGTAATTAGCTGTGTGGTAGCATTCCTTCTACCCTCTTCAAATGTACAAACCTTCAAGTGATTGATTTAGGAGGGAACCAACTCAGTAGAATAGTGCCCATGGAGCTGGGTAAATTGACACATCTCTGGATGATTTTATTGAAAAACAATCACCTGATTAGCAGCACCACCACAAGATGCCCCATTTTTACTTCTCTTAGTAATTATTCCAATCTAGAAGAGGTATACTTATCCTATAATAATTTGATGGGACAATTGCCCTTTTCTATAGGTCGCTTCTCTACAAAACTCTACCGCTTACACTTGGGTGCCAATGAATTAGGAGGAGGAATTCCTCCACAAATTGGAAACATGACTGGTTTAATATTTCTTGGTTTAGCTAATAATTTTTTCACAAAGTCAATTCCTTCTTCACTTAATTTGCTTCTTAATTTGGAGAGGTTATATATGGATTTCAATAATTTAGAAGGAAATATCCCTATGGAAATTGGGCACCTGAAACGCTTAGGGATCTTATATCTTTCTAGAAATAATCTCTCGGGAAGAATCCTTGATTTTGTGGCCAACCTCCAGCAATTAAGATATTTATATATTAATCATAATCAATTATCAGGAAACATACCTGCAAGTTTAGGGAAATGTGTGAACTTACTACAGCTAGATCTATCATACAATAAGCTTAGTGGGAACATACCTCGAGAGGTTGCAGGCCTTGCAAATTTAGCCTTATATTTCAACTTGTCAAACAATTTATTACATGGCCACGTTCCTTCAGAACTAGGAAAGTTCAATATGCTTCAAGCTATAGATATTTCTGCAAATCGGTTAACTTGCTACATTCCATGTGCACTTGGAAGTTGCAAAGAAATAGCATATCTAACAAACTTTAAGGCTCGATTCTAGTGTCACTTGGTGAAATTCAGAGTCTACAGGACCTGGATCTCTCTTCCAATAACTTTTCGGGTGGAATACCCATATCACTAGAAAATCTCACAATGCTCAATCACTTGAATTTTTCTTTTAGCAAGTTGTCTGGACAAGTCCCTAAAGAGGGTGTTTTCAAAAATATTTGCACCATGACATTTCTGGGAAATTGTGGTCTATGTGGGCCTTGGGTAGGTCTATCACCATGCTATTCCCACAAACATAGAAGTGTTTTGAATCTAAAAAGATTTATCATTCTTGTTGTTTATATTGCAACAATTGTTGTATTATGTTTGTCTTGCAATCTTATGGAGACGAAATTCCAAGAGACATATTCAGACAGAGAATGGTCCATCATTAAATGTGGGGCATTGAAGAATCTCCTATGCAGAGCTTGTCATTGCCACAAATAAATTTAGTGATTCCAACTTTTTAGGAGTTGGAAGTTTTGGAAAAGTGTAGAAAGGAGTTTTGAATGATGGCACAATAATCGCTATCAAGCTTCTCAATCTAGAAAATGAAGGGGCTCAAAAGAGTTGTGATAGAGAGTGAAAAATTTTGGGTAACTTTAGACAACGGAATTTGATTATGGTCATAACTTGTTATTCAGATCTCCAAATCAAAGCTTTGATATTTCCATTAATGCCAAATGGAATCTAGAAAAATGGTTATATCCTGATGATGGAGAACAAAGTGATTTGAATTTGATTCAAAGGTTGAATATAGCAATAGACATCACCCAAGGCATGGCATATCTCCATCACCATTGTTTTGTTCAAGTGATTCATTGTGATTTGAAACCCAACAATGTCTTGTTGGGTGAAGATATGACTACATCTTTAATAGACTTTGGCATTGCTACGATATGTTTTCTAAATAATGAAGCTGGAGCTCTCACTTCCACAAATGCACTCAAAGGATCTGCAGGGTACATTCCTCCAAGTATTATTTAAACTATATACCATATTAAGCAATGTTATGATTTTCTTATGTTTAATTAACATTTTAAATCAAATTTAGAAACTTAAGATGAGAATCTATGAATGTAGAATATGGAGTAGGAGGACAAGTTACAACAAAAGGTGATGTTTATAGCTATGGAATAGTGCTATTAGAAATTTTCACTAGAAAGAAGCCCACCCACAACATGTTTGTGGATGGAATGGATTTGCAAAAATGGGTGGGTAGCATTTTTCCAGACTGAGTACAAGAAGTGGTGGACATGGGTTTATTGAGGAGGACTAATAGATGCAACTAAGAATATAAGGATCTCAATTGCCTCAGATCACTTATAAATGTGGGTTTTATTTTCACAAATGAACCTTCTCAACGGTGACCTACTATGATGGGCATTCTAGGCACACTGCAAAACATCAAAGATACTTTTTTGAGCCATACTTCCATTCCCAAATTCCAATCCAATCTAACACATTTGTTGGGTAGTACAAGTACTACTATCAAAAACATTTGTGAAGGCCAAAGTTCTTCCACATCTTAGTCTATTCTAAAAAAATGGTAGTTGTGCTACTAAACCATGAAGTAATGTTAGTCTTATTTTGTTAGTCTTATTTCCTTTGTTTGTACATAAAAATTTGAACAAAGTGGCAGCTATGTAACTAAACTATGAAATAATTTTAGTCTTATTTCCCTTGTTTGTATATAAATATTGGTTTTTAATTGCATGCAAATGTGAACAATAAAGTTATAAATATTTCTTGTTAATTGCATGTAAATGTGAATAATAGAGTTAGATTCGTTATGAATAGTGTTTTAAAAATGTCTTTATGATTATAAAATTTCTTATTCTATCTTTAAAAAAATTATATTCAATATCTTTATATCTATAAGTTAATGTATCACAATCTTCTAATTGAATTTATCAAATTATTTGGTATTAAATAAACAAGAAGGAGTTTTGTATTTCTTTCAAATAATTAAAATTATAGAAATTTATTTTAGTTCCATAAATTATTGAAAAAAATATAACAATAAATATAATTCTAATAAATAACTATAACTATTGTTGTTTATTTTTTATATTTCTCCTTAAATAATGTCATAACCAAAATAAGAATGATACTACTAGCCAATATAAAACAAAGTCAATTAACACACTTATATGACAATTTAAGTAAAATAAAACTCACAATTAAGAGCAATAAAGCAGTACTAGCTTTACATAATCATAGCTCACAAATTATATGGCTTTCCTATCCTGCAATAAATTAGTCATTAGTAATTTCATTTTTAATGAAATGGGTGTTATATTTCAAGGAAAACATAGGGCTTTTTTATTGAATAAATTTCATTTCCAAGAGTAAAGTATTAAAAGAAATATGTGTTTTATATTTCAAAATATAAATATTTTGTATTTATAAAATATAAATATTTGATAAATATAAATATATTTTATGTTTTATATTTTTTTTAAAATATGTGTTTTATAAAAGTACAGTTTCAGAGCTCTAATTTGAAAATATTATCAAATTTGAGCCTATTATCAAATTGAACATATTATCAAATTTGTTATGAAACCAACTCCAAAAATAGAAGAAAAGAGATATCAACGCCTTAGAAATAAGACACTTCGAGGGGGCAACCTATAATACATTACATGAATGAATAATTATTGGATGATATAAATGACAAAACCTCCTTTCTATATATAGGAGTCCATGGGGCCACAATGTAATCCTAACCGACCTAACAATAATAATGTAAGAGCACAATAATAACAATATGGGGGTTACAGGGGTACAAAAATAAGGGGGTTACACTAACAACAATAAGGGACTATACTAGTAATATAGGGACTTAACATGCCCCTCTCCTTCACACAAGTGTTGTCCTCAATGCTTTATTATTTCTTGATGCTTCTGTATAAAATTCTCATCCTCCCATGTGGAAAATTCTACAGGAAAGTTCTTCCACTTGCTGAGATACTTTGAAATTGATCGTACTTGTCGAGTTCTTGTTTATGTGACTTCTTCATAACTTCTTTCGATGTGATGTTGATATTCCTATTGTTTCATTTGATTCTACACCAAAGTTAGGCTATCCTTTGAGAGTTGGAGAACTTGTTGTTGATGCTTGATGTGATATTCCACTACTTTATCATCCATATTAGACTTCATTTGATCCTTAAAACCATACAACTTAGCCTCCATTTCTGATTTTAAACCATCTATGTCATCTTCAGTTGCTCTTCGTAAGATTGAAATTTGTTGCACATGTACTGTAATTTTGATATCTCATACTGCAATTCTTCCTCTTCATGCGCCATAGTATAGATTTATGAGGACTTAATGGGTATGGAATTATTTTTTGGAGGCATTATAGAACCCAATACTGATAAAAATTCTTCAATAGGCCCTTGGAATCACTTCAAACTATTTTTTTTTTACACAAGACTTATGCAATTCGGAAAAAAAAAATACACAACTTTTTCTTTCTTTTGAGG